>CM057930.1:5898626-6295000 GCA_030141595.1 Chydorus sphaericus
AAACCACTTTGACGGCTTTGCTTTCCCACTGAATCGTCTCACACCAGCGAACACCAATCACCTGTTATTATTATTATTCATAAATTTGGAATAAACCCAAGGGAAGAATCCTTGCGTACACTTTCCGATTGTCAATAAACAAGGCAAGTGCAGAACCAATAACTGAACTAGGTATATACTGTCCTATGAGGCTCGTGGAAAGGAATAGAGTTGTCGGGGAGCTGTAAATCCAAGGTAGGCGGGCTACTACAGTCCTAGTTAAACTCAAATAAAAACGATGCGATGAATCATACAAACGTTTTCATACCGGTCTCAACTTTATTTTATCACGGCAATCAGAAGGGTTTAAACGACCCGTTTTATTTCCAGTCTTAACTAAATAATTTGAATCAAGCTTTGAGTGGCAAATTTTTAAAATAAGATGTACCTCATAAAATCAAATATCCACATTAATAAATTTTTTAAATGCCATAAAAACACGTTTTTAGAAATTAGACTTTCAAGTATCATGTAATTAAAAATTCAAACGTCAATATTATAGTATATATTTACCTACTAAAGTTTAATATAAGTAAAATTTTAACTACGATATACATACTTTCACGAAGTGAGCTAATGTAAGAAGTTGCGGAATAGCTCAGGTTAATCCCCGCTTATAAATCTGTACAAAATGTGCGGAATCAAAATGTAAGATTTAACTAAAAAAACTTGATTCCAACCACTTATTAGGCAACTGTGGCACACATAAAAGGGCTTTGCCATCTTTACAATCCCATTGAATCGTCTCACTCAAAGGATAATAAAATATATATACTGTATGCACAGGCAAAAACAACATGCGAAATATCTAGTATCATTATTAGGCCATGTTATATAATAGAACATGGATTATTTTAAGTTATGTGTCATATCATCTGAAAAATCCGTCTATTACACTCAATGTGTTGAAATATATTTTGAAGTTTTCCAACATTTTTCCATTTTATGTAAGAATATAATCTGCGAATGGCGATTCCATCCAATATTCCATGGGAATTTCTGAATTTCGAGTTCCGACCTTGATTCCGATTTTCTGTGCGGCGTTACTGGTGCACTTCTATTAAAAAAATGTGGCAAATCAGCACATGTAGAAACAACTCAACAAGGAGATCCCGCGCCACTGGGCCGATCTCACGGTCACATGTGAAACATCTAATAATTGTTGCTGATTTGGGTCAATTTCGCTGTTATTTTAAAGCCATACTTTTACAAATAACACTTACAGTGGCAGAAGTAAATTTTACTTGTCTAAGAACTCGTTTTGATCCATGCTGCCTGTTGGAATGATTAGCAGCGACTCGACAATTCCTCAAGTCACCAGTACCAACGTACTAGTGGCAGCAGGAAAGATCACGTTGAACGAACCAACAAATCGCCCCGTCAAGCATACCGTAACGAGGAAAGGGGTTGCTGGTAAGAAAACTTCGCGAAAGCTGCGGCCAATCCAACGGCTAACTTCCAGCAAAACCCTTCCAAAGACAACAACTTACCTGTATCAGATTCAAAGAAATTGAAACCGAATCAAACCACTCCAACTCCGGGAACACCCATTTCAAATGATGGTGATTACAATGCTACCAGCTCAGTTCCTTCTGTTGCTTCTACATTCTCTACAGAAGGTACAACATTGAGTTCTTAATTTATTTTCTATATTAATTACACAAATTTTTATTTCTCCCTCCAGATTCGGATTTGCCAGATAGCATTGTTAGCCCAACTGATGAAGAGACTTGCTCTTATGTCACAGATGTTGAAGAAGAATATGATGTTGCTGGTGATGCTGTTTCATCCTGCAGTGACTTTGACAGCCCTCATGCAATTGCTTCAAAAGGAATTCATGATGAGCGAATCTTGCCACCCTTACGCTTCTCCTCTTTTCCCCATGTTCCACCTTACCTGAATTTCTGTTTACATGATGAGAAAGGTATGTGTTTTGAAGCTTAAATACTTTCATAGCTATCAAAAATTAATTTTTTTATTTCAAGTCATGGAACTGCCTTGGTCGGTCCGGCGTAACTTGAAATGGAAACTTAGCACTATCACACCAGCAGTGGTTAGAAAAACTGTCGTGAATTCTGGCTTTCGTGTAATTAAAGATCCGAAAGATTGGTCTGGAACTTGGGGAAAGCATATGAAATCTGCTATGTTTAAACTTGTCCCCCCACATCAAAAAGTAAGGGAAACAAATCAAGCACCCAGAATCCTTTTTGATTAATTACCAACTGTTATTTTATGTTTTCCTCAACAGGTGAATCATTTCCCTGGTACTTTTCAAATTGGACGGAAAGATCGCATGTGGCGAAACATGCAAAAAATGGTGACGAAATTTGGAGTGCAAGAGTAAGTGCGCATAATTATTTATTTTCTTTCAAAATAATAAATTTAGGATTACAAGATTATGTTTCATAGGAGTTACATACATATTTTAAGTTATAATGTTTTTTTTTTTTTCTCTTTAGGTTTGGATTTTTACCCCAAACTTACGTTTTGCCCCACGATTTGCGTCTTTTGAGACAAGTGTGGAGTCGCAGCACCGTCGATGTGCCATGGATTATCAAACCGGTTGGTAGCTATTGAATCTTAAGAGTCTTGGATTTCTAATTATAATTTCTTATGTGTGCTCCCGTAGCCTGCTTCTGCACGTGGAACTGGTATTCAGGTTATTCATCAGTGGAACCAGTTGCCACGAAAACGGCCATTGGTAAGACGTTTTCAATTTTTACCAGGGTCATTTATTTTTATATTCAATTTATTTAATTGCGGTACATCATAGGTTGTCCAGTCTTACGTGGAAAATCCTTACCTTATTAACAATACGAAATTCGATATCCGGTTGTATGTTTTCGTAACCAGCGTGAATCCTCTCAGGATCTATTTGTTTGAGGATGGATTGGTTCGATTCGCTTCAAGTAAATCAGCTCAACCATTGGCTTAGCGTTTATTCCTTACTTTATTATTATTATTTGCATTTATAGTGGCATACTCGTCGGAGATGGATTCACTTTCTGACCTGTACGTTCATTTGACAAATTACAGTATCAACAAAAATAGTGGAGGATATGTACCTAATGAGGAGCCGAATTTGTGTCAGGGTCATAAATGGTCTGTTTTCTTTTACATTTGTTTGTTATTTTTTGCTTTTTACTAACCTGTTCAATTTAATTCAAGGACTCTAAAGAGTTTATGGACCTATATGAGTCAGCGTGGAATTGACGTGGAAGGAATCAAGTCTTCCATTAGAGACATTGTGATTAAAACTTTTCTCAGTGTCGATTCAACCTTATTGGACATGGCCAAGGGTAACGTGACCAATCGCTACACTTGTTATGAACTCTTTGGCTTTGATATTCTGTTGGACGCCAATTTGAAGCCATGGCTACTTGAAGTCAACATTTCCCCATCATTGCACTCCACTTCTTCTTTGGATCTTTCAGTCAAGGTGAGGGAATAAAATTCCTTTCGATTACGTTTTAATTTATTCGGTTTATTTTGCAGGGCCCATTAATACGTGATGTTTTTAACATGGCTCGATTTCATGTTCCCAGTAGTTTGAACACCGCTAGTAAACAGCAGTTGTCTGAATATGTTGCTACTCATTTTTCCCGTCATATGCAAACACATAGTCCAGGTACCGATGACGGATCACAGTACTGCGTCAACCTGTCCCTTTATGACGTTGAACTGAAAGAAGAAGATAAAAAAAAGCAAGAATTATTCCAAAATCAGATTGTTACGGGTGAAGTTTCCTCTGGAAACTGGACGGTTGAGGAGCAGAACGTCAACACAGTCAACAAGATAGAACCTTCCTCTAACATATTTAATGAACTGACTTTGAATGACTTACAAATTTTGGTCGAAACGGAAGATGAAATAAGTCAAGCGAAAGGGTATGCATAGTTTACCACATCTTGGAAAATAAATGTTTAATGATGTTTCGATATCCCATAGATTCACGAGGATTTTCCCTTCGGAGGGATCCGACCGTTACTTCCGATTCATGGAGCATGTGCGATACTACAACGTGCTCCTCGATCAGTGGGAAAAGAAATTCCCTTGCCATTCGGATCGAACTGCAGCCATCGATTTCATCAACAAACATCTTAAGCTAACAGAAGACAAGAAGTCATATTGAATTCTAGGGTGTACCTTTATGTCCATTTTCTACTTGAATTCTACGGGGTATTTTTATGTGTAAGCCTTTAAAATAAAGTGCGAAGCAGCTTCCAAAAGCAATTTTGGTTTAATAGTTCCATCTAAATTTATTATTTTTCCAGCCTTAACTTTAACTTATTATCAATCAGTTAAGTACCAACACCATTATAAACCGAAAGCAGGAAATTTCTTTTTTTAATTTAAGGAAAGGAAGGTTAGAGTCTGGAAGTGTTGATTATTGAAGGATTAACGGAAGATAATTTAGGTAAACTGAGAAAAGAAGAAATAGAGATTCATGAAGAAGTATAACTGAGCGAGGAATTTAAATTATTTATCCAATTACTTATAGAATTTTTCTTCCGTTTCAGCACAGTCTTGGAACAGGAGATCCAGTTCGGTAATCGTAGCTTTGCCCTCTTCAATATTAGCGAGGAATTCAGCAAGTTCGTCATAGCATTTTCCCTCAATTTCTGCCAACTGTTCAAATACTTTGGGTTTCTTTTCAATGCGGTTTTGTGGAGTGCATAGAGACGATGGGAGTATTTTCATTCGGCGAAACTAACAAGGATCCGATAGAAGAATTGGTTGTGAAGACAAAAGGCTTAAAAACGGACAGAACTGGATCGGGGGTCCCAGTGAACCAATGCACATCTGGACGCTTACTTCCAGGTTGACTAAGAACGGACACCTGTTATAAGAATAAGAACTATATAAATATGTGACAATTTAATACTCTAATAATAATTTAATATCCTGGTAAACCAAGGTACCTGAGAGGATGTGGAAAGAAACATCCCTTCACGCATACAGATGCCAGATTCTTCATTCCGTAAGATATCCATCATGTTCTTGGCAGAGAATTTAGTGGGGTTGGATGTCAATTCTTTGAGAAGCTTGGATCCATTCCCAAACCTCTGGCAATCATCGGTACACATTGTAGAAAACGCCTCCGTGAAGTTGAATTCACCAATTCCATTCCAAAAACCAAGCTCTTTCGCCTTCTCTTTTAAACCATCGCTCATCAAGTCAATTTTTGTTCCGATAGACAGACAGTTGGATATATTCCTGTAACCTGGGATTTTAAAAAAAAATGTTATTAAACAAAACAGAAGATATCCCGCCTCTTAATTTTTCCTCTTACCAACAACCTTTTCAGCTGCCCAAAATTTTTTTGCTGTTTCCAATACATAGGCTTCTTCGCGATCGCAAATGATAAAAGCGTTGTGATATGTGAAGTCTTCCACGGTGTTAGAGCACGGCCCGCCTTTAAAAATAAAACGTTTTTTAAAACCTAATAACTTAAAATCTGTTGTAATTTTATATCAAACCCTGTCCATGTTTTTCCAAGAGAGTTGTAATAGTATTCAAAGCTTCCAATGCGGTTTTTCCTCTTTCCAAACCGAGTCTACAACATAGGATTGAATGTTAATTTGGTGAATTTAAAAGAAATCGCACTGCGACGCGCATTATTGCTTCTCGATGTAAGAATACAAATAGTCTACATATTTGAGTTTTACGTTACCTCACTAGATCCATTCCAAGAAGTTTCTTTTCGGCATCTTCGTCCGATTGTAATTTAGTGGAAACGGCTTCATTTCCTATACAAACTCCATATTCGTTTGCTCCCATTTCTTATGGAAAGTATTTATAATTAAAAGTAATTTTAAGAGTTAAAACTTAATTTAGGAGAAAAACTTACCTGCTCCCCACATCCAGTTAGGCTTGCTCAGTATATTTGCATGGGTTTCAGAGGCTTGTTCAATTTCAATATAGGTACACTAGTAAAGTAAATATGTATAATTAATTCATTTTTGAAAATATTATTTTAAAAAACTATGAATGATTACTTTAACCAATTCTCCCATAGAATGCTTTGCTTTATTATAAACAACATCCTAATAGTAGAGAAAGAAATAAAAGAATTATCTGATGTGAATGATTTTAGTGACAATTGGTACTTCCAAATGTATCTATCAGCTACCTGAACTTCCTCTTCAGGTCGGTCTGAATTTTTTCCGAAAATGACTCCCCCATCTTCAGTTCCATTAACAACAACAAAAGTATCACAAGAGGTTGGAGAGATATTGCATGACATGGTAGGCATTTTTAAACAGGTAATTTAGTGAATTTCTGTAATATTGAAGACTGGAAAAAATCTAAAAATGTTACAGCAAAAATAGTAAGTTGGTAATCAAACTGTAATAAAATGCGTAATTTTTTTCTATAATAAAAATTTTAGCCCTTACCACGATAACAGAAAGAATAGTACGTGTACTGCACCACCGGAAAACTGGATATCAACAACTAGCAGATGAAGTGAATTTTTTGAGACAATGATACCGGTATTCTGTAATCACCTTGGTACCGGTCTTGTTTACGAATTAAGATCTTCCGATCATATTTAGGGGATTGTACTACAGTAAAAAAAATTGAATCTGTCAGCGACTAGTCGTACCAACACATTTTTAAAACCGCCTATTAATTATATAAATTTTTAATCTGTGACTGACTAAATTTTTTTTTCAAGTTATTGCTTGAAAATACGCTTCTTCTGTGAGATTTTTTAGCTTAAAGAGTGGCAATGTTGCCTTCGGGTACAGTACAGGACAAGGCTATAAGGTGCATCGACCGATGAGCCAATCATCCACGCCTCTCGTGTATTGGTATCGGACCTACGGTGCGTACGGGCGGCGTTCGCTGATAGGAGCCCGCTCTTGCGCTAAATTTGTCACGACCGCACAGCAACACACTACCTATTCGGAAAACCCAGTATGACATTCCATGTATCATATCCTTGGCTTACAACGTCATCTGGTGACGGTATTCATGATAGCCCCAATAAGAAGATTGGCGGGAATAAACCTTTTAAGTCAATATTATTTTGGCGAGCACTTAACAATTACTGATTAGGTACATGATCTAGCATAGTCTTGTAAAGTCTCTAAATTTGTCATCATAAATTTCAACAACAAAAATACGCCCGGAGAAGAAAATGTTGATTTTTGAAGGTGTAAATAAAAAGTAATACTAGAAGCTAAATTTCGAGGTTTTTATTGGAGTAATTATGTATGATAAAGTGATCGCACCAATTTCTCGTCTATGTACAAACCACCGCTACCATATCATTAAAGTCACGAGGTTTTTAACTTAAGGCATTCATAACACTAGAGCCATTGGATGACGTCATAGGAACTCCGGTAAGGAGCATTTCCTTTCTATGGACGTAATAGCATCGCTATGTGCACAGCTGCCCTATTCATAGTTTCAAGGACGACCGCTGTGGTCGCTGCTGCGCCACAGAATCGCACAGAATTCGTATTTTGGTCTGCTTTCGTTGGAGTCTGGCCTGTGCTCACTATAGAACTTTTCCGTCTCTACTGTGGCGGGATATAGCGATTTTGCCGACTGCCGACGTTCTCTGTCGTTCCGCTTCCTCCATATTGTGTGTATAGCGCTATATGTGAAGTGAAAAACCCTGTTCAAAGTAAACCGGTTGTGTTCAGATATGGCTCTTTTCCGCTCTTTGTCGCCCCGAACTTTTTCATCAGCTCAAGTAAATATTTTATTCTCAACTATTATGTAAAGTAATGCAACACTCTCTGAGGCTTTATGGAAAATGAACATTGATTTTTCTTAATTATTGTCGAATCAGTTTTTGGAATTTCGAGTTGTATATATAAATTAACTACGTTAGCAGGACGATGAACTCTGAAGTTAACTTGGCAACATGTGCTTTAGCAGAAAATTAGACTTTGATTTTACAAAGATTTAAAGGTGATTCATGATAAATTTTTCCATTTTTCTTTCTAGGGCTGCCTCTCCATCATAAGTCGGTCTCTTTCTGACCAAACAGACTTGAAGGATGTGCTTGCCAACAAAATTGTCTATGAGCAAGAGCGAGTGAAGAAGTTCCGAAAGGAATGTGGTGATGTAAAAATTGGAGAGATCACTGTTGATATGGTAATCTGCAATATCTATTTATTTGTTCAGACTATTTATAGTCAATAATATATTTTTTTCAGGCCTATGGAGGTATGCGTAGCATGAAAGGGTTGGTCACTGAAACATCAGTTCTTGACCCTGAGGAGGGAATTCGTTTTCGAGGACTTTCCATTCCTGAATGCCAACGAATGCTGCCGAAAGCTAAAGGTGGAGAGGAACCCCTACCAGAAGGCTTGTTTTGGCTCCTTATCACTGGAGATGTCCCAAATGAAGCTCAGGCATGTTATTAAATTGATGAAACAGATTTATAAATTGTGTAAATAACTAAATTTTTTACGTGTATGCAGGCTAAGAGCCTATCAAAGGAATGGGCAAACCGGGCCGACTTGCCAGCTCACGTCGTTACGATGTTGAATAATTTTCCATCCAACCTTCATCCCATGTCTCAATTTAGTGCTGCCATCACAGCACTGAATAGTGAATCTAAATTTGCCAAAGCATATGCAGAGGGAATCCATAAATCGAAATATTGGGAGGTTTGTACTCGTTAAAACGTATATTATGTTATATTACGAATATAAACTATTTTAATTGCTTTACAGTATGTGTTCGAAGATTCAATGGATGTTATTGCCAAACTTCCGACTGTGGCTGCAACTATTTATCGTAACCTGTACCGTGATGGCTCTTCGATCGGAGCTATCGACACGAAAAAAGATTGGTCTGCAAACTTTGCCTCAATGCTGGGATATACCGATCCTCAATTCACTGAGCTCTTGCGGTTATATTTGACCATTCACAGGTATGTTAGATATTTGACTTGTTCTGTCTATTTTGAAAAAAAAATCACCAATTATTTCTGAATTTAGTGATCACGAAGGAGGAAACGTGTCGGCCCATTCGGTACATTTAGTTGGGTCTGCATTGTCCGATCCTTATTTATCATTTGCCGCTGGAATGAATGGTTTGGCAGGTTCGTAATTACGTTTTCTCAAGTCACTTTACTTTCATTCTTTAACATCCCTGTTTTTTATAGGACCCCTTCATGGTCTAGCTAACCAAGAAGTTCTAATTTTCTTGAACAAAATCCAATCGGCTCTTGGTGATGGATGGACCGAAAGAGGGCTTAATCCGCTTTCAAGCGGCAACTTGCTTCAGGCCAAGTTGTTCTGTTTACGGACATGCAGTTATTGCGCAAAACTGATCCTCGTTACACAGTGCCAGCGGGAATTTGCTCTGAAGCAATTTGCCAGATGATAAATGTCAAGCTTGTTGCCCGTTGTATGATATTGTCCCACCGATTCTGTTGGAAACTGGAAAAGGTAAGAACCCTGGCCCAACGTTGACGCCACACTCTGGTGTCCTTCTTCAACACTACGGAATGACTGAGATGAACTACTACCTGTTCTCTTCCGGAGTATTCACGTGCTTTGGGGCACTTTGGCATCTTTGGTGTGGGATCGCGCTTTGGGTCTACCACTTGAAGCGCCCCAAGTCCATGTCTACCGATGGATTAATGAAACTTGTAAAATCTATACAAGCAAAGGCCAATGCCACGAAAGGAGCGTAATAGACGATTTTGATGGTGACCCATGTTTCACGCTTCTCGTTAAACAGTTTTAGAAACAGTTTTCACTTTCCTGCGTTGTAAAAAAAAACAAAACTTGATACCATTTCTCCTATACAAAGTCGTGAATCACACTGAGCCTCGATTCCTCATATTGTATTATGGTCAATGCAAGATCATTGTCCTCCCATACTAGAAAATATCACAGATCTGGAGAAGTTAGGGAAAAGAGGCTCATTTAATTTACAGTTTTCTGTTATAGGTGTTATACGGGGTGTAGAGGGTAGTAACAATAATAGAATTGTGCTAAGTGGATTGTCCGTCTCTCGAATTGTAATATTTACGGAGACTAATACACAATATCCCTGGTCAAAGTATTAATTTATTGTTGTTAGAGGTCTATTTCACGAATGTGTTCAATAAAATCGGAAATATATCATGCCTATCTTAGTTCACTCATTTTCGTGATGTAAGTATGTTGGAGTAAAACTTGGGGACGAAAAGAAGAAATAAACGTAGAGAAGCTTTCAACTGGTATAAAGAATATCTAGAACCGCATGTTGAAAATAGCAAGAAATTAAAGTTTTAAACAAAGATGGCAACTCAGCATTACATAACTAATGTCACTTGACGAGTCCTGATGAGGAAACTGAGAGTACAGTCTGGTCACTGGTGGGTTGCTCCATGAAATCATGAATTAAATCGAGTCAACGTTGCTGAACTTGAAACACTTGCTTCCTGCTACGGGAAATCTGACTACATTCGAAAAGTTTCAGCTTCCTCTACTTGTGCACTGCATTTTCGAGTAAGTCATACACAAAATATTATATACCTTCAAGTAGAAAAAACTATTGGTTCGGGCTTTTGACATATGTCTTCAACAATGATTTCGGCATTTTGTAAACAATATATTTAATTTGTGCGGTATATCATAAACACAATTTTTCGATTATAGTATAGTCATTATGCCCTTCAACACTCTAAAGAAACCCTTAAGTTTAATGTTGGACCTTCAGTTAAATTTAAACTTCAGTCTTCAAGAATGTTGTTCTATCACGCCGTCAAGTTTTAATTAGAAATATAGCGGAAATAAGGGGTCTGCTGTTCTGGTACTGTCACCGGAAACAGGTTCTATTGCCCTCCCGGTAATTACATTTTTTCGCATTTTATTCATCTTTATTCTTTTCTATTCAATCCTCAAGTTATTAATTTAAATTCGAATTGGAACAATTATTTTGTCTTTCGTAATTTTTCTAATTAAACTAGTTAATTTATCGAAGAAAAGGATAGAAATAAAGATAACTGCGAACATAAATGGCTATATCGGATAACAAACGATGTGTCATATTACTCACTCGTCGTCTCTCTATAAAAGAAGCGTGCCATAACTAGAATCTGATACCGTGCTAGTACGATCATTTTCTTTGAAATCTTTGTCGTAGTTACTGTATCGAGCACCGTGACGCCCTCCTTTATATAATACTTACTTGTTTCGGTTGAGTTTTTTCGTATCTGTATCTGTTGAGTTTTTCTTTAAAAATGACAGGATTGAATTCACTCCATGATTCACCAATTTTAAGAAGAAGGTATTATTATTTTACCTTTATTGTATGGGATATCGGCCAAGACCCCTTCTTTGTGTTACTTTTAATTAGATGTTCTTTAAACATGGTGATTAATTTGTTACTGTATTTACTTTGTTAATGAGAAGTTCCTTTTGGATCAATTGAAGACTCTTTTAGTAATTCAGTTACCGGCTAGCCGAGCGAGTAGATTGAGCGAGAGATCAGAGTATATTCAGCCAATGAGCGTTAATTAGGATTTCATGTCTAACAGGAAAGGTAGAGAACTGTCGTATGTTTTTTTCTTGTAGGAAAAGAAAAAGTCGGTTACCTTCCACTATGTTCCAATTACTTTAAGCGAATGAGCTGCATGGAAGCTTTTTTTTTTAACCAGCCTCACTATATCTTCTTTTAAATATTAAAGATAGAAAATATAGGCCGAAAGGATTTTTAGAAATAAAGATGATTATAGTAATATCTGAATTAAGTATATGGAAGCAAGAAGGAAAAACCAATTTAGTGGGAAAGCACATGTATCCATGGCCCTTGGGTCATTTTTATTTATAAACGAGCCTATCTGGATCCTGGTTAAAGGAAGAGATGACGGGATTACATTTGCTTTGATATAGATGATGAAAGGGAGGAAGCGAAAAAGTTTCGGAACAAACAGAGAGAATGTAGAACCATCTAATACAATAATAATGGAGATATAAGGAATAGAGACGAGAAAAATGAGTTAGGTATCAAATATGATGTACGAACATGACGATATGAAAATGTAATGATATCAATATACAGTACACGGTATGTTTCCCATCGATTCCATTTTCATCCGATTTCTCATCAAGCCAGCCGTGATGCATCACAATAATATATATGTATTTCTATTTTTAAAAGAAGAGAAAGAAGAAAAAAAGAACAAATTTTTTAATGGTTCCGTCTCCATCCTTCCTTATTCTCCTGAATCGATTCAAAATTCTTTCAAGTGGAAATAGGAATGAATTGGTGGCGGTGGGCTGTCGGCGATGCTGTCGCATCCTAGCCGTTATAATAAAGAAACGAATCCCACGATCCGGCGAGGCGAGCATAACCGAATTAGTGGATCGAAAAAACGGTTCTCTTCCTCATCTGCTCCGCATTTTACTCTGCTTCGGGTTACAGTCAAATTCGGGGGAGGGTGGTCCATGCTCATTTGATTGTCCTCATGACCTTTCCAGCAGCCGTTCGGAAGGAATGACTCGGAAAATTGACGTGACGGCGCCCCCTCTGGCCCAAGATGAAAGTGATGATATCATGCACACTGCCGTCCCGAAACGTGATGAAGGATCTTAGCAGATGGGGTCAAATATTTGCTCTGCCTCTTGTCTTTTCATTCCATCTTCCTCCTCCTCCTTTCTGGAGCACAGCGTCGCGTTACATAAGTTGCCTCCGTATCTTCGCAGCTCTTTTCAGCTTATATAATAAATGATGTCAACGTGATGAAGCAGATCCCTGCCGTGGAATATACTGATTAGCTTTTGATTACAACGGAGCAAAACTAGAGGGGACCTCAAAGGGCTTTTTCTTCCTTTTTCATTTTCGGTTGTTGTCCTTTAGCTCTTTGAAGGCTCCCTTCCGGCTTGTGTCTGCGGGATTTTGGGGTAGGCTCATCGATCTGGTTACACTGCACCGATCCGATTACGTCTAGGCTGCTTTGTCTGCGCTCGAGCCGATAGATATATCTGACGCAGAAGAAGCGGCTGTTGTTGGATAAATCATGTGGTCAGCGTAGTGCAAGAATAGTGTCTTTTCATTCCTTTATCGTCGGATTTTCAACGCTTCCTTCCTCTTTTGTGCTTCCGATTTATTCTAGACTACATTAGTGTCGTCTTTGCAAAAGACCAACATGTTAAGATCGTTTGCAGAAACGATTTCCCCAGTGCCGTAGCGAAAGTCGTTGCCGTGTCGGTGTCTGTGACGGAACAGACTGCTCACGTTAGCGAAGCTGCGAACCATTTGACAGTCGCAGGTTAAGAGACAGGCAACAAGAAGACCGTTGAGGGAGTAGCTGAGGTGGAAGGAGGCCCATACGGTTGATGATGCCGCGCTGTTGGACGAGCAAGTGCTGCTTGTTTGCTCTTGAAGGAGCAGCTTGCCGGCCACGCCTGTCGACAGAGTGATCAGCAAGAGTGGCAGCAGCTTGAGCACAAAGGATAGGCAACGGTTAATATGTTCAAATTGACGGTCCGTCAGCAGCAGATGACGTGCTCCTCGTGACAGACGGCAGGTCCGCAGGATACCGACCGAGATGAGCACCGTCAGTACGAGGACAGGAAGGATCAGCAGGATGGAGGGTCCAAGGAGCCAGCATTGTCGAGTGATGCACGTCTGAGTGTCCCCTGTGATTGCATCCGCATAGTACGTTTGCTGAAGCAAGAAGGAGACAGATGTGAGGAGGAGCGGAGTGCCCCAGAAGAAGAGTGAAAGTCGGAAAATGGAAGTCGGATAGGAGCCGAGTAGTAGTCCAGTGGCCGTCTTCATACGGTACCCAAAATGTACGAGATTAAGAAAAGAATGAGAAAATGGCACAATGCGTCGCTTTTAAAGAATTAAGATCACGGAAGCAGCAAATAGCTGCACACATCTCAAGTGCCACTTCAAATATTATTGCCACCCACCGAGCATTTTCGTTATCCCCGATTACGCCCCTCTGCTTTAGAACTGCTTTAGACTCTCTTTATTACTTTCTGAAGCAGTCGGACGTAATAAAATGTAATACTACTATCTCGGAAATATTGTATCTCTTAGAGGACTCCTTTAGTGACGGGTTGTTATGTAAACTCCACTACAATTGGTTCTGTGCAAATATTCCTTACATGCGTCATCGCTTGCCTTATTAATTCATAATAAGCAGCTGACAAGAACTACATCATGAGCTGAAATTAACATACCCTTGACAAAAGCTTCTCGCTTCTAGTTGGGATCAATTACGTTGGGAAGCAATTAAAAATAGATTCCGGATTTATCTAGTTTATCTTTTCACATTATTCCCGCTGAATTTTAAGATAGAAGATGAATTTATTTCAAACTTGAACTTGAAAGGAAATGTTTAGCTTTTCTTAACTTGCTTTTCTTAACCCTTCTTTCGAGTTGTTATGAAAACAACGGAGCATGTCTTTCTGTGAGTTACACAAAATCTATTTACTCGTCTATAATGAGATGAGATAGAGTTTTCTGAGAGACGTCTATGAAAGGATCCAAACGTTTGCTTTTGACTGAATAGGCTAAAAGTTGGTCAACCCTTCTCGGAAGTTGATTATGTTTTATTTACGTACTCGAGACGATGAGAAGGGGGAAGAGCGTCCACTGTCGTCGCTTTGCACTTCGGTTCGTTGAATTTTCTTAGAAGAAACTTGATTGAGTCCTTGGACCTTGGTCAATCGATGGCGGACATCTTTGACGAGGGCTAGCAGCCAAAAGAATTTACTCTGGCGGAAGAAAAGAGGTGAGATATAAGGCCCCGTCTAGATTGATTTTTTTTTTTAAATGGTGATTACCAGCCACATGTAGTGTTGGATGAAGGCCAACGTCAAGCACGAACTCTCCGTCTGCGTTATATTCCAACATTGTTGAATGGTATGATTTAATCTCGTGTTGCCATAAAAAAGAAGTTTCTTAAACTTTTATCTATCGATTCCACTATTCTATCATGTTCAGTACGGCATCAAACTCTGGTATCTTAAATCATTACTGCTTTTTAATTCTAAAACTCTATGCGAAAATTCTATAAAAGAAATTGATATCAGACAGCATTGATTTTATGTTTTAGAATAAAACAATTTTGATATTGCGCTTCAGACCCATCGACACCAGACTTCAATAAAGGCGAGTATATTGGAACGTATTGATGTACGGTATCAAAATTGATTTTGTAAGGAGAATCTTTTAACGAAATTCTTTACTTGCGCCTAGGAGAGCCCAGCAGAAAGTTTCGTCTTGTAAAATGAATTATCAATTTTGGAACTGGGAACTGAAAGCAATTTTACTCTCATTGTGCGCTCTTCTTATAACAGTTTTTTTAAAGGTTAATGCCATGTTCCTTCCTTACATTTCACGTTTGATCTTTTTCAGTACTCTTCTTTACCCATTCGCTTCCCACCATTCGCTCCTCTTTATACCTCGTTTTCATCGTACCTGCTTTATTTACATAAGCAATAGGAAATGAAGGAATTGATTCAAAAGGAGTTGTTAAGCGTACCGTTCATATTAATTTGATGTTCAACTTAGTTCACATTAACCAAAGATGTAGCCTATGTTTTTATGAAGTCACAAGCAGTGTCATATTGAAGAAAGAATGTATTCACTTACATCGAACAAAGATGGATCTCCATTACCGATGACGTGCAAGAGTTGGCCGAGGAAGAGACTGGCCAAAAGATTCATTAGAGTAGTTCCTCCAAAGTCGCTTGGATCTGAGAATAAACTAAAAGTTTGGAAAAGAAAAGAGGCGAACCAATTAGATAGTTGAGTTGAAACTTGTTCTCGTCTTCGCTATCGAACAAAGGGAAGGACTGTGGTTTTTTCCAATAAGTTTCTTTTTTTTTCTCGTTTATTCTCAACAGTTTTACTGTACATGATTTCTACAGCAGCAAACACAATGTTGTTAGAAAAGATCCTCTTTCTATTCAGTTCCAAGTTTCTGTTTGATCTCAGTGTACCGCAACTGAGGCACAAGGTCGTAGACTGTAGAGCTTATAATACAAGGCAGCGGCTCAATCTCCCTCCGGATGCGTTCCATTGAAGACGACCACTTTTCCTATTTTTCCTCCCCCTTCTTGTGGTATACGAAGGGCCTATTATTCCTTGCTGCATCGTAAGTTATTTCTTAGAAAAAAATGGGAGACTTATCCTTTGCAAATGGAATGACGTATTGTACTCCTTTTTTCAGTGTCGCCTCTTTTATACCTCAATTTTCTCCGTGTGTCTATTTTATCTTGTCGAAAAGCTTGTAGTCTCTTGTCTTTTGTTTTCTTGTTGAACGGGAGTGGATAGGCTGCGTGCCACTTTCCCCTGTGGGATTAGCGTGATATGCTGGCTCTTATTCCTGACAGTAGAAGCATACACTCCTTACTGCTATAAAGAGTGACGCACAAACTCCCCGATGCTGAGGATCAGGTTCTTATGTGTGGTTTCTACCTCTCTAAGAGAAAGTCAGCTGTCGTTAAAAGAGATGTTTAAAAAAATTCATTCCCGATAGCTATTCGATTAAAAAAAAATTTCTTGAATCTCGATGAAAATAAAAACCTTTGAAATAGATCCACATCTTTTGATAGACTTTTTATCGATTTTTTGGCACTTTTGGGAGGTAAATGGATCATCAAGGTTTCGTTAGATAAATCCTCTGTGATGGTATCTGGGAAGAGCCGTTTGAGCCCGAGCGATATCACAAACAGACAGAAAGTTAAGTGGCCCACCTAAAAAAACCAGCTTTAATACTGTCCATTTCTCTTCCGTCAACCACTCAAAGCCGTTGCGAATAAACCTTATGAATAATTCATTTTTTTTTATTCTTTTCAAGAATAGTCTGAATCAAGAAGGAATGGAATCCCCTTTTATATGGGGAAACAGGAAAACAATATTAACTCTTTTGTTATTTTGAAAATGTTTCCTGTGAGAAAACAAAGGATTTTTTTTTTTTGCAATTCAAATTCTAGTATAGTTTTCATATAACAATATCCAACTGAGTCAATATAAACTCAAAGAGTTGTAGTTCGTTGCCGTTGGTCTTGATGAAAGAGTTTATTTAAGTTCCTTGATGATAAAGAAGGCTTATTACGATTTGATTTCTCTTTGCTTGGAGTTGATGAGATGGAGGATCGATCCAGGCCTCCTTTTCTAAACAGAGAAAGGATTTGTTGCAACACTATTCAAGTGAAAAGTAGGAATCGTTCATAAAAGACTTGCTGCTGCCCACACATCTTTTACTCTTGAATGGTGGCGAGGGAGCTCCTGCGCTTACACAAAGTAATCTCGTTAACTGCAGCCGCCGCCTATTAGCAGCGGGTCTTGCACTGTCATCACTTTATGGAGTCGAACAGATGGTATATTTCAATTTCGTGGAGCTCTACGACTGGAAAAAAAAGATGTAATCCTATTTGTTGGATTTCGGGTGCGAAATTTTGATACAGTACTATTACTCGACATCAGACCCGTGAGTTTGTATACAGCTGTATTGATCTATTGAGCGGACAACGCAGCACAACAAGTTTAGTGTATGACTAGTACTAGTTCAACCGACATCATATCACAGAGAGTCCGGTATATTTCGGATCGAGGGCCAATTGACGTGCTGGGTACAACGGAATAAGGTCTATTTTTTTCATCTTGGCGTGTCAAATGAAGATCAATTTTCTAAGGAACTGCTTTGCGTGTTTGTGGCATGCGAGAGAAAATGAGGCAAAAAAAAGGAAGCGAATGGACGAGGATTCCAGTAGACCTTTACAACGTTGTTGATTCTTGGATGTAGTTATGGGTCATGCATTGGCACGCAGGGAAGAGAGCTATTTGACTTGCGGCTGATTTGACCTACTGAACTTGGTGGGAAGTAAACTATAGCGGTATTTACTTGAGGGTGAGGAGGCGTGACGAGACGCAAGTGTACCCAAATACTTGGTCGAAAGTATAATTGAGAAGCAAGGTCTGCAAACTTTTCCTTCCCTTCTATCCTTTTTCGCTTATTTTTTATTTATCTGTCCATTATTTCTCCTCGTATCTCGTGTGCCGTATCGCTTAGTCCTATACTGTACAGCGTGTATTTTTTTTTCTCTTTTGAGGGATCAATATCGTATATATGGGACCCTGAATAATTCAGCACGAGTTGGTCCCGTCTACGTTAAAGTTTTCGGTGCTGATGATGCCATGGCTTTTAGTTTTGCGCTGCCCTCCTGAGGAATCCGCGCCCAGTAAACAAATATTGGTCACGAACGTGCTGCAATGAAGTGACAATGCGGATTGGCTTGGCCAAAGTGAGGCTTCTTCTGCCTTTTACTTTGATTTGATAGGCGAGGATTCTCGCTCGTCTGATGATGGATGCAGTGTAGCGCATGTCGTGCATAATTGATTGGGGAATAGAGGAACTACTCACTTAAATTGGCGACCTCTTTTTTGTACCCTTCCCTTTCTCAAGATGTACAAATCATGCCGTCTTTCTGGGCGCTGTTTAGCAACCATCGACATTAACGTCGCCTAGTAACGCGTAGGAACAGAAAAACTACTATTATATTGCTGCTTATTTTCTTTGGACAGTGGCGACAGTACCACACGACGTGAAAAAGAGAAAGGAAAGGGAAATATCATTAAAAGAAAGGTTTGAAGAATCAATAACAGAGAAAAGTTTCTGATATTTTTCAGTGAACGATGCAGATATTAAAACATAGCTACATAGCAACCAGAACTGTTTCCAAAATAAAAATTCGTAAGGATAGCTATGGCGGTTTCCTGGAAGTTAGTAGCTTGACACGTGCGGCAAGTTGGTCGCTAAGGTATTAGTCCGAATGATATTTGCTCGATCTGCATTATTATTTTAAAAACTGCAGTAAAAAATAAAGTTGCGCCATTCTGTCCATAAACCTTTTGGCTCGCTGTCACTCTGCCGGAAATGATGTAATGTTTCGTTTGTGCACCTTATTGTGCCATCACTCACGCTAACAGCTAGAGTGGCACTCGTACGTAGTTTCTACTAGTGCAAAGTGCCAAGCCGTGTCTTACAAATCACGAGCGGAATGAATAATTCGATAGATGGATGGATCTCGCCTACGATCTCTTCCTCTCATTATTTATTCATTTGTACCTATTTGCTCTGCAATAACATCGTAGGCGAGCACCATTTACAGATAGCTTTAAAAAATGAGGGTTTTTTTTCGACATTATTCAGATTTCGCTTGTAGCGAATGTATGCGTGGGTTACGACTTGTTTCCGAATCCATGCTTAATTAAATAGTTGCTGCATAACGACAAACGACGACACGAGGCTTATTAGCACATTGCTACCGGATTCTTTGGTATGTTGATATGCTAATCAAGTCTAGCTCATTTCCATTTCCTTCTAATGCTGCACCAGGATAGCGTATTGTAAAGAATGCAGATGGGTTTATAAATGAGATGCATTTATGATAAGAAGATTGGTTGGGTGGAGCAAATGGGGTTCCATCCTTTAAATAGGATAGAATTTCACGGATCCTCGTCACCGGGTGACACCTTAGACTCTTATACACGCAGTGAGTGGCTAATGTTGTAATTGGAATACTGTAGCAGGAAGCAGCCCAGCTGGTCATATATTGCAATATTCCCAAGACGACCCCTGTCTCTGTCCTCTCCCAAGTCCTGCGAAATGGATGGGCTTGTGCCACAAACAAGATTTTCCTCTTGCCCGCAATTTCTTGCGTCTTTCTCAAGTGCTCTCTATTTATTTCCCGTCCTCTCTTGGCCTCTGGAGTTTTCACGTCGTCCTTCGAAGTAATCCCTCAATTTATTTTATTCCATTCATACAAAAGAAATCTATTTGGATTTGATCTTGTGGACTTTGATGTTTCAAGTTTTATTTCGAGCTGCGCTGCGGAACTGCCCGCTCGATATCGGCTTCATACTGGACTAATCATCAATCATATTGAACCACTGGTCTTCAATTATAATATCTTTTTCTTCAGTTATTGACTGGTAAACGCTCAGAACCTATGAGTTAGGAACCCCCTTTATTTTTCCCCGGTTCACTTCGCCCCTGGCGGATCAAATTCAGCGTGATCACCGCTGCTACTATCGTTTGTCTATTGTTATGGAAATTGCATTCGACCGACTAGTATCTCGGTATATTATGTAATATAAGTATCACCTGTTATATGTACATATTTGTAACGTACCTGTAAGTGATGAAGGCGAAAGCCAGGCCGACCAAAGAGAGACTACCGCCTAGTAAAACGATGACAGATAAGGCTAGCTCGATAGAATCTCCTGTAGTCCCGTTGAACATTGGTTGATGATGAAGGAGATGGTGCTGAGGGTCGTATTGGATCCCATTCATCAGAGATGGGTGATGGAAACTCATGTTCACGAAATGTCCTGCGCTCAGTCCGGCGGAATGCATCTCGCTCTTTTAGTTGATTTGTCGACCAACTTTTTAGTACCTGTCGTGAAAGTAAAGTTTATGTTCCTTATTTATTCTTGCCGTAGTCTTATGAGTTATGATGCTCTTTTAAAATATGAATTCTTTAAAGGTAACGGTATCGTTTCTCATGCTTGAAACTGATGCCAAGGAAAGTCTCCCTCTCGACTCATGTAACAAGAAGTCTTAGTTACATGAATAAATTTATTATAATAATTGGGAGCACTGTACCTTGACTTAAAAGTTTTGGGCGCCTAAACTGATTTTCGGATGTGCCAAGAGTCGCTGCGCTCTACTTCTATGAGAAAGCGGATGAAAGGAGCGTTGTCGGAACTCTGCGGTCGACGCTGAACTGAGGATAGATGGATTTTGGGGGGTTATTTCCGTTGCCTATATCCCGCCCTTCAACCTGCTAGCAATACCTATCCGGCAAGAGACTTTTTTGCACCCATTGTGGACGGCCAGATGGGTGTGCCCTCCGTCCATGCCCCACACGCTGCGCTTGCGTGTCCTTTCCCTGTGTAACCCTTAAAATATGCTATATATTTCCCCCGTCTTGTATAATCTTTTTTTTCTTTTACGGGGCTAATAACTAGTCTACTTTCATCCTTGTTTTTTTTTTCACTTTTGTTGCGCGCGAAGAGTATCTGAACTTGACACGGAGATGTGATTTTTCTTGATGCGAGTAATTACGTTTGTTACTTTGGAAGAGTTCCTTTGAAAATAGCGGCGGGAAAGATGCCTCTTTTAAAAAATAGTGCAATTCTTTGAAAATTGTATTACCATCATACTTAACATGTTTGGCTGAACTTGCTGATGAAATTCAAGTAGGAGAGTGCAGACCCCAAAAGTCGGATAAAAGCAAGTGGACGAGAGCAAAAGGATTGAAACATTCCGCACTAAGAGTGGCGTGCTAGATACTACTGAGCATTATGGCTCCCCTCGTAGCTCCAGATGCAATAAAACCCGCTAAGAGGCTTCCTCCTGAAAGTACCTTCTCGTTCCCTCTCACAAGTCACGAACGTGTCCATTTCCTTGCCTTTCTCGAATGAATCAGCCAGATCAGGACTGTACATCCCTGGTGACTGATATCATGCGACGTCACTTTATCTTACAAGTACCGTCTTTTTCCTCCACTCTTTCTCTACAGTACACATTTATTCTATTTTGTTTAAAAATGCTGCTCTCCCTGAATCCCCAGTTGATGGTATACTTTTCCCACTCAAGTTATGAACAAATCTGTCAGTGTCGAGGGGACTTTGATTCTATTGAAGCTCGTTCTTATGGAAAATGATTTAGGGAATCTATTATCTTTCAACCCCGTTGAACTACGATGGTAAAATGATCAATTTCCAAAGAATGAAGTTGAAAAACTGACAGTAACAGTTCTTTGTTCTCAACCGTTGCTCTTGGTTACATATAAATAGCAATATTACTCTTTAAAACGACAAGACTTTTTTTCTCTTTTTTCCTTCACTCCGCACTTTCATCTTAAAAACTTTATGCTTTTTTTGTAGGCGTTGCAAACTATCATATAACTGCTGGTGTTGGGTTTCCACCTGTTCCTTCCTTGAAAAATGACAAAAACTTCTTTTCAAGATGCATCTGAAAGGCAGAAACTTTTGCCCTCCAAGACTCAACAAAGTAAGTAAATGAGAAGTTAGTGGGAACGAAAGCTTATTTGTGCTGCTTTTCATGGAAATACTTCCGTGCTCTGCTTTCAATTTCCATTTCTGCAGTTGATGTAATTAGGCTCTTGTATAACTCTACCGTTTTCAGCAGTCTTTGTTTGCTTATATGGTTATGACAGGTCCTGCTGCTGTTGCTGCCTCCGCCTCTGCTGATCCTATCGTCAAGGACTACGATTCTTGTCCAGTAGCTCGCTTCTCCAAGATGCGCATCCTGCTCTGCTTGTCTGGGATAATTGCCCTGGTGGCCGCTTTGAGCGGCTTTGTCGCCATCGGAGTAATAGGCTATCCGCTCCACGCCTCCTGTCGCGTTGAATGGTACTTTGGTTTCTCATATCATCATATGTTATCTCTTTCTTCGACCAACCAGTCGGAACCATGGTTCGGAGCAGTACAGTCTGCATCCGGTACCAACGCCTCATTGTGTCCTCCTCAGTCCTCACCAATCGAATAATCGATATACAAATAGCGTACTGCATCCCACGCACAGCTAGGCGTGGTGCGAAAACTCTTTCAATCAAACAGCTGGAATATGACAGGAACATGAATTTCAAAGCATAATAACCATAATTGCGTTGTAAATTATAAATGATGACTCTAGCCTTTTCGGACAACAACGCCGACACATTCTATAGTCTATCTGACCTTTCACATTCACACATAGTAGTAGGACAATAAAGGGGTTGCGTCAGTTGAAGGACTAAGTTCTCTCAATGCTAATGAGGTGCACCTGTAGGCTCTCTTCAAGTCAGGATGAGTGGGAGTTGGGTCTCAATAATCATTGAAAGAGCCGCAGAGCATTCGAGTTGGACTTGACTCGATATGTGAAAAGGGATTTCGAGAATCCCTAATTAAACTTGTACGCAGCAGCGGCCAACATGATGAGAGCTTTGAGGAAAATGAAGGCGCTTACGGTCACGATCAGTTCTCGGCTGGAGATATCGGAAAGGGGAGGTCTGCTTTTGGCCAACATAAGTGCTTCTACCACTAGCTGGCTTAATGGTTTTCAGTCAAGAGGAAAGGGCAAGAGCCCTCGGAAATCTGGTCCTGATGTCTTCAATTCATTAGGCGTCAGCAATGCCGTGTGCTTACGATGCCTGTCACGTCGAGATGCAATATTTTCTCTGGCTATACTACTTTCAAAGGCGAGCTAATTTTCACGTCGATATTGCGTGCTGCCGGGAATAATATCCATCCATTAGGAGCAATTTCAGCATAGGAAACTCCATAGCTATACCATGAGGAAACTTTTTTTTCTCGGCGACTTCTCACAAATCAAATTCGAGGTTCTTGTATCGCTTAACTTAATCTCTACTATACTTTCCCTCTATCTCAAAAGATATTAGAATGGAGAAGATAGGCCTACCTATTGCTTATCTATTCTACTTTTGATGGTTACCGCACATCAGTATAGCGGTTACACAAGTCTTCCATGATGCAAGAACATTAAGAAAAAAATCGCCATTGCCAGTCAACCAGTTTTTATTGATTGGGGAGCTAGCTTCATGCGCCGAGTAAAAAGCTGAGCAGCAATTTGTTGTGGCTTGCTACGGCCGACAGAGATTTCCTCCACGATAGAAATAAAACTTTTTTTAAAACTCAACAAAATGTGTGATTCTTTCTTTTCGGTGAAATAACTCGTACTTTGAATAACTATTGTTGACGTTGCAGACACTTGAGAAATATGGAAATTTTACTTTTTGAATTATTCATGTTTATTTATACATTAACATGTGAAAGTGGAATCGGATGCGAAATGGTGGCTCATTTATTCTTAGGGAAAGGGCAAAACTTGAGAAGAGAATAAAAAATTTACATTCTTCATCGAGAACGTGTCAGTAGTATCCATTATTCAGCTCGCACAATGACAAAAAAAATGCTTTGAATAGCCTTTCACTTTCAAGAGCCATCTTCACTTGAAGAGACCGATTGAGGAACTAGATTTACTTCAATCGATCGTTCAGACATCGGCGAGTTTTATTGCTCAAACGGCTCGTCTTCTCTCAGTTTTAGGATAGTACGTGGAAAGATGACTCTGATCTAGTTGATCTTTATGTCAGCCCCTCAACAATCGATGTTCAATAAAAACCTATTGTTTGCCCTCTTAAAAAAATTATTATTTTACTATGATTTATTCAAAACTCACCAACTGACGTTGACGATGAAACATATTTCTAATTTAAAATCGTGTCGCAATATGAGCTTTGTAGGGCTAAAGAATGAAAGGACGTAAAATACGACCGTTAAAAAAAGCGCTTCGTTTTTATGGATATCTGAGCTATAAGGTTTCTGTACTCTTTCACACGTACCAGTACGTATTATTTTTTTTAAAGAAACGGGAAATTCCCCTCTATAGATTATACTTTATGTGGTGATTCTTACGATGAAGGCTATTGCGCTTTTACGGAAGGACCTTGTTATTAAAATAGCGCAAAACCTCCGCGTTTTAAAATGAAACTCACTTTCTCTGTGATTAATTTAACATCAATTGAACTTCTTTTAAAAAAATGTATTATGCCAAGTCAATCATGAGCCCATGTGTAGTTTTTAGAAGAAACAATATATCCTGATTGCTTTGTAAATAAGAATGTGGATGATACCTAATTTATTTTCCGTAGGACTTTTGGTCGCCCTTGCGATGATGTCAAAAATGCTCTTACGAATCAAATGGAAGTGTGGAAGACTGCAGATACATGCGGAACTGGCCAAAAATGCCTTTACACAGTATAAATAATATTTTATCGTTATATACAACCTTGATGTCACTCGCTATAATTTTGTTTGATCATTCTATAGTATAAAGGATCCAACGATACTTACTTATTGGGAATTCATACTACGCCAGTGAAAAAGTATTTATTTTTCTATATACCCATAATATGCTTTTTTTTATTTTAAACGGTAATGATTCAATGAACCTGATTCTTTTTTTCCTCTTGATTAGATATGTTGATGACATAAGTTATACTTTCACATCTAAACCAGACAACACATGTTACGTTCTGGTAATAAAACCTTATATATTTGTACATATATTTTGCTGTCTTAGCCTAACATTTTTAAAGTATAATTCTAAATTTTTAAACGATAATGTGCATTTATTTACAGGGGTTTTCGTCATCCCAATTGTGGTATGCTATTCTGGTAATAATTGTTTTCTAAGATTAATCAAATACTGTGTAACACTCACCTACTGATCTTTTTTTGCAGGATTACGGGACGAATTACTGCAACATTAAGAACCTAGTGGATGGAACTAATCTGCAAGTGAATGATACGAAATTTTCAGAAAGTACTAGGGATGGTGTCTGTACCCAATATTCATCATCCAACTGCGAAGTCTACTAAACAACGTTACTCGGTTGAAACAGTTTCCTGCGGAGCAAGACGAGTGCCTTTAGTGGAGCGGGAGAAAATACTAGATTCTTGCGTACTAATTACGCATTCCGATTGGCACTCTCTAGCTACGTATGTTAACTACAATTCTATCGAGTATCAATTAAGAATGAGCGATTCCTCCTTTTATTATACATTCTTTTCTATGCTCTTCATTATTTTCCGTATTCAAAAGTATGTCCCGAGTAGTTGAAGCCTCTTGTTACAATCAAACGCGGTTATTTTTTGCCTTATAATTTCAATGTATTTTCTGTGAATCCACCGCAATAAATACGTCTTTAAAAATAGAATAAAATTTCAATGCGCATTGGTTACGTGTGTAACGTTAACTAGAACTTAGATGAATAGCAAGTTGTTAATTAGACCCTGTTAAACCATTCATTAGTTCAATTTTTAAAAATAAAAATATTACTTTATGTACTGCAAAGAGCATAGCTATCCAACCAAGAACGATTTTACTTTTGCCACGAGAAATTTTTTTAATGACATGTTTATTAAATTCTTCAGCTTGGATAGTTTATTTTCACTGACATTAACAGGTTTTAAAGAGGTAATAAAAATGGAAATTTCAAACTATGATGAAGCTTTAGAGATATGATAAGTATAATTTTAATCAAAGAGTAACACCAATCACTCTTATGGCAGACCTCATAGATAACATTTAACAGCTAGGTCTTTGACATGGCGCCGACTAAAGGTAGAATTTGGAAAGATTTTTAGCCAATAAACGAAGTAAAGAACTAAGGACTAGTTTCGGAGTGTGTAAATATCGCTTATGATGAATGAAGAATATAATAAGAGGGAGAGAGGGTACCAATTAAAGCGTTAACCAAGATTACACATACAAGAGGGTTTCCACTGTTCCAGATATCACGAGGAGACGACATTGACCGTAAAAGACAATTTTCAAGGATTGTATCTTTAGAACTCATTGTTCTGATATTTGAAGGAGGCTATCGACGATCGCTTCACGGCGGCCTCCACATGCATCGATGACGGATTGGACAACTTGGTGATCCAGGGATGGAAACATACTCTGAATTTCTTTGATTTCCTGAAACCCAATTTTAAACGTTATTGAACTGAAAACTAAAAGAGTTCGAGCTTTAATTTTACCTCATCGGTTAATGGTTTGGGAGGAGGGCGGGAAGGAACTGGCATGGGGGCTGCAACTGGACCAGCAGCAGCAGGATTGTAGACTGTTAAAGGGGTGTAGGATGGATAGCCAGGAACCATCACAACTGGAGCTCCCATTGGAACCTGACCGACTGGAATAACCGAACCTCCCACAGAATATCCAGCATAACCTGGAGACATCGCGACATTCATGCTACCTGGCGCGGCCATCATTGGCGTTGACGAAATGGGCTAATAAAAAAAAATTAATTGTGCATGTTTCTTTGCAAATTGGGACATCGTTTTATACCGAAAGTGTAAATATAAGATGGATGGATCCCTCTTTGTTCTCTCCTTGCTTTCCACTAAGTTGGAACCAATCATCCACGGACTCTCCGCAAAAGACGACTTCTGGAATAGTGATTTGACCATATCCAATCAATTCATCCATTGTCAGAGCACACTCATCGTAGATTTCAACGCCAAGGGTCTTCACTCCTGATGGAAGGTAGCTAGTTGATTTTAAAAAATGCTATTAATATTCACAATAGGCAAAAAATATTCATATAAATTCTAAAACTTACCATTGAATTCGCTTGTTCCAACGCGGAGTTTTGCCGCCACTTGCGCAAGCATGGGTTTCATAAATTGTGTGGCCAATACGTAGACGAGCGTATGGATCCATTTTAGTCATGCCATAGTTCTTCACGAAGGTAGCCTTTTTAAAAAAATTGTATCATTAATTTTAAGATTCTTTAAGATAATGATACTGAATTAAAATAAAAGTACCTCTACAACTGTAATAGTTAACTGTCCAGCATAGTTTGTTTGGATTATCTGATGGCGCTGTTGTGCCCACTGTTGCTGCTGCAGTTGAATTGCTAACTCTCTGTCAATCATTTCTTGCTGAGAATTTGCACCCATATTATTAGCTGGATTGGATGTTTGCACAAATTCCACATCAGGTCTCAAGAAGTCCTCTGGCAAGTTTCCCACCATTACCTGTATGAAACAAATATTGAGTTAATGTATTTTGCTACTACTAAATTATTAAGAATCAAGTATAACTTTACAAAAGTCAATGGATAAATTTAAAATACAAATATTATTTTCTAAAATGCTTCAATCTGCCAAAAATGAACCAGTTGACGGAGGCCACAATTTATATTAGATAAAAGGACACTGTATTTGATAATTGGATATTTGATAAAGGACACTGCTGTACGTTAATTGAGAGTCCAAACACTTTGATTACCCTGCTTCGACGATCATTATTTGAAGGTTCTGATCGAGAAGAATTGGACGAAGATCCGGGTCTGGTTACACTAGCCATCTTTTTCAAAACTGCTATACTTTACTAGGTAACAAATAAGGTAAATTATCCAGGAAGCGGATATTACTCATCAAATGACGTCGCAAACTAATAATCTTTCAAAACCAAAATACTGCAATGACACAACACCTGAATCCTGTACGACTAATCCTTGCTACTCTACTGTTTACCTCACCATTCCAAGTCTCTAAATCGTTGGTCTACATTATTGATATGGCCGGGAAGGTTTTAGAGGGTCCTGGTCGAGATATACAAGCTTGTCAAAAGAGACCTGCAGTATATAATATAAATCATCAACGATCTCGAACGATAGCCCAAATTTTAAAAAATTATCAAAAACATTTTTTAACTAAATTTGAAAATCTCCCGAATTTCTTAATCATGAACTTGAACCATGGGGAGAGAGGATTGGAATTACCATTATGCCACCTGGCGGAATTTAAGATTTTTCTATTGTTGGAAAGTTGGATAAAGAATGTACAGAATGCCATGGATGGAAACTAGGCTGCACAATATTTTGTCTTGCTGTTT
The DNA here is from genome assembly GCA_030141595.1 of Chydorus sphaericus. Classification (NCBI taxonomy): domain Eukaryota; kingdom Metazoa; phylum Arthropoda; class Branchiopoda; order Diplostraca; family Chydoridae; genus Chydorus; species Chydorus sphaericus. Next base: position 5,927,089 of record CM057930.1, read on the forward strand.
AGCACTACTAGTCACTACGCCAGTGCTCAGTTGCTACGTCATAGTTGTAGCCCGTATGCTGTATTGCTATTGCAGACTTGCAGTTAGCCTTCAGCCTTCTAAAGTTTTAAGACGTTTAGACGTCTGTTACTTTGTGGATCTGGGTTGCCCTAGACATATAAGTAAAATCTAGAAAGGTTGCTGCAATACATCTTGCTCCATTAAAGGACTTTTCTTTTTTTGTTGTGTGATAACTCCCATTACAAAAGTTTGCTGAATTCCTCAGCCTGTTTCATTAAACCATCAGTTGTTTTGTTCAAATCCATTAGTTTCTAAATAATCTTGTTCAATGTCTACTCCCGCAAGAAGACGATTAATGAGAGATTTCAAACGGTACGTATTGTTTTATTGAGAAAGTGTAGTGGATGATAAGAACCAAATTCTAGTAACAAGAATTTTTTCTGATTTCAACTTCTTTATAATCTGCTTGTTTTTATAGGTTGCAAGAAGATCCCCCTGCAGGGGTCAGTGGTGCCCCAACAGACAATAACATCATGATATGGAATGCTGTTATTTTTGGGTAAATATGTTTTGGTTATCTAACCTAAAAATTTATTTTACTTTCTATGATCACTTGTATGTTGTGTTAACAACTTGTTTTATTTTCTGATATCCAATTTTTATTTTTCGTTCAGGCCACATGACACCCCATTTGAGGATGGAACATTCAAGCTGACAATAGAATTTACTGAGGAATATCCTAATAAACCACCTACAGTCCGTTTTGTCTCCAAGATGTTCCATCCTAATGTCTATGCTGATGGAGGCATTTGCTTAGATATTTTACAAAATAGATGGAGCCCAACCTATGATGTGTCAGCCATCCTCACTTCTATTCAGGTTTGTTATGTTGAAATTTGACTTTTTTCTACACTGGTAAATTGTTAGACCCCATCTGATAGAAATTATACAACATATATAAAGTCAATATTTGTTCCACACCCTCAGGGTAAAATTTTGAATTTTTGTTAGAAGAAAATATTTAGATTTTGCATACTGCACAGTGCGTAATAATTTATTGAAATTGAACTATATTGAAATTAACTGACTTGTAATTGAGGGATAGCTTTGTATTGGATTTGGATAATGCAATTTTAAAGTTGTTTAAAACCCCAATTTAAAAAATATCCACCCAACCGAAATCGCCAATCATTAATAATTCAATTATATTTTAGTAACCTATAGCTTCAGCTGATAAATTAAATCACTATTAGTATTAATTTTTTCATTTGCGCATTCAGTAAACACATTTTATTCGACTTCAAAGAATTATTCGTTAAAAAAGAATGTCAGTGAAATGTTATTAATGACGTCAACCACTTAATTTAGCACTTTTATTGACTTTTGTGTTATTTTCCTCTAAATTTATTCACCAAATTATCTGCCTCCTGTCTCGCTTTCCTTTAAAAAGTGATACTTTTTCTAGAAACCTTCTGAGATATTGAAATAGCTTCATATTCAATTTTACAACGGTCACTTAGTGTATCATTGATTGATACGTTGAGAATTGGAATTATTTGCTTAATTCGTGTGTTGATCCTTTTTTATATTCTTTACTTGATTATTTTATATTAAATATTATTGTATTTCTTTTTACCTTTCAGTCCCTATTGAGTGATCCGAATCCAAACAGCCCAGCCAACTCGATGGCAGCTCAGCTTTATAAAGAGAATCGTCGCGAATATGAAAAGCGAGTGAAGGCGTGCGTCGAACAATCATGGATGGATTAATTAATTGAATTTAAAATCATTTGCTCTTTACCTGTACCTCTTCAATTCCTGGTTCTTACATCTCAACCGGTCAGCCCCCTCTACAGTTGAGGTCAAGCCGAAATTACTGAGTCTGACTTTTCACTATTGGGTGTTTCATCTCTCTTTTCCCACCACTTTTTTCTTGTTGTAAATTGATGTTTTTCATGAGATGTATACGGCATCTTGATCTTTTGTTCTGCTTCGAGAGATGCGCAAGCTGGAGAGCGAATTGGTTACTGTAGTACATCAACATCTTTTTTTAAATCATACAAAAAAATTAATAAATTTCACCAACACCAGTTTTCTCTACTTTTTTTTTTTAGATCAATGCGTGTACCAAAATTCGTAGATATACGTACTGTTCAAGTAATACCACCACCGTTTAGATATTAAATCACTGAATTGACCGTTACTGTGTTCCTCCGTGTTTGCTTTTCGCGTGAATTCGAATGAAAAACTATCGGTTTTATATCGAATTTTTGCCATCATGGATACATTCTCGCTTAAGTTAAATTCGCGGTATAGAATTTTTTCAATAAATTTATGGTATTACTTTTGTTAAAATCAAATTTATTCTAGTGCTCCATCGCGGTTCCGACTCCCTCGTTTCGCACTGATGGTAAGGTATTAATTCTATTCATTGTTGTTTAAATCAGACTATACGGGTACGTCAGCAAGTTTTACGCGTTCCATTTGCACTCCCACATCTTGAACTTATATAAGAGTAGTTCTAAATATAGATTATAGGAGCCTGGTTCCTCTGCAACACATCATTTTAAAGGGTGTTTCGGTTCCAATACCTAGGCTAGCAAAATGTCATTCAGTCGGTAAAATATATGTATACTGAAAGACGGAATGTAATCCATGCGATAAATAACTAAAGTTATACGAAAAAAAAAAATTCAAGAAAGAATGTATTGGCTATTTTAAAACACGTGGAAGGTGTACATAGCGTACGTAAAAATTTTTATTTTTATCCTTATGCGTAAAGGTATGCGTAAGTAGCTACTAGCTTGATCCATTTGCCTAATCACGTAATGGTAGAGTACCGTAAAAGATTTCCCTTTTTTCGAAACATTGTTTATTCATTAATGAAAACAAACGCGAGAAGAGTTTTAAATTCTCACGATAATGACAAGAGTATTTCGAGTGTTCGTTGAACTGGTCCGCAAGTCACAATTCCAGGAAAGAATATGCGCCAAATCGGTTCATTTCACCTAAATTCCCGTATATGTATTCAAATTCTTATATAATGTATTTTCGCTCCAAACAAAGAATACTGCAAAAATGATGCGGTAATGTAATTCTAAGAATAATTTTATGTTTAAAACTCGGCTTAGAAACTGTATACGGTTACTGGTAATGAGAGAGAAGTAGTTGGAATAGTAAAAGTAATGCTTATTTCCTATCATCAATATGAATTCTTGAATGAATCATTGGAACTTTTTTAGTCCAGATGAAGTAAGCTCATTCTAAATTTGACCCGGATAACCAATTCTGAGATGGGTCTCTTAAAAAAAAAATCCTGTGATAATGTACATGTAAGTGGAGCGTGGGTTGTCGTCGTAGTCTTCCTGCCCGTTGGGTGGCGCGTTCTGATATGGGATCCGGATCCCACACGTACTCACGGATTTTCGACTTGTTTTTTCTTCTTCACCTCCTTCTTCTACCCTCTTTAGCTATTTTCAGATGCAGTTTATAAATAGACGAAAAACAGCATTAGCGTGGGAGGGAGCAAGAGGGGGAGTTAGAGAGACGAAGGCTCACGCCGATATTCCAAGTATGCGACACGCGTGCCGAATTCATCGCAAAATAGACAACGAGCTCATGATGCAGAGAAATGAGGGGCGCGTTCTATACCTCTTGATAATTATGAAACCACCCACCGTACAACATCCTTCCTTGTGATTCATTCACCTATTCCAGACATTGCGTTGACCGCTCATATTCATTGTGTACAAAAGCAACATTGTGGAAATTATAATTTTTAATTTGCCTTCATTGATTTTTATTATTTTATTAATTCTTATTATTTTCTCTTAGCCCTTTTTACTGGACACATACACAAATGTTGATTCGGAACACCATTCAGTCCATTTCGTTTTCGTCTATTTTTAAATTAACTTTTTTCTACCTGTATTTCGACTTCTTTCCTTTTGCAAGAAACAGTGGATCTCCTTACACGAAAATGAAACGGAAAACAAAGATAATCAACAAGCTAAGCTTAACGACTGCAATATTTTGCTTTTGCATTAGAAGTCATATAATGTGCTCTTCTGTGCTATGATTTATGCCTGACGGAAAGTTTGCTTGAAAAATTTTGATGGTAGTGATTGGCATGCCATTAATAGTGCTTCACGGGTAGACTGTTTCGAAATAGAACGAAACATTGTCTACGTTAACCTATGCAAAGACTAGGGATCTGGTACAGCTAGGCGTGCATCACATTTATATCTAATTTAAATTGTAGGTATACTGTAGCCTGCACAGAGTAAAATATTTATATTTTAGAATTCATAGGATTTCACTGAAGGAATTTCCGTCCACGATTTTTTTTTCATTGAAGGCTAGATATTCACACTCCCGATTATGGACATTGGATAAACGAGGAATGTGCTTTTCAACAGTACATTGTAGTAAAAAAAATAGAAGCAGAAAAAAAATAAATATATATTATGAATGTATGGGAACGCTTCCGTGGACTTTGAAGCTTCATATGGAAATATTTTATTTTAAGAATGCTTAGTTCCATTCACCTTCTCGGATCGAGATTTTAAAGGGTCAAATATATAAATATACCTCACATGGTTTTTTTTTCATTTGTATCTCTTCCATGTTGAAGCATCGCTTCCACCTACCCATTTATCATGCGGCCGTAAAACTAATTCTAATAATTTCTAGTGTCTCTTGCCGACTTTCCCGACTTATAAGGCCAGCAAAGCACCATCCCCATATTCGTTTTGCATCACCACCTTAAGAAATGAGCCAGTCTTTTATTTGGCTCATAAAGCGTCCTTCCAAGTCGCCCATAGATATTGGAAAACAAACCAAAGGAGATTCGCGTTTGCATGGGAAGATGCATCCTGCTCGCTTATCTTTCTTCGCCTTCGAAAACCGTAAAGAAGTGAGGCGGGAAAAAAAGAATCACGTGCATTTTTTTCGCTGATGCCATTAAGTAAATGATGTGTCAGATTGTGAGAGAAGAAAACGACCCATTCCTTAACTTTTCCTGACGAGATGAAAGTTTTAAAATAGTCCGCTCCACTAACTCATTTAGACAGTATAACAATTGAATTCATATATTTATAGCGTCTCGATCTACTATGAAGGCATTGCACTATTTAAAGATGCAGCAGGATTGCAAAGAGTGTAATGGGTAATGTTGCTGTTTTTCTTTTCAAAGCCCTTATTTTCAAATTTTCAAATGCCTTCATACTCCATAGGAGGCGGTGGCCTCGAGAAGCTGTCGATTTCCAAGACTGGTCCTTCTCTCTCGCAAGTCTTGCACCAGCCAGGACTAGTCTATTTTCAGGACAGCAGACCCGTGCGCTCCTTACGGTTTCTGCCATTGCATTTTCTCCTTCTTTCTTTCTTCATTCCTTCCTTCCTTCTTTATCTCCTTTTCCTTTTCTTTTCTTTACCGGCTGCTGCTTTTGAATCGTCGTCGGGGCGCTGCTGGAGCCGGGAAAATTGCGCTCCCTCACAGTAGGTTTCCTCCTCTACAGTGGGCTAGTAGGTGTGCCGCATCCGAAAGAGAGAGATAGAGAGAGATCTACTTGGTCTACAAGCAACTTGAAAACATACACACATACAGTCAGTATACAGACACGCGGGCGTAAACGCGAGCTCTGCTTCAGCCGTGACAGATTGCTGGGGCGAGCTGAGTCGCGCCTTCACATTTTCTTGACCAGTACTAGGATTTTTCTCGTCCTTTACCCTGAACAACCTGGAAAGACGCCCGCATCTCTTGCACTACTTGTGAGCCATCAAGTTGACGGTATGTTTCGAGTTCATCAACAGTGTCATCCTTCATAATCAGCGTACCGTACGTAGTGGGCTGTTATTTCGAGAAGTAAAATAAATTAAATGAAGAAAAACATCAACATCCGTTCAATCTAAGTGAGTAAATAAGGCCAAACGAGACGATTTTACACATGGATTGTTTCTTTTACAAGTTACTCAATCCAATATTTTTAAACTGAAAAAGTGATGGGAAAAAAAATAATATAAAAAAAAAATTTAAGTTGCAACTCTTGATGAAAATGACAATGAAGATAAATACAGTATGGGAATTTGCATGATTGGGAAAACAGCCTGTAAAAACCCCGACAGCGAAAAGAAGTGCTGGACAGCCAGTAATAACAAGCACGGGTTTAATTTGGGACACGATCCCCTCGTTGTGGTCGTCCTAAGAACGGAACCGGATTCGCCCACGGTGGCTCATTTTCGCCTTTTTTTTTACATTGACGAAATATTTCCATTATTCAATACTCCTTCTACCATAAAAATAGTGGGTAGGAATAAGGGTTCCTATTTTAGATAAATTTTTGTATTTTTCAATAAAATTTATGGGGGCATAAGCAGAAAAAGTATTCAACGTAGCTTTCCATCTTCTTAAATTCTTTAACGTGGGAGACATAAATTAGAAAAAAGATCAGTAAAGAAGTAGAAGTGGAATCAGGAGCCAATGGGCATCGAACGGATCCGATCGCTGACGACGAGGCTATTCTTGACGCGCCTCTGCTGCCCTTCTATTTTCGACCGGGCATTAGCAATAATATGAAACCTCGCTAGACAGATTAATGGTTTTGATCTGCTAAGTAGCTCGCATCCCTCATACTATTCCCACAAAAAAAGTCGAAGTAACTATTTTATTTTATACTACATAGCAAAAAAAAAAATTCTTTGAGATTGGGTTATGTTATTTTCATTATTTAAATTTTTTGCAACGCATTCCTCAAACGAATATTCGCTAGCAATCTAACAAAATAGTTTATTTAATTGGATCTATTTTTAAAACATACCACTAGTAGTTGAGCACCATATATTGTGTGTAAAAAACTTTTTGATCTAGAAAAAAAAGTATCCAAGAATAGACTTCTGAAATTGTCATGTTTTAGTCATGGTCTTGGGGTAAATTCTTTCTCTGCCCTGGTATGTAAGCTGAATCACTTTTTTTCAAACTTATTCATCTTCTTTAGTTATTCATTGTTACATACTCTTCATGACTCTTTATGCGTAAGGCATACCAGCGTAAAGCGTATTTGATACGGTGACGGCTACGCTAATCAGTGGTCGTGTATTCTAAAGTATTTCAAAACTGAATTTAAACATTTTCGTTTGACATGAACAAAAAGGCTACGCGTGTTCCGGAACTACTTTTTGACATCGTGTCATGAAAAAATAGCAATAATTTTTATAAATTGACTATGTCCTAACATTTTAGGTCCATTGACTGCATAAATAGTATCGCTAATATAAGGACAGAGGGATGATTTTATAAACTCTCAAATATTTTAAGCTGTGCATGAATAAAATAATCATATATTTTAGTAAACATCATCTCACTGGTTGGTTTATTGAGGCGCTATAGTATTTTTAAAAACATTTGGTAACAGGGACTAAAACGTAGCGTCAAGCGAAAGCTTTGCTGAGGATCGAAGGAAGTTAGCCCCCCTCTCCGGAAGGGGCGGCCGATCAAACCGGGCGAAACGTCCTTTTACAAGATGGGTGCCACAGAGGATCTAGCACCGAGTTTTACGCAGAAACCATCTCTTCGTCAGGAGGACGATGGAAATCGTTTGGTGTTCGAGTGCCAATTGGTTGGTCATCCCAAGCCGGAACTCACCTGGTTCCGCGGAGAAACACAATTGGAGGAAAATGATCGAACCACCATGACGGCCAAAGAATTGGCGCCCAACAAGTATCTAGTGGTCCTAGAGCTTGACGATGTTGTTGAGACGGATGCTGGTCTATATAAAGTCAAAGCCCGGAACAAGTTTGGCGAAGTGGCAGCATCCATCAATCTTAATTTCAGCCGTGAGTGTTATTTTCCTCTTATTCGATTCCTCTGAGTCATTTATCATTCTATTGGCAATCGTAAAGCATGATCATTGATCAACTAAGTTAATTGGACTTTTCCCCTCATCAGACTTGGCCATCTTTCATCTCATATTTCATGTTTGTCATTACTCATTTTGTTGTCACCATCAAACTCACAAATCTAAAGCCAAAATTCTTTCTCGATCAAGAACACCGACCCATGACTAATTATTCCATCGTTTTTATTTCTATTTTTTCATTTCATGCGTCCGGGTTTTTGAAAGCAGCTACGGATGAACCAAAAGAAAAGTAAGTGAAACAATTTAAAGTCTCCTGTATCCTATAATATAAATGTATCTTTATGATTAATCTGAGTTAGTAAATATTCTATGGGACCTTAAGCGGTTTATAACTTTAAGGTTTCATTTTAAGATCAAAAGAAAATAGCCAACCCTTAGGTATTGTTGCGAAGGATCAATTTTTTGCGTGGTTTAATTTTAGAGGATTTCCTAATGATATTTTTAATTTGCAAACATTAATAATGTAATTTTCCGACTTTTCAAAATTGGTCTCTGTCCCAGTACTTCGTTTAAACAGCTGTTGGAACCTTAAGTCATACCTACTGACCCAAGAAAAGGAAGAAGATGGCATGATCATTATTCATAACGTCGCCATGGTTTAAAGATTGTAAATGATACGTTTCCTCTTTTTAAGGTCCAGGTCGTGTTTTGTTTTTTCGTTGTTTTTTAACTAGTTTCCTTCATAAATTTTATTGTTTCTAAAGTAAATTGGGCTTCTACATTCGCGCCGGTAAGAAAGACGAGCTAACTTTAGTTTAATGGTAGAATGAAAAGAGCTCCTTGTGGTCTGTTGAAATGAAAAGAGTGATAAGCAGCAGCAATGATTGTGTGCGCTAGTGGTGGAACGAAATGTTGGCGGCCTGATAGTTGGCCCCTCATCACGTGACCCAACATTTTCTCAATTAGCTCCGCGAGAGAATCGAGGCTAGAAGAAAGCCCAACTGCTCCTTGCTTCTACAGTCCAGTTGGTACCTCACAGTAAGTAGGATCAGTCCTCTCACAGCTAGTCAGCAGGTCTTATCCGAACACAAACTGTTCAGGGAAGATTTGCGCCGCTCGCGAAACAAGAGAATTCGCAGCGTGCAGCAGTCCCCTGATTCCTTCGTGAGGGGCGAGCGAGTGAACATCGGTGATACCGATTCTTACCATCTGATTAAACGGATCTGATATCCTTGCAAAAAAAGCGGAGATAATTAATTGAAGTACAGTGGTCTGTGATTCGCGGTTCATATCGATTTACCTGAAGCAGATTATCATGATTTAAAAGCATCATGGCCTCAAGGTAATAAAAAAATACCGGTCCCTATATACATCTTGCATGTATTTCGAGATGTATATATAGCTGCCGGAACCACAACAGCAACATGCTCGTCCCGTGCATCCTAAATAGCGGCTTTTAGCTGACGTCGGCATTGTGTGCGTTTTCTCTTCTTCTTCTCTCTCGCCCAAAGTGGGAGACAGCAGTAGGATATCAAGAAAAAACTACCCAACGAAAAAGTCCGTGCCTAGTGAGCTGCTCTCGGGATGGATTAACCTGAATATAGTGCTCCTATCCGTTGCGCTCGTCGGATAGAAAGCTTTGACTATTTTCACACCTTAGCCAAAACTTAAGATTAAGGATGAAGGCGCTTGCTCATTTCCCCTTCTTCTCTCTGCTGATTGTCGCCACTATTCTTCTTCTTTTTTGTCTCTGCCCCAAACCATATCTCACCGTGCTCCCAATTTGAATTTGGCTCGCTTGCCCACTACCCTGCTGGCTTTGCTGGCTCATCTGGCCAACAAAGTTAGAGAGAGAAAGAGAGAGGAAAAGAGGCGGGAATGGCTATGATTGTTTTACTCCGCCTTCCTCGGTCGAGTCTTGGACTGCCCAACAGTAGACGAAGGGACGGGATTCCCGTGGCTTGCTTCAGTAGCCCCCACGTTCGAGGTCGTCTCTTGCTTTAGCTTCCCGCAGGATTTCTCACCTAGCAGCAGCACGATCACCATAGAGCAGGAACGTTAGGGCCTCCCCCTCTATCTTCCGCTCTTTCAACTGTGCGCTAGCCCCCACATTTGTTACTGTTGCTCGGCTGAGCCTGAAAATAAACCCAGCATCCTTTTTTGGCCGCTCGATCGTGCTTACAGCTTGGCTGTCTGGCTGTGGCTTTTGGCCTCGCCCATGATCAACAGTCGACGACTGCTTTAATGACAGAAACCAGCTGCTTTCTTTTTTCTCTGTTCACGGCAATTCCACGCCTTATGTCACCTTCGACCGATGCATCCCCATTTCTGTCATGAATCACTGTCCATAACAATAACACGCTTGAGGCTCGAGAGTAATGCAGTCGATTTTCATTCCTCGTCATATTTCCAGCCGGGCAACGCCTGTTGGTCCTAGCATCAATACGCAAATAAAAATTCTATTGTTGGAACTCAGGGTCATCATTAAAACAAAAACAAAAACAAAAAAAATGGAAGAAGAATATGCATTCATTTAATGCCGTGTTTTATATACAATATGTAAAATCAATACATTGGTTTTTCGGGAAATAGAGCTAACATATATTTACGGGATGTGCGCAGTTGTATTTTAAACCCATGTTTGTTTACCGGAATGGCTTCCATATACCTACCCAGTATTAAAATTGTTTCATAGCTGGAAACCAGGTATTTTAACAAACAAGCATCTTAAAAAACTTAGTAAATTTGTTTTGATTCAAAAGTACGGATCAGATTGCTCGAATAATTGAAAAAAATACATCCGAGTTATCTATGAATATCGGTATACAAGTGACTTAATTTATAAAAAAGAAAAATTCCGAGAGTGAAAGACTAATAGACACTCGAGATTACTCTGTCTACACTCTATCTGGATCGAGATCTGGATTCTATCTGCCGAATAAATATAGAAAACACGGACTCGTTTAAAAATCATATTTATGGTTTTTATAGTAGCTTATCGTTTCTCCAATTCCCCATTGGCGATATTTTTAACCTCCAGTGAGTCTTGTTTCTCACTTCTCAATTTAAAATGATATCTTTTGTTGTACAGGCAAATCGATGGCATCGCCCCTACCTTCGCGCAAAAGCCATCAATCAAGCAAGAGGAGGATGGCAAACGATTACGATTCGAGTGCCGTATTTTAGCCGATCCGCGCCCAGAGGTCTGCTGGTTTCACGGCGGCAATCCAGTCACAAACGGTGGTCGATACCGAGTAAGATTTCATTCATTATCCAATGTCTTGTGTGATTCATTCTCTAATGTATTGTGGTAGAATTATCATAACAGATGATGGTTTATTTGCTTGGGTGGAAAATTATTCAAGTTTACGTTAGAAAAGGGCCATTATCAAGTGGTCGTCATCACTTGTCTGAAATGTGTATTTTGCACAGACCGAGCAACCTACTTCCAGGTTGAGGCTGTGACAAGGAAGCATCGTCCTTACAATTTGGGATACGGAATGAGAATTTGCAACTCTGCCAAGGCGAACGCAGTCGGGAAATAGCAAAGATATACACACAGAGAAAATTTCTAGATGCCAGGGAATTAGTCACGTGCTATTTATGGACACCGTCCGAAAGAGAGGCAAATAGGGATAGCACGGGAGAGCCAACTGCCGTAAAAGCAAAGCTGACGATCATTGGACAGGTTCGAAAATAACACGGGGTCAAATCGTCAGAAAGCCATTCGTCCCATGAACTATGGAGTCATCTCTCTTTATTCAATTAATAATTCTATACTCTCCATGTCAAGTTATCAGACAATGAAGAATAGATTTTCATAGATTTTTCAACTTTATAGATTTCGATCGAAAAGGATGGAAACTCCTATTTCTCTAGTTTGGAGATCACCAGTGTGGCCGTAGAAGATGCTGGCAAATACAAAGTGACGGCCAAAAATGAGCTTGGCGAAAGCAATGCCACCATTAGCTTGAACTTTGACAGTAAGCGTTTCTTCAAGGCCGTCCCTTTAAACCACATTCCAAGCTTACTGAGTTTGTTTTCTTCCCAGGTTCATACCTAAATCAGGGTGATGAAAATAAAAGTGGAAACAATGTGAAACCCACATTCACGGAGAGGCCCGTTATAAGGCAATCGGACGATGGTCAAAAGGTTTTCTTCGAATGTCGACTTGTGGGTGAGCCTAAGCCCACTGTGTCATGGTACGTGCTCTCGTTCTACTCCAGTTCTTTAAGCATGCCCTTCCGGTCACAATTTCTAATATTAAGACTTGATATCACACCTGAAGGTTTCACAAAGGAGCGGCAGTCAAGGAAGGAGGCCGTTTCAAGATGAGCATCGTTCAGGATGTTAAGCAATACTATTTGGTTTCGATGGAAATCACTAGTGTTGACGCCGCCGATGAAGGCGAGTACAAAGCCGTAGCTAAAAATGCTCACGGCGAAGGAGTCGCTACCATTAATTTGAATTTTGAAGGCAGCGGCAAGCCCAAGTAATTCAACTTTCTACATTACATTACTCGCTTTAAAAAAACATTTACATAACACAATTATCATTAGAATTCCGGAGGGAAAAGCCCCGCGTTTCCCTAAGAAACCTACCATTAGACAAGATGGAGACAAATTGATTATGGAATGCCTCTTAGAGGCTAATCCCAGCCCGGAAATTACCTGGTTCCAAGGCAACAAAGTTATTGCCGACAGTTCTCGAGTGAAAATGACTCGAGTCGCTACTGGCAAAGATACTTTTGCCTTGGCCCTTGAGATACTCAATCCGACTAAAGAAGACGGCGGGAACTACCGCTGTAATGCCTGCAATGCCTTTGGAGAAAGCAATGCCAATATTGCTCTTAACTTCCAAGGTAAACGTCAAATTAACATTTATTCGTCCGTTATATATTGGACATCGTTTATACATGAATGAATCGCAGGTGGGGACGAAGAACCTATTGATGGAATCGCTCCTACTTTTATTGAGAAACCGCAAATCATACCCAATGAGACTGGAACGCTCATAACCATGAAATGCAAATGCAGAGCTAAGCCTGCTCCTACCGTAACATGGTTCAAAGAGACATCTCAAGTTACCGAATCATCGAGGATCAAAATGAAGTGCACTTCCTTGGAAAATGATACTTACGAACTGGTTCTTGAAATCAAGGTTAGACATCGTACATTGGTTTTATTTCTTTACTGTAGTTCATACTGGAGATGCATTAACCATCGTCAATACGTATAGGATCCTTCAGGAAAAGACGGTGGACCTTACAAATGCCACGTGAAAAATGTACACGGCGAATCGAACGCTAAATTGAATTTGAACATTGAAGCCGATCCGGAACCGGAAGGCTTTGCTCCAACCTTCGTAGAGAAACCTAAAATTGAATCAAGTGCTGACGGCAAGAAAGTTACCATGTCTTGCAAAGTTAAAGCTGATCCTAAACCGACTGTGGTCTGGACCAGAGAGTCCGTTGTTGTCAAAGAGTCATCCCGAGTTTCCATTAGTATTGTTCAAGAAAAGGAAACATACGCCATTAAATTGGTTCTTCTGGTAATTTAACTTCCCTTTTATTTTATTTTTAAACGAGACATTTTATTAGCTCATTTCTTTATTGAACAGGATCCTCAACCGGACGACGCAGGGCTATATAAATGTACAGTCAAAAATGTTCACGGGGAAGTCAACGCCAACCTAACGCTTAATATTGAAAGTATGTTTTTTCTTCTTCTATTGCCGGTAATGCATTCCTTAAATCACAGAGGTCCTAACAAATCTATACTTTGAATTAGTCGCTCCTGTTATTCAAGAACCGCCTCGAGTAATCAGAATCGAAAAGAAGAGAACGATTGTGGTAGAATGCCACGTCAAAGCTCAATCCGAGCCGACTTTTCATTGGTACAAAGAACAAACGATTGTCCAAAAAAGTTCTAAACACTCGGTTCACATCAATAAAGTTTCAGAGGTATCCCAACTAAATTTGTTTGTCAACTAACAAATGAAACGCAGATATCACTTAATTTACTCTGTAGGGGGAATATGCCGTCCAATTGGAGATTTCTGAACTTCAACAAAGTGACCGTGGTGTTTACAAACTGGTGGCGAAAAATTCTAAGGGAGAGGCTATATCGAAGACCGTAGAAGTCAAGGATATTCCTGAAGAAGAAGAGAAACCAAAAGAAGCTGAAAAGCCCAAGGAAGCTGAAAAGCCCAAGGAAGCTGAAAAGCCCAAGGAAGCTGAAAAGCCCAAGGAAGCTGAAAAGCCTAAGGAAGCTGAAAAGCCCAAAGAGGCTGAGAAACCCAAAGAGGCTGAGAAACCCAAAGAGGCTGAAAAGCCCAAGGAGGCTGAGAAACCTAAAGAAGTTGAAAAGCCTAAAGAACCCGAGAAACTTAAAGTAACCGAAAAGCCCAAGGAACCTGAAAAACCCAAAGAAGCCGAGAAACCTAAAGCAAAGGAACCAGAAAAACCAAAGAAACCTGCAGGAGAAAAACCTGCTTTCGCCAAGCAGTTGCAAAAAACGGTAGCATCTAATTCCAATTGTTAAATACTGCAATTGTTGTTGTTTTCAATGAAATTTGTTTTCTTTTCAGTCCGTTGAAGAAGGGAAATCGACAGAGATGACTTGCCAACTAAAGACAGTTGACAAAAAGGCAAACATTATTTGGATGCGGTAAGTTTATTTAATTATTATAATAGGGCATCCATAAGCAATTCCGTATCATTAAAACGCTTTATCTGTAGAAATTTATTTAAATTGCCAGCGCAAGTATTAGTTTTGTAATACGCTCTATTTTGCACTTTAGCGATACTCAAGTTATCAAAGAAAGCAAAGACATTCAAATGTCCTTTGATGGAACGGTGGCACGTCTCTCCATTAAAACGGCTCGCACCGAAATGTCAGGAGTGTACAAGTGTCAAATCGTCAACGAATATGGCAAAGAGGAAAGCAGTGCTGAACTTACTATCATCAGTAAGTTTATTTTACTGCAGAAAAACTTTTTACATTCACTTGTAATTTTATTTCATATTTTCTTCAATTTTTAGGTAAGAAGAAGGACGAAAAGGTAAGAGACTTTTTTATTGAGCAAGATGAGCGAAAAATATCCTTGTGGTTTGCTAGTTATGGTCGATACGCCAGATGATTCTGAATTTCTCTCCAAAGACTGTTCCTATAGAAGAGATCAGACTTTAGACTTGCATATCTTGAAACTCGTATAAAATGCCTTTTTGCATCGCTAAAGCCTATTATTAGGCTCGTAGTTTGATGGGTTGTTTCCAATGGTTTAAAAATCAAAAATTTAGTTTACTTTGAAAGTGCATGTGATCAATTTGGTTGTCATTCCATCCCCAACTATTAGAAACCCAAAGAAAAGGAACAGGTTGTAAAGGAAGTTTCTACGGAAGAAGAAGAGGAAGAAGAGGAAGGGGACGAAGACGAAGTTCCTAAGATTCAAGTTCGCTCACAAGAGAAGGAGCTTAATAAACCAGATAAATTGTCCAAAGGTGAAATCACACCGGAAGAAACCAGTTCTCCCAAAAAGTCATCTCCAGTCGAGAAAAAATCCAAAGTTAAAACAGAGGTTGTTGAAGAAATTTCCCCTATTTCTGAAACAAAGGATCAGCCTACCAAGAAATCTTCAACAGTACCGGCAGCTGATGATACTAAAGGAATCGGGAAAAGAGAGGAAAAAGATAAGGTTTTAGAAGAAACTAAAACTAAAACGAAAGTCAAACCATCCTCTACTATTCAGCAAGAACCTACAACTGCTGTGCCTGAAAAAACTGTTAAGGAACCTAAACAAAAAGACGTAATTCAGGAGACAACCACAATACGTAAAGAAAATGTTACAGAGCCAATGAAACAGATTACCAAAACGGTCCGAGAGCAACCGAAGAAAGCTACCATTTCAAATATAAGCGAAGTCGATGAACAAAAAACTGGGTCTACTGATTCGATCGAAAGCATAGTCGAGAAACCCGTTAATCCGTCTCTAAAAGATAAGCCGCAAACAAAAGACAAAGAAATTGACCGCCTTAACGAAAAGCAATCCACTGCATTGCCTAAAAAATCTATTAAGGAACCTGTCGAGTCTGTTAAAGAACAGGCCGACCTTGCGAAACCAATTCAAACAGCCAATAAACCGGCGACAGTTCAAGAACCTAAAATGGATAAATTAGACGAAAAGGTGCTCGAACCTACCAATAAAACTGACAAGATACCTGAACCACAGAAGCCGAAAACAGCTACGGCTATCACAAAGGAAAAAGTGGGTGGAATTCAGGAAGTTCCTGATGGTGAAATGAAGAAGCTAAGAGTTAGCGAAGTTCCTAAGCCCATGCAGACACTCGGAATCCCCAAAGTGAAAGAGCCTGGTGCTCAAACCCAACCACATTCCAATGAAGAAGCTAAGAAACCTAGAAAGCTTGCTCCTGCACCGACCGATTCTTATTCTGGCATAAAGAATATGTTAAAACCCGTTCAGAAGGTAGGCAATTGCCATAAGAGAAAGAAATCGCGAGACTCTCGGGTGTGCATCATTAACCTCATCAAGCTGATCACAACTATTATATCTCGCGAGCGTACCTCACTACCGAACAATAATTCTTTTTTCTCTTACTTCCACGACTTTGTGAGCCTGAATTATCAACATAATTTGTTCCATACACAATTACTCCACTTCAACTCATTTTAATTAAGGGAAAACAAAAATAAAATTAATGTGCATGGTATTCAAGTGAATCCTTATAGCTTAAATTTAATGGCATGAAGATACCAATACCATAACCCTAATTTTAGTATTTTTATTCTCTTTAATGCACGGGTTTCCATTACTGATTAAACGAGTGATTTAAAAATATTGTGTGAAAAGCTTTCGAGTGATGGTGATGATTTAAATTTCCGGTTGCAGATAGAAGACTTGGAAAATGCCGATACTGAGCAGGCAAGTCTTGATCTAGTGAATTGACGATACACAATACATTATATTTGTTTTGTGGCGAATGGTTTTATTTGAGTGTGCTATTTAGAAACAAATAAGCATTTTAATAATAATTCATTCAGGTTTAGCCCATTAAACAATGTGTTAAGTCCTCCTTCTAATTCAATTATTTATTTATTCTACACAGAAGGTGAAGAAACCTGAAGAGATCGCTCCAGTGGAAGAGGTAAATCCCCTTATACTATTTTGTTCTTGACCATTGCGCCAGTGCGCACATGTGTAGATACTAATTTTAAACCAGCTTTAGAGTACCGGTACTGTGTTCCACTATATTGGCCCTACTGCCGCTATACTTGTTTAAAAACAGCTCTTCCTAAGCATCTGCTTTAGAACGGTCCCTTTAGAGAGTAAAGAACAGCTGTTCGAAATGGATCGTTCGTAAAACACTCCTATTATTTTTAAGAATAACTGATAAATTAAACAAAAGTGATCCGATACGACTTTGGTGGACAGTGCTTTTCTTTTGAACATAACAGTGGGAGAGGTAGCCTGAGTTACACATCACAAAATTTCAATGGATTTGTATTTCTTTGAAACAGTCAGCGAATAGTAAAAGTGTGATTTCACACGAGATTTTATCACGCGCAAAAATGGTCATTATAACAAGATCTACTATCGTGAAAAGACCAAATAGGCCCACCATATCTCTCTATGTGCACAAGTGGTTCGTTACAATTTCTTTTCTTTTTTTAAATTGAATATTCTTATCTAATTTTAGACCAAATTATGCGATACTTTTTTTAGTACCTAGACGGAGAGGTCTGCTTTTACGAAACCGCCTTTTTTCAAATTTAGATTGGGTACAACGCTAAATGCCATGCACTTGATGGATGATGTTTAAGAATTTACAATCCGTTATTGTCAAGTCGAGATAGCAGATCCTATTCTTGCTGCCGATAATAGCTTTTCCAACCGTGAATTCTTGTGTCTAGCTTTTCCATAATTTCTCAACAACCCACTTGCTCAAAACAGTGATGGGTTAATAAAGATTGGCGCAGAAAGTTATGCACGAAAAGTTTGGACAAGACTAATGAATCTTCATGCTATTTCTGTCCTCTTTAATGGACAAAGTATGGTGACTGTCGGAAATCCCCTCATGGACTTTTGCGATGACTTATATACTCTGTCGTGATGTCAGAACAACAAGCCAGGAGCTGAGCTAGCGTGTTGCTCGTTTTTTTCACCCGTCTTTTTCACTCTTGTTGTTTTTCATCCACTGTGTGCCGCGCTCTGAACAAACAATGAGCCCTGCTCTTGGAATAACCTAAACAAAGTTATCTGCAGCCAGAATGCCGTTGTGAGTAAGCACCTGTTGGCTAGCCTTGTACTTCCGAAAACACACTAGATCGTTGAGTACATCATCACGTCCAAAGATTGATAAAAATAGACAAAGATCAGCCAGTTGGATGACGGTTCAGGACAGATGCCAAATTCTCATCTATATATGTGGCAACTATCACCAGCGCCAATTATTTCCTGCCTTTTCTTGTTCTTAACTTAGCTGCCTCCATGTGCACTCTTTGGTAAAAATAAAATCACAAGAATGTGAATAGCAAAAATGCGCTACATAAATCAACTTGTAACATGCCGACGTTAACCAAAGGGGAAAAAAGAATATAGCTAGCTATTTCATAAATAAATTCCCAAAAAGATTTTTAGAAATATTAATCGTTTGCCTCATTACTTTTACCGTATTGTATGAAATATTCAACACGATATTGATTCTTTTTAAAAAATGCAGAAACCGGATCCAGCAAAAGAGGTGGCCAGGAAACTTCTTCAGAAAGAAACACCAAAGATTGAAGTATTGGAACTCGATTCCCCTGGAAATAGCCGACGAGGTTCCGTTCAGCCCGGATCCGGGCCACCAAGCCGACGAGGATCTCTGATTCCACCGGAAGACCAGCCTCGACGCCCCAGTCTTCTTATTTCAGACGAGGTAAGATTCTCAATAACATTCATTACTTCTGAGCTTAAACAATGTCGTTTAATTTAATTAAATAATTGATTTCCTTCGAATATTTATCGATGTTTCTGGTTCCTCTTCAATGCGCAATGTTTAAAAAACTGCCCGTGATTAATGCCAATCCCCACGACATTCTTCCACAGGTGGAGAAGGAAATCAAAGACTTTCCGCTTCTTCCTTTCTTCTCATTTATAACTCAGCATGTGCCCATTTTAAATTCTTGCAATAAGAGATGGCTGCTTATTGTTAAGAACAATATCTGCAAAATTTGATAATTTTAACAATACGGTCTATTTCTGTTCATCTGTGATTCATCCAACCGTTCATTGAAGTGCGGCTGTTTTCCAATTTCCAAATAATGATTTTAATCTTGTTCAAGATTGCCACTTTCCGTTTCAAAAGCTTCGAGCTTAAAATAACGTTCTTTGGTTGAAAAACAAAACAAAAGGAGGTACGTCTGCATGCTGTACCAAATATAGTTCTTTCAGTTATAATTAATCGGCACTAGCGACCATTCCTCAACTTTTAAATAACTAAACTGTAGCAGAATGCGAGATCTACCATTGAAATAATTCATTAACGTTCTTATATGCACTGCATTTTAATTTTTCTGTCATCTTTACTCATATGATGCTGATAATACTCACCATTTTCTTTTCTCGTATTTTAGTTCCTTGTGCTTATCAGTAGTATTAATTACTCAATTTTAGTTTTGATTATGGAGGAGGAGTCGGCCATCTCTATCTCTACTTAATCTATTTATAACCTACTTAACAGTAGGTCAATGCAGTAAAACAAAGGGGTTATTACTACTTCGAATGTTCTATAACTGTTTCTGCGCATTAATATGTAAAAAAGCCACATAGAATGGTTGGCTCCTCAGATAAGAACACTTAAAGAGAGTTATGATGTAGTTAGGATGTGTGGTCACAAAATATAAATAGTTTGATGGTTGTCACTTTAATTAATGAGTTTTTACTCCAGATGTATATTGCATAGTCCACCCAATCTAATCGATTAATGTGATTTTCAATAGTTTAGGAAAAAAACTATATACTGTGAATATTTTGTATAAAACTTGCTGCATTCCTCTCTTAAACGGTTGTTGGTTTCTTCGTCTACAGCTATCTTTAGTGGCTTACTGAAAATCATTCAAATCAAAATTGGATTGGGTATGCTACAAAGTAGGCTAGTTCCATCACTTTTTGAATGTTTTCTGCCTCACGTTATGTAATGATTAAATAGAAGAGACACGTAATGATATATTTGTAGTTGCACAATGAGTGACACGAGTTTGTTTGGTAGGAGCATAGAAAACTCCGCCCTGGTGAGCTCCCAGAGGATCGAAGGGTAAGCAATTTAATTTTCTCATTAAGAAAAAACACCTTTCCAAACGTAACGGAAAAATACTCAACCTGAATGTGGTGTGTCCAAATAAATCCATGGTCTTGAACCAACTAATTCACATTCCTACTGTACATCTCTTGAATCCAATAATTCATTTACAGGGCGAAAGCAGAACCGATTCGATCAGCATTTCAGCACTTGCATCTCATTTCTCTAAAATGTTCTTTGATCTATTGATTTATGCATTCATCCCTTATTTATGACTATTTTCATATTTAGCCGCAATACTTTCGGTCTCTGTCAAGTAATAGCGCACATTTAAATTATTGTCGCGCAAAAAAATAATCATATATTTTAAAACTATTTCCCTTTTGGTTATTATTCACTTTATTATTATTTTTTATCCACCACTTATTCTTTTCCTACCATGGCCTTTATATTCACAGACGTCCAAATTACGCCCCGGTGAATTGGCGTTAGAGGTGAGATATCCGCTATCTCTTGCGAGTTAGCATCACAAATCCCGGGCCGACTTTCTTTCCTTTTCCTACTCTCTACCTCCAATTTTGAAATCGATATTTTATTCTTCAGCCGCTTTTCGTGGTGTAAATAGAGTATATTAGGTGAAAAAGGGATTTCAAACAATACATATCTCCCCTCCCCTCCACAAAACAAAAAAAACCATATATAAATCATTGCCAGCTTTTATGAATTATAAAACCCAAAACGACTATAAACTTCACGACTTCTTCAATTACTAACGCTAATGCTTTTGCGCGCTTCTTCTACGCAGATTCGAGTCGTTGGGTGTACTGAATACATGTGTACACCTAAGACTACGTTGGGCATGAACCGCGGTGCTTTATACTACCGTTTCTATAATTTATTATATGTATTTTTTATTCAGCTGATTACTGATGATTCCTTCTGGACCACTGGTGTGGGCAAATTCCACATCAGTTATCTGTTTTATGGATGACATAATAACTTTTTTTATTTCTTTAACTTTTATTTTTGTTCTCTTTTATTTCTATTTTTTTACGTCCTCTCCAAACTCAGAAAAAAGCTAGGCCAGGTGAAATGGATGAAAAACAGGTTAGCTTCATATAAACATTTGAGAGAGCAAACAGAGTAGCTGTTAGAAAAAAAGTAAACCGTATATTTGATGTTACTAGTTAATAGAGACTATCAGTTTTAGAGTTTGCCAGCATCTTACTCGAGATCCTCACCTTGATAAACGATTGTGAAAAAAGAACTGGAGAAGGATTTATCCTTAAAATTGTTTTGAAAAAATCCGCACCATCAGCAGTTTCCGTTAGAAATGAATCACTCTTTTGCACATCATAAATCACCATTTACAAATCGATTTGCTATTTTTTAAGGCTACACTCTACTTCTCACACATAGAACAAATGTAGTTGGACACCTTTTAGGAAGGGAGCACTCTTTATACAATTCTGTGTTAAATTTAAATAGTTTTTAGGAGTACAACATCCAATACGAAGATTACCTGTCCATGCGTTTCGAATGGGCATGCCAGTTTTTCATTCAACTTTAAGCATGTACTTTAATCACAAATGCCATGCAAGGGAACCAATGGTTTCAATTATAACTTGATACACTACTGATGTTACGAAGCATGCGATAACTCAATATAGCCTGTCCGTTCAATCGAAACCAACACTTTTTTGCCCGTAATACCTAGTGGTCTTTATTCGTGTAGAAAGAATCTATAAAGGCCACCGAGTATTACTTTTACAAATTATCATTTCTAGATATATCTAATAGATGTACTTTTCATAAAACTAATATAAAAAATAGAAACGACGCACCAGCACTGATGGCCGGCGCCCAAGTGTGGCTGATCTTGGTGAATGTATCGACAAACCGTCGACACCACTACGTCCTATCGGACCACCTGGTCCTCCAGTAATTGTAGATATACAGGAGAACTACTCTGGAGTTGAAGGTCTGTTATCTGTTTAATGCTGTCATATTTTTTAATGGATCACGCCACCACATATGAATGCCAATTCATGGTACCAACATTATCTAGATGCCAATTCCTACATTGCTATTCGTGTGGAGGGTAATCCCGTACCGACTTTCAAATGCTTCAAGGTAATAAAGAAAGAATATCTTAACCAAATCTATGTAAAAGCAACTTCTCAATGTATCGCCAGGGTATTACGGAGCTCATGGACGGAGGACGTTACCGCTATGTTACGGATGGTGAAACCAATACCCTTACACTCTGCATCCGCAAAACGAAGCCTAATGATGAGGGCAATTATCGATTTGTGGTATCCAACGAGCATGGAGAGGATACAGCCGAAACTACTCTTTTCGTATCAGGTCAGTATTGACTCTCTTCGGAATTTACAGGCGGAAAACAAAACGATTTAATGGCCATCGTTTCAATACCCTCAACTATGATTTGATATAGATTCAAGTGGAATGGACTTCCGTGCAATGTTGAAGAAACGCAAGTATGCAAAGTGGGGCAAGGACAACCAAGATCCTGACTGGGGTACCCTCAAAGAAGTAGAAGAACCTCCAAAACCGCAACTGAAAAAAGTTGAAAAGGTAAGAAATACAATATCTTTAACAGTAGTAGTACGTTACACATTACTAGTATCTTCATCATTACATCATACACTTATTAAGAATTTTTCTATTAGCACATCATTATACATTATACTTCTTCTCTTTCTGTCTTCTCTTTTCTTTTCCATTGTTTTTCAATGAATTGTACTATTATGTGTTTTAAAAAAGTGTATCTACGGCTATCTAACAATTAAGCCGCCACCGTTATTTAAGTGTGACTTATCTAGGAAGTTCGGCTGTGAGATCCTACGAATGGATTTTTGTTATGAATTATTTTTAAAAGTCGTTCTCCAATTGCTTACCCTTTATTGCTTTTGCCGTCATTGTGTCACTGAAGGATCGTTCAATCAAGGAACCGTCACCTCCGTCAGATTCTTCGAATGAAGTACCTCCAGGGGAACGTCGGCTTTCATTGGCCGATTATCTCCTCATCTTAAAGCACGTTGGCAGGAATCAGGTCTACCACTTTGCCTTCCCACATTTCATTTCATTCAAACCATTTTTTTATAAACAATTTGAATTCTATCTCATTTTGCAAAATTGTTCTTGTTTATATTTTTTTGCACTTGAAAAACTAGATTTTTTTGGATAATTTTTTTTAAATATCTTAAAAAACCCTAATCCTCCTCTCTTCTGGGACAAAGTGTTAGAAAGTTAAAATAATTAGCTGGCGGTATGCCTTACGTGTGCTTTAGGATCTTGGAGATGGTCGTCCTGGTCGCAGGCGAATTTCCTTGGCCGAGACCATTCGTGATTGGCCAACCCTGGTTAAAGCGGATCCTGTAGAGGTGTGAAAGAGAAACTCTTCATAAACGCTTCCTTGAGATTGAGTGATGTTGATTTACCCTCACACTTTTTACCATCACCAAAACTCATAATTCTAATGATGGTCGCTGACATTACTTCAACGTAAATGTACGACCAAAAAAACAAACAAACAAAACCAGCCTGAACCTTGCACATAATGTGAGGCAAATGCTCATTTCACATGTGTTATGATGGATATTCGTACAGGTGGAGAAACTTTCACGCCATCGGCATACGTACTAACTTTGGCGTTGTAAATTTACGGGTGTTTCGTCGCCATATTAGCAAACGAAAGTTTTTCTAGGGACCAGGACATTCGAAAAAGCCTATTTTTATCAAATATATAATTAAATTAAGCAGTATAAATATGAATATAGTACAAACTACAATATGAAGTAGCTAATAAAACGATTTAACATAATATTAAGTCTCATCATCTTCCGTTCGCAGATGGTACGTATACGTTTGTACGGTACCTACTTTTTAGATAGACACATCTAGCGAACGGCACGCGAGACTAAATTTTGATTATGGTTAAAGATTTTTTTTTTTTGCACTCGATGCTTTTATATTCAACTCTCTGTAAATTATGGTAGAGCGAAAGACCTCCTACATCTCGCCGCACATCACTAGCTGAGATCATTCCAGATTGGCCGACATTGCATCCGTTCTACAGAGGAGAGGTGCCATTTTAATGACATAAATTTCCCCCAGTATTGAATTTGATTCGCTTTCGTTCTCTCTCTCTCTCTCTCTCTTTCTTTTTCTCCCTCTCTTATTCCAACTTTTCTAGCTAAACAAATCGAGTTCTATGACCGGCATAGCAGTAGTATTATTCTACTCTTTGCTGTCTATATCGTTCGCGTGCTGACCGCAATACCATCCTTTAAACTGCTACAAAAAAAACTTCGTAACTTCCATTCACACATATTCATACCTCATCCTTCCAAACAAACTACTACGGCGAAAAAAATAAACATGTTATCGCTTTTGAGTGATCTTAAAATAAAATAATCAGAGATTGTTACCTACTATAGACTTATTAACCGAGATATATGGCCATCGTCGGATTTGGCTCATAGCGACACTGTTCAATGAAATTTCAAAGAAATAAGAAAGTTTTCCGCAACTTTTTCTACCTTTTGCTCAGGATGACTTCGAACAAATGGGAATCTTTAAACACTGTTTTTTTCTTCCTTCTTCTCTATTCTGTCTCTTATACTTTCTTCTATTTCCGTTACTTTCTTCGTTAAGTAGATATTTTGATGCTTTTTTGGCAAGCATTTGCTTTTTGGTAGGAAATGATTAGCTCAAATGCGTTTATATCTGTCATAGCCTATGCTAAAAGATACACTATGTACAAGTTGCTTCCTAGATCACTACCAGCGGCATAGATTCTTTTCATCGCAACATACAACAGTTTGCTGTTGTGTCCTCCGTAAGCTATAAGCCCCGACGCAAATACGCATGGACGAGATCCAACACAGAACAACGAAAATGCTTTTCATTCATGAATTTAAATCGAAAACATGAACACGTTGTGTTTTGCATGGTCCACCTTTTTTTTTTTTAATTCCGCACCTATCTTGCATGGCAAAGCATGCCATGAGATAAATCACAAGTTTAATTACCGGTAAGACTATTTGCACTCCAAGTTAGACACCATCACCTTAAAGCAAAATCGAATCGATGTCATTGATCAATTGCGTAGGCCTATAGGATATAGTTACAGTAAATTATTGAAAAAGAAAATTTTGAGTTGTTGGGATTCCTGTGCTTACTTCTTGCAACATACCACAAGGCAATATACAGCTGCACTGGAGATAACCGGTAAAACAGATAAAAACTTGAAATTTTCCATCTCAAAGATTGAGCGAAATTTTATGTAATTC
This sequence comes from Chydorus sphaericus, assembly GCA_030141595.1. Taxonomy (NCBI): domain Eukaryota; kingdom Metazoa; phylum Arthropoda; class Branchiopoda; order Diplostraca; family Chydoridae; genus Chydorus; species Chydorus sphaericus. Next base: position 5,952,557 of record CM057930.1, read on the forward strand.
AGACATTTTTTATTCGCCTTTTTATGGGCAATTTAAAAAAAAATGAATTAGGGTATCCTAGTGCAAGCTCATGTAGTGCCTATCACCAAAATGCTTTACGTTTATGTACACAATGTATGCAAATTTAACGGAACGCATTCAAATGTTATCACCACTTAGTACAAGTATACATAGTATGGTAGTACCTTGCTTGAACGTCGAAAAATTCTGGTGTTTCATCTCTTTTCTCCTCATTTGCCAAATTAATACGGTACCTCGTCCATTGCTGTATCGAATCTCTTATGCTGCTCTTCTTTCTTCCTGTCTCTTTTCTTACTATGATTACCTTTCTTCTCATTCATTCTTTCTTTCAATACGACTTCTTAGTTTACCTGTCCTTTCTTTCATTACCGATCATCACTGAACTTTCTTTTTGAACTATGCATTTCAACAAAGATACCATAATCATTTATTTTCTATCTTATCTACCTCAATTTCACGCTCGGGAGTTATAAAAAATATGTATACGACCATTTTATTAATGAATTTAAATTTATTTTTCTTCGTAATTATTATCTGATATTTTGTCCTATTTTGACTGGCTTTACTGTTATTTTTGTGCTGAATTTTAATTTTACTGTGCTTTAATCCCGGTAAGAGAACAGGAAATCCAGCGCTTTACATTTTATTCTTTTTAAAAAAGTTATTAACGTAAAAGGGCCTACTTCATCAGTTGACAATAGCGATCATCGTTTTGCTTTTCTCACAATACTGCTTCTTCATTATCAATTTTGTTTATCCACTCATTTTTTGTTATTATTCTTACACGGTATCCTCCATTGGATTTTCTTCATTGTGGTGAAACTACTACTTTAGAAACAAGAAAGCTTCATGAAACCGCTGATTGACCAGAACGTTAAAGAAGGCAAAGACAAGAAAGTGGTTTTCGAATGCATTTTCTCCAAGCCGAATGGAAAGCCCAAATGGTTTCTCAAGAAAGATGTATACGCCTACATAACTTTTTTTATATTCTAGTGACGTCTGTATTAAAAACAAAACAAAAAACAATTGAAATTAGGAACTATTTGCCGGCTCTCGCCATAAAATGACGGTTGAAAATGACATTTACAAACTTATAATTACACAACCGAAAGTTGAGGATGAGGGCAAATACACCATCGATATCGGAGGCATAACCTGCAGCGCATATCTGACTGTAGAGGGTAAGCAGACAAAATCATGGGAAACGATAAACACATTGATCATCACTCTTGTTTTCTATTGACTTTGGCCAATTTAGAAGCCGACCAAATATACTCGTTTGTCCGCCAGCTTCCGAAAAAAGCAGAGGCTTACTTAAATCGAGAGTATGAACTGGAGTGCCAAGTGAATCATCATAAGGCCCCAGTTAGCTGGTACAAGGGCGACAAGAAAATTGAGGCAGACAATGAAATGTTTGTCATAATGAAAGATTTGACAGGACTTTGTCGCTTGACTTTCAAAGGACCTATTAAAGAAGACGACGGAAATTATACTTGCCAAATTGATAAACAGAATTTGAAAACGACTTGTCATCTCAAATTCGTTGGTGAGCCGCTTTCCATCAATCACTCTCGCCTTAGGAGTACTGCTTTTTATTTAAGAGTTCACATTATTTTTTAGAATATCCACACAAATTCACGAAAACGTTGCTGAGCGTTCAAGCGGCTGAAAAAGAAGCTATCATACTCGAGTGCGAAGTGGACGAGGAAGTCGCCAAGGTTGTTTGGAAAAAGGATGGCGAGATTATTAAGCCCGCTGATAAAAAGTGGGTCATAAATTTTTACCTCTATAAAAAAATAATATTCATAAATCATTTTAATTTAATTTTCCCGCCTGGCGTCTAGGATTCAAATTCAAGTGGAAGGCAAAAAACGACGTCTCTTTTTCAAGGAAATTCGGATGACCGACGCAGGAAAATATTCTTGTCATACCAACGCTGATGAAACAAATTCTGAAGTGACGGTTGATTGTAAGTATTTGTTCCTTAAGTTATGTCGCAACTTTTCTAATTATTTTCCTTGATCAGATGTAAATAAATTTAACAAGAAACTCAAAGATACAACTGCAACAGAACGGGAAAAGGTAATCCTGGAAGTAGAAGTGGCGGATCAAACGGCAGCGACCGATTTCTTCCTCAACGGACAACCGATTAAACCATCCGATCGGATCGAAATTAAAAATCTTGGTGGAGGAAAACATCAACTTATTTTTAATAATATTGAGCTAACTGACCAAGGAGAAATTAAATGCAAATCGGGCAAGCTCAAATCTACTTGTCAACTCACCGTGAACAAAGGCGAGTCCAAGCCGCAAATCAACATCGACGGTCCCATTGAAGGTCCAACTGGAAAAATGCTGGTCGCGGATATTCCTTACACAGGTTTAAAATTTTTTTTTAACTACATGCTTAAAAGAGGTTTCTATTGTGAACTTTACATCGATCAATATAGTGGAAGGAGTGCGACAAACACCAGTTGAGGCTAAGCTTGTAAAGGATGGAAAAGCCCTTGGTGTTAAAGATGTGGAAACTGTTATCTTAGACGACAAGGTTGTGTTCAAGTTCAAGAAGACTACTCGTGCTATGAGTGGCAATTACCAGATTAAATTATCAAATGCCCAAGGAGAATCTACCAAAGATGTGTTATTCAATATTCAAGGTATCATATGCTAACATGTTTGAAATTTAAACCTAATGAATTACTGATAACTTGTGTTACCATTTTAATTTTAGACGTACCGAGCGCTCCAGAAGACATTTCAGTCCATGATGTATTCCAAGACTCATGCGTGCTCAAATGGAAGAAGCCAAAAGATGACGGCGGCATGCCAATCAATCAATATATTATTGAGCGTCAAGATTTATCTGTGAAAGGTATATAAATGCAGTTCTATTTGGACATAGAAATAGCTGGATCTCTGTGATGTATGACTTAATTCAAAACAGGTGGTTGGAATTCAGTCGGCGAAGTTCCGGCTGGACAGCCTTTGAGTTTCAAGTGTGAAGGGCTCATCAACAAAAAAGAATACAAATTCCGCGTGATTGCTGTCAACAAAATGGGAAATTCTGAACCGGGAGTTTTCCCAAAAGTTGTACTTGCGAAAGACCCGTGGGGTAAACTTAACAATAAAAATAATGATAAATATATGTTCAATAAATTGAAATTTTAAAAATTAACTTCCAGATGAGCCCGGGAAACCAGGAAATGCCCAAGTTACAGACTGGGATGTGGATCATGCTGATATCACCTGGACCAAACCTGATTCAGATGGAGGTTCTCCAATTACAGGATATGTTATTGAGTATAAGGTCCGTTGATAACTCTTATAAAATTTGCGTCATGTTTCGGAATCATATTTTTACTTGACTTACGACAATTTATTAGGAGAAATTCAGCGGTGATTGGGTGACTGCCAAAGAAATTCCCGGTGATGCCACCAGTGCGACAGTTGATGGACTCAAGGAAGGAGCCCAATATGAATTCCGCGTTAGGGCTGTCAACAAAGCAGGCCCTGGAGAACCAAGCGAAGCTACAAAGCCCATCATCGCAAAATCTCGATTTGGTAAGCGAGTAGTATTGCAGCTTCTATTTTAACTTGTTAAAACATTTGTTTATGGTATTATAACTATACTATGTTTGAAATTTATTACAGTGAAACCATTCATCATTGGAGACTGTATGAAACCTTTGGTAGTTAAGAAGGGTCAAATTATTAAGTTCGACGTCAAGTACGGTGGCGAACCTGAACCTGAAGCATCATGGGAACTAGAAGGCAAACCAGTCAAGATCGACGGGGAAAGGTACATATTGTTTCGTTGTTATTCCACACATACAGACATACCAAAATTACTTAAAATATCATTCATCATGCTTCAACCGTCAATTCATAACACAGATTATGATTAATTGAGCATTCCATTTTATATGAATAGTTAACAATATTAAATCCATCATAAGTCTACCTATAAACAATTGTAATAGTTTTAAGATTGTATTATATCTATTATTTTAAATATATATATTGTGCACTTCTTAATAAATAAGATCAATGATATTTGTATATTATTTAATGTACATTTTTTAAATAAATAGCTTGCTAAGGAATTAAAATTTATATAGTATCAGAAATGTTGAAAACCCACAAAATTATAGTGAAATTATTCATTCTATCACTAAATATTTTATGTTGTTGTGTTCGCTCCAATTTTTGGTGATTTCCTCGAAAAGGATCCCCAACACAACTACGCAGAGGTGATTTTAATATGGCAACCGAAGAAAAACATAACACATTGGAATGTATTTTTAGATAAGAAAATCGCACAATGAAAGTAAATTACCGGTATTATAATGTTATGGTATGTCATGCCATTAAATGAAGACACCATCGAGTCACCACCACCACCACGTCAACATATCGCTGAACACAACTTAGCTGTAGTCCATTATCCAATTTAAACCTTTACAGTCCAATCGGTTATCACTGCTTATTCTAACTTAACAAAAAATCACTGCAATCGATTGGGTCACCTGCACATTACACACATGCAACAGTATACGATGATTATATATATGAGTAAACTTATAAGCTCGTTCTCGCAAGATACATTAAGCATGTTGCACACAGAACTATAAAAGGGGTTATCGATTATGCTAGCAGCAGATAATTTAACATCTATATGTACTACTCATTTTCAGAGTCTCCCTTGACAAGTATGAACGCAACAGCGTTCTCACGGTTCGCAAAGCTGTCCGTGCTGATAGCGGCAAGTACAAAATCATCTTGAAAAACAGCAGTGGAACGTGCGAGGGTACCGCTGACGTCGTTGTCCTCGGTTTGTTACTTTAAATTATAATCGCAGTTTACAAGCAATGACATAACTTTTAAATTGTCGATATGTAGACAAACCTTCTAGGCCTTCTGGACCCATTATTCCCGAAGAGATCCGAGCTGATCATATTAAGATTAAATGGAAGAAGCCCGAAGATGCTGGCGGATCACCGCTTACCGGCTACATAATAGAAAAAATGGATGTAGATACTGGGCGATGGGTTGCAGCCGGCGAGGTTGGACCAAACGACGAAACCTTCACTGCAACAGGCCTAACACCCAAGAAGAAGTACAAGTTCCGAGTCAAAGCCGTAAACAAAGAGGGCGAATCAGAAGCTCTTGAAACGGACGAAGCTATCATGGCCCGTAACCCATACGGTACACAAATATTTCGCCTTTAAGTAGATATTTCAATATTTTAATAAAACAATTTTATTCGTTTTAGATGAACCCGGCAAACCAAGCAAGCCAGTTATTGATGACTACTCAGTATCGAGCGTAACATTGACTTGGGTTAAGCCCGATAACGATGGTGGCCGCCCTTTGACCCACTACATTATAGAAATGAAAGATAAATTATCAGTCGAATGGAAAGAAGTCCTGGTTACTCCTGATCCCACATGCAAGGCTACAGTGGAAGGACTAAAAGAGAACCAAGTTGTTCAATTCCGAATCCGTGCTGCCAACAAAGCTGGCTGTGGAGAACCATCGGAACCAACTGAGAATCATGTTGTTAAACATCGCAACCGTTAGTCTTTCGAATTTCTTTATGAGATGTATCAAAGGACGAGTTTATTTAATTCCTTTATTATTTCCTTATGTAGTGAAACCAAGGATAGACCGATCTACAATGAAATCGGTCACTATTAAAGTGGGCCGTTCCCACAAGTGGTCAGTGGATGTTGCTGGTGAACCAGCACCTACGATGGTCTGGTGCTGGCGTGACGGCATCCCCCTTTCCAATACTGCACGAATTACAATCGAGAACCGAGACTATCATACCGATTTTTCAATTGTCGATGCTATGCGCAAAGATGCCGGCGTCTATACTCTTGTTGCTGAAAACAAATCTGGAAAAGACACGGAATCGGTGGAATTGACTGTTTTAGGTTGGTTTCGATCGTGTACCTATGCCGCGAAGTAGACTAAATCACTATTTATTCTTTCTAGGCAAACCTAGCTCACCACAGGGTCCTCTCGAGGTCACTGATGTGCATAAGGAAGGTTGCAAGTTGAGCTGGACTAAACCAGAAGATGATGGTGGACTCCCAATCAAAGAGTATGAAATTGAAAAGTTGGACACAAGCACAGGAAAGTGGGTGCGTGTTGGAAAGGTTAATGGTGAACGACAGCCTCCGACATATAATGTTACTGGTCTTGAACCGGGAAAGAGCTACCAATTCCGTGTAACAGCTATAAACGACGAGGGTGATTCTGAACCTCTAACGACTGACCATGCTGTTGTTGCTAAAGATCCTTACGGTGAGTACCATCACATACCTTTTCCTTTAGAATGCATGAAAGATTAAATTTGTTATTTGTTGATATTTTTATTTAGAACCATCAAGTGCGCCAGGACAACCTGAGATTGTCGACTACGATAACCAGAGTGTTGATTTGAAGTGGACTGCACCCAAATCAAATGGTGGTGCTCCAATCGAAAAATATATTATTGAGAAAAAAGACAAGTATTATTTATACTGTTTGCTTAACCGTCCCCATATAATATAACTAATTGTTGTTGATTGTGCTATACTTTATCCTAGGTTTAAGCCTGACTGGGAGAAGGCCGGTGAATGTCCCGGAGACAAACTTGAAACCAAAGTGGTTGATCTTAAAGAAAGAGGCGAATATCAATTCCGCATTGTTGCAGTCAACAAGGCCGGATTGTCTCCTGCTTCCGAGCCCACCAAGATGCATTTGGTGAAGCACAAGCTGCGTAAGGAAAATTAAATAACATGATAAATAAAAAATAATCAATTAGATACCTAGTAATAATATTGAATCTGTTCTCTTTTTTCAGTAAAACCAATAATTGACCGCACAAATTTGAAGCAAACTATGCTGAAAGCGGGAAAAATATTCAAATTCGACGTTAACATTAAGGGTGAGCCACCTCCGGTAGTCACATGGTACCTGACAAACAAGGAAGTCATATCTCAGGAAAACGTGGAAATCATAAACGTGGACTATAACACGAAACTCAATGTTATCGACGCTAAAAGAAAGAATTCAGGCATGTACAAAATTGTTGCCGTTAACGAACACGGAAAAGATGAAGCTGAAGTGGAGGTGGTCGTTCTGGCGGCCCCGTCAAAGCCAAAGGGACCGCTTAAGGTCAATGATGTTACCAAAAACGGTTGCAAACTGGCTTGGCAACCTCCGGAAGATGACGGAGGCAAACCTATTACAGGATATGTAGTAGAAAAATTAGATAAGGGTCGCTGGGTTCCAGTTGGCCGTACCAAAGAGCCAGAAATGGACGTCGGTGGACTTCAAGAGGGGAAAGAATACAGTTTCCGAGTTAGGGCTGTTAACGACGAGGGTGAATCGGAGCCACTTGAAACGGACCAGTCAATTATCGCTAAAAATCCTTTTGGTAATAACTAGTCTTAACTTTCACATTTTAAAATGCGGGTCCCTTATATGTTTTTGTCTAGATCCACCGGGTAAACCTGGAACACCCGAAATTGTTGACTGGGATGTTGATCGAGTCGATCTTAAATGGGTTGCTCCTAAAAATACAGGAGGAGTACCTATTACCGGCTATATCGTTGAAAAGAAAGAAAGATTTGGTAGCAACTGGGAAGAAATTCTTACCACAGAGGTATTATAGCTAGTATTATAATTGGTTCAAAATGGATTTAATTAAACATTTTGATAATATTCCAAAGAAACCGGATTGTGAAGTTCGTGTGCCTGGACTAAAGGAAGGGCAGCAATATCAATTCCGCATTCGAGCAGTAAACAAAGCTGGTCCCGGTGAACCTAGTGAACCAACTGGACAACACATCGCTAAAGCACGATTCTGTAAGTTTCATTTAAATTAAAAAAATGTGTTGAAAAAAAGTAATTTTAATTTTTTTTTTTCACAGTGAAACCACTCATCAACCGAGAAAAATTGAAGCAAACCATCGTAAGAGGTGGCCAATTTGTGAAGTTCGACGTTGACGTGAAAGGTGAGCCAGCCCCGACAATGCAATGGATTTTTGCCGGAACTGCCCTTGAGTCTAAGGATCGCATCAAAATCGAAAATGCGGAACATAATACCAAACTTACTATCGGCGATTCAATTCGTAAAGATACTGGAATCTATACACTGATTGCAGAGAACAGTGTGGGTAAAGATGAAGCTACCGTCGAGGTTACTATTCTCGCTAAACCCGGCAAACCGGAAGGTCCATTGGAAGTTACTAATGTAACGAAGGATGGATGCAAAGTCAAATGGGAGAAACCAAAGGATGACGGTGGTCTCCCCATCTCTGGATATATTCTAGAAAAAATGGAAGCTGGAACAGGAAAATGGGTTCCAGCTGGCCGATGCGATCCTGAAAAACACGAACTGGACGTTGGTGGTCTAGAACAAGGCAAGAAATACCACTTCCGCGTAAAGGCAGTGAACGAAGAAGGCGAAGGAGAGCCACTAGAAACGGATGCTGCTATTCTAGCCAAGAATCCCTTCGATCCATCCAGCTCCTCCTGGTCTACCAGAATTGGTAGACTGGAGTGAAAACATGGTGAAACTTAAGTGGGATCCACCAATTAGAGATGGAGGATCGCCTATTACTGGATATGTCATTGAAATGATGGATAAATACGGCGGAAACTTTGTGAAATGTGCGGAAGTGAAAGGAAACGTATGCCAAGGAGTGGTCAATAATTTGGAAGAAGGAAACAGATACGAGTTCCGTGTTCGAGCAGTAAACAAAGCTGGCCAAAGTGAGCCAAGCGACTCTACCAAGCCTCATGTTGCTAAAGCTCGATTCCGTAAGTTTATTTATTTGTTTATTTATTTTAAAGATAATGATATTAATGTTGCTATCATTGTGAATTGAATTTTACAGTCAAACCTCGAATCGATCGTACCAATTTACAGAAAGTTACAATCAAAGTTGGTCTTCAAGTTAGTCTAGACGTCAACGTTGCAGGAGAACCTCCTCCAACTATAACCTGGACTTTCAAAAATGCCGTAAACTTTCATAACTTATTTCGTATTTAAAATAGCTCAACTTGATTATTTGTTTATTATTTGTCCATGTATAACAGGAAGTTCAATCGAATGAGCAACTCCGCGTTGATAATTCAGACTACAATACTAAATTTTTGATCTTCCGTGCAACTCGAGCCTTGAGCGGAACATATACGATTACTGCACGAAATTCACAAGGCGAAGATACTGCTGATGTCGAAATCCATATCCTAAGTTAGTTCAATAATTTTGAAAAGCTTCATTTGTTTTTTAATAATTATAACACACTATTTACGTATTAAATTAGGCAAGCCAAGTAAACCAAAGGGACCGTTGGAAGTCCAAGACATCACCAAGAATGGATGCAAACTTAAGTGGAAGAAACCCGAAGATGACGGTGGATCACCAATTGAATACTATGAAATAGAAAAATTGGATCCTCTTACTGGACAATGGATGTCAGCTGGTCGCTCGCAAGAACCCGAAGCTGATGTAACAGGTCTGCAAGAGGGCAAAAAGTACAAATTCCGCGTCAAGGCAGTCAACAAAGAGGGAGAGTCTGAAGAGCTTGAAACAGACGGAGCTATTATAGCCAAAAATCCTTTTGACCCTCCAAGTAAACCAAATCGCCCAGAATTGACTGACTGGGGTAAAGATTTTGTTGACCTTAAGTGGAGCCCACCAAAATCCGACGGAGGTCTACCTATCGAGAAGTACATCGTTCAGAAACGAGAGAAGGGCGGAAGAAGCTGGGCAGAATGCGCTCGAGTTTCTGGTGATAAAAACAACGCTACAGTAACAGATGTTGAACCTGGACACGAATATGAATTCCGCATCGTTGCTTTAAATAAGGCGGGAGAGAGTGAACCTAGCGAAGCAAGCCAATCTGTGGTAACTAAGCCACGCTTCTTGGCCCCACACATTGACCGGAAAACCCTGCTCAAACAAGTACTCCGATCTGGTCAACTCTTGCGATTGGAAGCCGACGTTGAGGGAGAACCTGCACCCGCTGTCACTTGGTTTAAAAAAGAAGAACAACTGGTCACATATGAACGCCTTACCATCACCAATGAACCTTACAAGACATCTTTCATCATTTCAAAAGTTAAAAGAGCGGATACGGGAACCTACAGGGTTTTTGCTAAAAACGATTCTGGAACAGACGAAGTTCTAGTCGAAGTTTGCGTGTTGAGCAAACCAAGTAAACCTAAAGGTCCACTACAAGTTAGTGATGTCACTTCTGATAGTTGCAAGCTAAAATGGGAACCACCAGAGGACGATGGTGGCGAACCAGTTGAAAACTATGTTGTTGAGCGTATGGATACAGACACTGGACGTTGGGTCCCAGTATGTACCACTAAACTACCTGAAGCTGAAGTAGGTGGATTGACGGAAGGTAAAGAATACCAGTTCCGAGTTCGAGCGGTCAACCCAGAAGGCGAATCTGATCCTTTGGAAACCGACGTTCCTACTTTGGCGAAGAATCCGTATGATGTACCGGAGGCGCCTGGAAAGCCACAAGCCAAGGATTGGGACCGCCATCACGTTGATTTGAAATGGACAGCTCCCAAATCAGACGGAGGATCACCAATTACTGGTTATGTGATTGAAAAGAAAGATCACAACGCAACCAAATGGACCAAGGCAATGGATGTCAGTGGAAACAAATGTGAAAGTCGCGTAACAGGGCTTACAGAAAACCACACGTATCAGTTCCGCGTAAGAGCTGTGAACAAAGGTGGACAAAGTAAGCCCAGCGAGGCTAGCGATACAGTGACAGCTAAAGCTCGCTTCGTTCCTCCGAAGATTGATCGTACAAATCTCAAGAATGTAACTATTAAGGCAGGACAACCACTTAAATTCGACGTGAATGTGACTGGTGAGCCAGCACCGGCTATCTCTTGGTTCTTGAACAAAGCCCGTTTAGAGACTAAAGACAATTTGACCATTGACACTGAATCTAATCGTACTAAGCTTTCCGTTTTACTGGCGAACCGCAAAAACACTGGAACATACGTTATTAAAGCGGAAAACAGTTCGGGCAAAGACGAAGCAACTGTCGAAGTTACTATTCTAGACAAACCAGCTAAACCGGAAGGACCGCTGAAAATTTCCGATATTCATAAAGAAGGCTGCAACTTGAAATGGAATCCACCACTTGATGATGGAGGAGCTCCTATTGAGTACTATGTAGTAGAGAAGATGGATACGGAAAATGGTCGCTGGATTCCTGTCGGTCGAAGCAAAGATCCCAAAATGGAAGTTGCCAACCTAACACCCGGACAAGAATATAAATTCCGCGTCTCAGCGGTCAATGCCGAAGGTGACTCCGAGCCATTAGAAGCCGAAGAGTCGATCATAGCCAAAAATCCGTTCGATGAACCTGGACCACCCGGAACTCCTGAAGCTACGGACTGGGATAGACATTTTGTCGAATTGAAATGGACAGCACCTACAAAGGATGGTGGATCCCCAATTACAGGCTACGTTGTGGAAAAGAAAGAAAAAGGAGGCTCACGTTGGGTTAAGGCAGCCGAGTTCCGAACACCGGACTGCAAAGGAAAAGTTGACAATCTGGACGAAGGCGTGACTTACGAATTTAGGGTTCGAGCAGTCAATGACGCTGGACCAGGAGAGGCTAGCGACGCAAGCAAGCCCGTTGTGACGAAGCCTAGAAAATGTAAGTATACAATTTTCACAACACTTTTTTTTATTTAAATGCAAAATAAAGATAAATTAATTGAGATTACACATTTTTATATTTTATAAATGCTCATTAAACATTTTTTTTACAATAGTGGCGCCAAAGATTGATCGCCGCAACTTGCGCAACGTGACGGTTCGTGTTGGCGAATCGTTCTTGTTGGACGTCAAGATCATCGGCGAACCACCACCCGAAGTTACATGGGCATTGGGAGGAAAATCAATCCCCTTAAATCATTCTCGTCGAATTGAGGATGTCCCATACAACTCAAAGTTAATCAACGATAAGGCCGAGCGCAAAGACACAGGAACATATTTGGTGACGGCGACCAACAAATGGGGTCAAGATTCCGCTGAAATTGAAGTCACTGTTATATGTACGCATAAAAAAAAAATTTGTTGATATTTTTTCATGGTTCAATTTGAAAAACTTGGACTTGCATTTTTATAGCTAAACCAGGAAAACCAGAAGGTCCCTTGGAGGTTAGCGATATCCACAAGGAAGGATGCAAGCTCAAATGGAAGAAACCCAAAGATGATGGCGGTGAACCCATTGAATGTTACGCTGTTGAAAAGTATGATGCAGATAGTGGAATGTGGCTTCCAGTGGCCAAAACGAAGGATCCCGAGCTAGAAGTCCTTGGCCTGGTAACTACCTACTTCGCGCTTTAAGCGCTCATCTTTCTTTACTTGTATATTTATGTATCTTTCTAGGTTCCTGGGCATGAGTATCAATTCCGTGTCAAAGCGATTAACAAAGAAGGAGAATCTGAGCCGTTGGAAACGATGGCTCCCATTGTTGCAAAAGATCCTTTCTGTAAGTTGATATATATTCCTTTAATCTACTTTATCTATGATTCTCGATTACAACTATGATTGTTAAAATGTTGAATTACTATTATTTAAAAAGTTATAACAGCAGATTATTTTAAAACCATCAAATTTGAATGATTTACAGCGGTGCCTACACCTCCTCGCAATCCCGAGGCAATCGACTGGAGTCCAAGTCATGTAGAGCTTTCTTGGAAAGAACCTACCTCCGATGGTGGAGCTCCAATTACGGGTTACGTTATTGAAAAACGGGACAAATACAGGTATGCTTGATAGGTACCCAAGATTAAAGACAAACAAAAAATAAAAAATTAAATTTCGAGCAACAATGTAAAAAAATGCTTTAGACGCTCTCACTTAAATTCATTTTTAAAAATTTCAACTTTAATTGAAATGTTTTAACCTCTATGTAAATGCCTGCATCCATCCATCCACGGAATTATAGTTTTAGAGCACGATCACTACAATATTGAATACAAATTTTGTCTTTAGTGTGATTGTGGGAGAAAGCCTTGGAGACATCAGGCACTCTTTGCCAAGCAAAGGTTATCAATTTGATCGAGAATATGGAATATCAGTTCCGAGTACTTGCTGTGAACAAAGCAGGATGCTCCGAGCCCAGTGAAGCAACAAAGACAGTTGTGACGAAAGCTCGATTCTGTAAGATTGAAAAGAAAATCAAATATATTTACACCTAAACTAAGAATATTTAACGGCTAATTAACCTCTTCCTTTGAATCTTTCAGTGGCCCCCAAGATTGACAGACGCAATATGCGCGACCTGACCCTAACGGCCAATTCAATGCTCAAGTTTGACGTCGGAGTTACTGGAGAACCTGCCCCTACAATGCAATGGAGCGTTGGCGGCATTCCTATTAAGTAATGCCTTTTTAATAAATAATAATAAATTAATGCGACACAATTATTTAACTATTATTGTCTTAAAAGGGCATCTAAAACCATCCAAATTGACTAATGTTGATTACAACAGCAAGTTAGTCATGAGGAATGTTCAGCGTGGCGACAGCGGAGAATACACTATCACCGCTACTAATAGTTCTGGGCGAGACAGTGTTACCGTGACAGTTACTGTAACGGACAAGCCAAGTGCTCCCGAGGGTCCATTACAAGTTTCCGATGTCCATAATGAAGGATGCAAACTTAAGTGGAAGCGCCCGAAAGACGATGGCGGGGTTCCAATTTCCTATTACCAAGTAGAAAAATTGGACCCACAAACAGGAATTTGGGTGCCATGTGGACGCTCCAATGAACCCGGTGCGATACTCTTTTTCTCCGGCATTTTCATTTTTTATGATCAAAATAATTGAGAATTGTATTTTTTAAACAAATTTGTCTTGATAGCTGCTGAAGTAACTGGCCTTACCCCAGGAAAGGAATATAAATTCAGAGTAATGGCGGTAAACACCGAAGGCGAATCTGAACCACTGGAGACTACGCAGCCTATTTTGGCAAAGAATCCATTTGGTAACATTTAAAGCTAAAATAAGTAATGAATACAGAATAAATAATTATTGAATACAGATGAACCGGGTAAACCTACTGATGTTATTCCAACGGATTGGGACAAGGATCATGTTGATCTGAAATGGGCAGCGCCAACAACGGACGGAGGATCACCCATAACAGGCTACATTATCGAAAAGAAGGACAAGTATGGAGATTGGGAAAAAGCAGCCGAAGTACCTGCTTCACAAACTAATGCGCGTGTCCCAGATCTTATTGAGGGACAAACCTACGAATTCCGAGTTCGAGCAGTCAATGCTGCTGGACCGGGTGAACCAAGCGATGCAACTTTGCCTATCGTGGCTAAACCACGCAATCTTGCTCCGAAAATCGATCGTGCAAACCTTATTCAAATCAAAATCAAGGCTGGACAGTCATTTAATTACGATGTTAACGTAAGTGGAGAACCAGCGCCAACTACAAAATGGTCACTGCGAGGCAAAGAAGTTAAAGCGTCCGATCATATCAAAATAACTGCAGTTGACTATAACACAAAACTTAATGTTCGAATGACCACTCGAGCTGACTCTGGCATGTACACCATTACAGCTGAAAACTGTAATGGAAAGGACGCCGCCGATGTCGAAGTTATTGTGATTGACAAACCGGGCACACCTGGTGGACCACTCAAAGCCACAAATGTGCATGCCGATGGATTGACTCTAGAATGGAATCCTCCCGCCGATGATGGAGGCATCCCGATTGACCACTACCTTGTGGAGAAAATGGATGAAGCTACTGGCCGATGGGTTCCTGCTGGACAAACAACTGGTCCTGGCACCAAGTTTGACGTGGATGGCTTAACACCTGGACACAAATACAAGTTCCGAGTCCGAGCCGTTAATAAACAAGGAAAATCAGAGCCATTAACCACAGCGCAAGCCATTGAAGCCAAGAATCCATTTGAACAGCCAGGCAAGCCTGGTACTCCTGAAATTGCTGATTATGATACAGACTTTGTACAACTAGCTTGGAAACGTCCCGAAAGCGATGGAGGCTCACCAATTACTGGTTACATCGTCGAGAAGAAAGATAAGTACAGTGGCGCTTGGGAACCATGTGTTGAAGTGGAAGGAGACACGGCTACCGCTAGAGTTCCAGGCTTGATTGAAGGTGTTCAATACGAATTCCGTGTACGAGCAGTCAATAAAGGAGGACCAGGAGAGCCTAGCGATGCCACTCAACCTCACACAGCTCGTCCTAAAAATCTGCCTCCTAAGATCGATCGTGCAGCATTAAGCGATATCAAGATTCGTGCTGGACAAGCCTTCGATTTCGACGTAAACGTAATTGGAGAACCACCTCCTAAAAAGGTTTGGACTCTTCGTGACCAAACTGTAAGCGGAGCTGACCTACGAGTGAAACTTATTACCGAAGACTATAACATCAAACTTAAAGTCACAGATTCAAAGCGAAGTGACTCAGGAGTTTACACTCTAACAGCAACCAACATCAACGGTCAGGATACTGCCACTGTTACGGTGACCGTTTTGGATGTGCCTTCACCACCAGAAGGACCATTAGCCGTCAACGACATGACGAAATCGGCTTGCAATCTTAGATGGAGGCCACCAAAGGATGACGGAGGATCCGAAATCACTCATTATGTTGTTGAAAAGCAAGACGCAGAAAATATCCGTTGGATCACAGTGGGTGACTGCAAAGGAACAACTATGCGAGTACCACTAATCGAGAATCATGACTACAAATTCCGAGTTCGTGCTGTTAATCGCCAAGGTGAATCTCAACCATTGGCTACGTCAAGCACAGTAACCGCAAAGGATCCCTACGAAAAACCAGACAAGCCTGGCACTCCCGAAGCAACCGATTGGGATAAGGATCACGTTGACCTGCAGTGGTCTGCACCAAAGAAAGACTGTGGTACACCTGTCACAGGATACATAATTGAAAAACGATCCAAGTTCGGTATATGGGAAAAGGCAGCCGAGGTTCCGGGTAATCAAACTAAGGGACGCGTTCCTAATTTGACGGAGGGAGAAGAGTACGAATTCCGAGTCACGGCTGTTAACAAAGCGGGAGTTGGAGAACCAAGTGATGCCTTCTGCCCCGATTATTGCTAGAGCTCGATTCCAGGCACCATTGATTGACAAATCGTTCCTCGAAGACCTTGTGGTCCGCGCTGGACAACGTATTTGTTATAATCTACCTTATCAGGCATCACCAAAGCCAAATGTTACTTGGCAAGTTAACGGCAAACGAGTAGATCCCGAAGACACACGAGTACATATGGCAACTTACGAGCGTCAAATACTATTTGAGATTCCGTTCTCTTTGCGCTCCGATACAGGAAAGTACACCATCACACTGGAGAACAATCTAGGCACGGCCTCAGCATCAGCAAATGTAACAGTGCTTGATAGACCAGCAATTCCAGAAGGTCCGTTGACTGTTTCTGGAGTTAAAAAGGACGGATGCTGCCTTACATGGAGAGCTCCACTTGATGACGGTGGCGCACCAATCACTCACTATTTGATTGAAAAGATGGATACTTCTCGTGGTACTTGGGCAGAAGCAGCAATTGCATCTACGACCACCTGTGACGTGACCAAGCTCATTCACATGAAGGAATACTTTTTCCGCGTTAAGGCAGTCAACAGTATCGGCGAATCTGATCCATTAACAACTGCTAATAGTGTTGTTGCTAAGAATGCATTTGACGAACCAGATGCACCTGGAAGACCTGCAATCAGCGACTGGGATAGCGATTTTGTCGAACTGGAATGGGCACCTCCAAAGAACGACGGAGGATCACCTATAACTGGATATGTCATTCAGAAGAAAGAAAAAGGATCGCCCTTCTGGCAGAATGCTGCCCAAATTCCTGGAAAAACCTGCAAGGGTCGCGCACCTGATTTGGTGGAAGGAACTGAGTATGAATTCCGCGTAATTGCATTGAACGCAGCCGGTCAGAGTGAACCAAGTGACCCATCTGACATGATCATGGCCCGTCCTAGACATCTTGCTCCGAAAATCAAGACACCATTGCGAGATATTCGAATCAAAGCTGGTACCATTTTCCACACTGACATTAATTTTGTTGGCGAGCCAGCTCCCGAAGTGGTATGGACTTGCGACGGAAAAGTTTTGAAGACCGACGAACGAGCAACCATTACAGCCATCGGATACCATACTATCGTCCACATTGTGAATACTAAACGAAGTGATTCTGGTGAGCTTGTTCTAAAGCTGAGCAACGAATCTGGTAAGGACGAAGGCTCCTTTAATTTGATTGTTATGGATCGTCCCGGTCCACCCACAGGTCCTTTGGAGTATGAAGAAATCACTAGCTCCAGTGTCACGCTATCATGGAAAGCACCAAAAGATAATGGTGGAAGTGACATTACTGCCTACGTTGTTGAAAAACGCGACTTGACCCATGGTGGTGGATGGGTTCCTGCAGTCAACTATGTAGATCCACGTACGACACACGCTACTGTACCTCGTTTGATGGAAGGTACTAAATACGAATTCAGAGTAATGGCTGAAAATGTGCAAGGTCGTTCAGAACCACTTGACACGGACAAACCAATTATTGCCAAGAACCAATATGATGTACCTGGTCGACCTGGAAGACCTGATGCCGTCGACACAGACAAGGACCATATTAAGATTCGATGGACACCACCGCACAGCAACGGCGGGTCATCAATTGTGGGCTATGACGTCGAGAGACGTGATCTACGTGGAGGCCGATGGGTCAAAATTAATCGTGACCCAGTCAGATTAAACGAATTTAATGATGAAAAGGTTCAAGAAGGCCACCAATATGAGTACAGAGTAACAGCTATCAACGCTGCCGGACCTGGAAAGTGTAGCGAGGCTTCTCATCCCTTCACTGCTAAGCCAATGAAAGAAAAACCAAAACTTCATCTTGACAAACTGCACAGTCGACGAATTAAAGTCAAAGCCGGCGAGCCGATCAACGTCGAAATTCCTCTATCTGGCGCCCCAACTCCTACGGTTGAATGGATGAGGGATAATAAGCCTATTTCGGATAACCGCATTGTTACTGACACACAAAACGACCGAACGAAGCTTTATGTTTCGTCTTCAAAGCGCACCGATGCTGGTAAATACCAAGTTTCTGCTCAAAACGCTCATGGAAAAGACAAGGCAGAATTGGAAATTCTTGTTGTTGACAAACCTGGACCACCAAGTGGCCCAATTACTTATACCAATGTTTCGGCGGATGGAATAACCATCAATTGGAAAGCTCCTCTTGATGATGGTGGTTCAGAGATAACTGGATATGTAATTGAGAAATCGGATGCTGGATCAGATAATTGGAGGCCGCTACCTGGATTTTGCCCAAGCGTTTCCTTTACGGTCAAGACCGGATTGGAAGATGGAAAGCGGTACGCATTCCGAGTTCGTGCTGAAAATATGTATGGTCTTTCAGAGCCTCTAGAAGGAAAACAAGTTGCAGCCAAGAGTCCGTTTGATCGACCAGACGCACCTGAACAGCCAAAGATTGTATCATACACTCCAAACAGCTGTAACCTAGCCTGGGAGCCTCCTACAGTGACTGGTGGACGACCAGTTACAGGGTACTTGATCGAAAAGCGCGACAGAGGAGGAGAATGGATTCGAGTTAACCAATATCCTACTCCCAATACTAATCACATGGTTACTGGGTTGACCGAAGGAAACCGCTATGAATTCCGAGTGTTGGCCGTAAACGAAGCAGGACCTGGAAAACCAAGTCGCCCAACCGATTCCATGGTTGCTCGTGTACAGAAGTTTGTCCCTGATGCACCTGATGCCCCCAAACTCGATCGGATCTCAAAGAACAGCGTATCGCTCTCTTGGCGTCCTCCTCTGAATGATGGCGGACTGCGCATCAAAGGCTACATCATTCAGAAAAAAGGAAAAACTGCAGCAGAATGGGATGAAGCAAATTCCATTTTGCACAGCGATACATCTTATACGGTAATATCTTTAACCGATTTAAACAAATAAATAATTTTAAAACGTTCTTCATTGGTGCTAGTTTAATTTAATAGCAGAAAAATTATATATTTTTCTATTATAAATAAATCCAACAGGTCCTTGGGTTGACTGAGGGCGAAGAATATCTTTTCCGCGTGATTGCTGTCAATGACGTAGGACCATCCGCTCCAAGCCGTCCATCGCCAACCGTTAAGATTGAAGAACAAGCCGATAGACCACATATTGACCTCGGGGCTGTACGAGATATAACAGTCCGAGCCGGAGAAGATTTCTCAGTTGTGGTACCATTTAGAGCTTTTCCAAAACCAACAGCAACGTGGTTTTCGAACGATGTGGTTCTTGACGAAACGGATACTCGTGTCCACAGTCAAGTGGCTGATGAGTACGCCACTATCGTAGTAAAGAATGCTCAGAGAAGCGATACAGGCCCTCTAAAGGTTCAGATCAGGAACAGATCGGGCTTTGATTCAGTCAGCCTTAATGTCAGGGTTTTGGACCGACCAGCGCCACCCACTAACTTGCACGCTGAGGACTTTGCTGGAGACAGTCTTACCTTGGTGTGGCATCCTCCAAAGGACAACGGAGGCGCTGATGTTACCAACTATGTCGTGGAGAAAAAAGAACCAAGATCACCAACATGGTCTCGAGTAACCGGCTACGTCGTCACTACCAATTGTAAAGTTCGTGGTCTCGTAATTGGAAGAGATTATGAGTTCCGTGTCATGGCAGAGAATCAATACGGAACTTCAGACCCTGTGATGACAGAAGAACCAATCAAGGCTAAGCATTCTTTCAATGTGCCTGGAGCACCAGGAATGCCGCGCTCACTGGAAACATCAGGAGATTCAATTACAATTGCTTGGACTAAACCTCGTAATGATGGTGGTTCTTCAATTACTGGATACGTAATTGAGCGTCGCATGTGCAAAGAAGACAAATGGGTTAAAGCTTCACATGCTATTGTCCCAGAATTAACTTATCGAGTCATAAATTTAACGGAGAACCACGAGTATGAGTTCCGAGTCGCTGCTCTCAACGCAGCTGGCCAAGGCCCATGGAGTGATAATTCCGATCCCATCTGTTGCCGTCCTCCACTTTGTTCACCGAAAATCACTAGTGACCTAAGCATTCGCGATATGACAGTTATTGCAGGCGAAGAGTTCACTATTACAGTACCTTTCAACGCCAGTCCAATTCCTAAACCATCTTGGAGTATCAATAGCGATGAAGTAATTCAAGATGACCGAGTCAAATTTGAGACGTCAGTCACTGCCACCGTATTTATTAACCGTTGCGCGAAGCGTAGTGATACAGGAAAATATACTATCCGACTCACAAATTCTGAGGGTTCAGATACGGCTTCTTGTCGGGTTCTAGTGGTAGGCAAACCAAGCCCTCCGCTTGCACCTTTAGATGTGTCGGAAATCACACCAGAAACGTGTACACTGACGTGGAGACCACCATCTGACGACGGCGGGTCACCAATTTCCAACTACGTGGTGGAGCGTATGGACGTTTCAGTTGGTGTCTGGATCAAAATCAGCTCATTCGTTCGAGGCTGTTCGTACAACGTATTCAGCTTGGAGACAAATCGCAAATATCTTTTCCGTGTACGCGCTGAAAACCAATACGGAATGAGCGATCCTTTAGAGAGCAGCGAACCCATCACAGCCAAATTTCCTTTCACGATTCCGGATCCACCTGGTCAACCACGAGTTTCAGACAGTGGATCAGAGAGTGCCACACTCACATGGGAGCGACCTCGTCACGACGGTGGTTCTAAAATTCAAGGCTACCAAATTGAACGTCGGGATCTACAAGAAGATCGCGATTGGGTTATCGTCAATGATTTCTTAGTCAAAGATCCAACTTATGTTGCTCATAGCTTATTAAACGGTCATGAGTATGAGTTCCGTGTCAGAGCCAAGAACGCTGCAGGCATGAGCAAACCATCTCCAGCCTCCTCTCGGTTTAAGACCAAGAGTAAATTTACTGTTCCGTCTCCCCCTGGAACTCCGCAAGTCGTTAAAATTGGCAAAAACTATGTGGATCTTAAATGGACGCCACCTACGTCTGATGGCGGCAGCAGGATTACAGGTAATCATTTATTAATTTTAAAAAATTAAAATGCACAGATTTATTTACCATTTCTTCATGAATAGGGTACGTGATTGAAAAACGGGAGGTAGGCGGAGCATGCTGGGTTCGCTGCAACGACTACAATGTCATTAACTGTGACTTCTCCGTTACTAACTTGACCGAAGGCCAAGATTACGAATTCCGTGTTTACGCTGTCAACGCGGCTGGCAAGAGTGAGCCTAGTACTTGCGCTTCAGCAGTCAAAGTTCGTGAGCTCACAGGTGGTGAGAAACCCGAGTTTGTCCGACCTCTTGTTTCACAAGGTGTTCCAATGGGCAGAAGGGTCGTCTTTGAATGCGAGGCCAAAGGAAATCCCAAGCCTCGCAGCCGCTGGATGAAGAACGGAAGAGAAATTGTAACGAGCGCCTCTGGAGGACGATTCCAGACTGAAGAGCGAGACGGCATTTTCCGTCTCACAATTTCAGAACTGTGGGAGGTCGACGAAGGAGACTATAGCTGCGAAGCAAGCAATTCTATTGGTTCTGTCACCTGCACAGCCCGCCTTAAAATCGGCAACCCGCCTAGAATCGATCGTTTACCCGGCGATTTGTATCTTCCAGAAGGAGATAACACTAAAATCAAAATCTACTTTTCTGGGGATCAACCTATGGACGTATTACTTACAAAGGATGGCGTCGAGATCGTTGAAACAGTTCGCATCAAGTACACTGTATTCGACGAATACCTTATAATCTTCATTAAGGAGATCACTAAGGCTGACGCAGGCCAATACACACTAAGAGTGAAAAACGATAGCGGAGATGTATCCGCTTCTTTCACTGTGTATATTACCGGAATACCAGGCCCTCCAATTGGTCCATTGGAAGTATCCGACATTACCCAACACAAATGCACTCTGAACTGGAAGCCGCCTTCATACGACGGAGGTAAACGTGTCACACATTACGTCGTTGAGCGTCATGATGTCAGTCACACACACTGGATCGTCGTCTCAACACAGTGCAAAGACACCACTTTTACCGTCCAAGGGTTAACTGAAGGACAAGAATACTTGTTCCGTGTCATGGCTGTAAACGAAAATGGAATGGGACCACCATTGCAAGGAATCAACCCGATCAAAGCTAAAGCACCTTTCGATCCACCATCCGCTCCTGGTGTACCCGATGTTACTGAAGTTGGTCGGGACTTTGCTCATTTGTCTTGGACCAAGCCCGAATCCGATGGAGGAGCTCGAATTCAAGGATACTGGGTGGATAAACGAGAAGCTGGAGGCGCGACTTGGATGAGAATAAATACCACACTTTGTTTGACTACACAGATCAACGTCAGTAACCTCATAGAAGATAGGCAATATGAGTTCCGCGTATTTGCGCAAAATGAAGCTGGTGTATCACCTCCATCTATGGCATCAACTTCTATTCGTATCAAAGATCCTAACGCATCTAGCCCGCCAGAGATCATCACGCCACTCAAAAATGTTTTGGGATTGGAGAACCGCAATGTACAATTCCAGTGTACGATAGTGGGAAATCCTCAACCATCCATTTCTTGGTACAAAGGAATGCGCGAGATTGGACCTAGTTCTAAATACAGCATGAGGAAGGAAGGCGACACCTATTTCCTCGTTGTCAACGATATTTTCGGTAAGCATACTGTTTATTAATTATAACGATGATGATTTGCCTGTCTTAAGCAATTTTAATTTTTTTTAAATCATTTTCTATTTCTGCTCTATTGTTTCTTAATGAATTTTAGGTGAAGACGCGGACGAGTACGTCTGTCGCGCGGTAAACAAAGTTGGAGCAAAGTCTACTCGTGCTGATTTGGTGATCAAGACTGCTCCTAAAATTAACGTACCTCCTCGATTCCGAGACACTGCCTTCTTTGACAAGGGCGAAAATGTTGTGGTTAAGATTCCTTTTACGGGTAACCCTCGACCAAGGATTACATGGTCACGCGAGGGTGAGACCATTGAAAGTGGTGCTCATTACCATGTTGAAACTAAAGAGCGTCACGCCATTCTAACGATTCGTGACGTCACACGCATGGACAGTGGACCCTACAGACTGGTGGCAGAAAATGAGCTTGGAATGGATTCCGTCATTCTCAAACTACAGATAAGTGATCGACCCGAGCCACCACGATACCCCACGGTAGAAAACGTCGGAACAGACTCCCTAAGTCTCACTTGGAAACCACCTACGTGGGATGGCGGCAGTTCCATCACCAATTACATTGTCGAGAAACGCGAACACCCCATGAGCAGTTGGATCCGGGTCGGTCATACTCGCTTCTGCGCCATCAACGTGACGCAGTTGAGTCCTGGACATAGTTACGAATTCCGTGTCTATGCCGAAAACGTTTACGGCCGGAGCGATGCCAGCGATGTCACACCCTTGGTACAAACGAAGGGTGGCGACAAGAAGGAGCAAAAGAAGCGCCAGTACCAGGTCGATGAAACAGGAAAGCGAATCCGCGGAACAGCTGCTGAGGGTAAAATTAAAGATTATGACCAATTTGTGGTGGACATTTACTCGAAGTACGTGCCCCAGCCAGTCGATATTAAGACCACCAGTGTGTACGACTACTACGATATCCTGGAAGAGATTGGTACAGGAGCATTTGGCGTTGTACATCGCTGTCGAGAACGAAAATCTGGACAGATATTTGCAGCCAAATTTATCCCCGTTTCCCAGGCTATGGAGAAGGATTTGATTCGCAAAGAGATCGATATTATGAATCAGCTTCACCATCCTAAGCTTATCAACTTGCATGATGCTTTCGAGGACGATGATGAAATGGTATTAATTTATGAATTTCTCTCGGGCGGAGAGCTATTCGAGCGAATCACAGCCGAGGGTTACACCATGTCAGAAGCTGAAGTCATTAACTATATGCGACAGATCTGTGAAGCAGTCAAACACATGCACGAAAAGAACATCATTCACTTGGACGTGAAACCTGAGAACATTATGTGCATGACTAAGAACAGTACTACTGTCAAATTGATTGATTTTGGCTTAGCTACAAAACTAGACCCCAACGAATTGGTCAAAATTTCCACTGGCACGGCTGAGTTTGCCGCACCAGAAATAGTTGAGAGAGAACCCGTCGGTTTCTACACTGACATGTGGGCTGTTGGTGTTTTGGCATACGTCTTGCTCAGCGGACTTTCACCATTTGCTGGCGAGAATGACATCGAAACGCTAAAGAATGTCAAAGCCTGCGACTGGGATTTCGATGAAGAAGCATTCGCAAATGTTTCCGAAGAAGGCAAAGATTTTATTCGTTGTCTCTTGACCAAGAACAAGGAAAAACGTCTTACAGCACACGAATGTTTACTGCACCCTTGGCTGCAAGGAGATCACAGTGAACTGTCCGCCGCTATTTCCGCTTCTCGTTACCTGGCTTTGCAGGATCGTCTTCGAGCCAAATACCCCGGCTGGGAAGATTTTCTTGTACCCATTGGACGTCTCTCTGAATACAGCTGCTTGCGCAAACTTCAAATTGAGAAATACAAGATTCGAGACTATTCTATCGACCGAAGAGAAGCTGCTCCTCGATTCGTCATTCGGCCTAAATCTGCTTTCGCCTACGAAGGCCAAAGTGCCAAATTCTTCTGCCGCATCATTGCAGTGGCACCTCCCACAGTCACCTGGACACATAACAATAGCGAATTGAAACAAAGCGTTAAATTCATGAAGCGATATGCTGGTGATGATTATACCTTCGTTATCAACCGTGTCAAGCTGGACGATCGTGGTGAATACATGATCCGGGCTGTTAATCATTACGGAGTCAGGGAAGAGCCCATCTTCCTGAATGTTCAACGTACGTTGTCGCTCGTATAAAAACCAAAATATGGTATTAATTATTCCTTTTTCTTTGTATAGCTTTGCCAAAGGAAGCGCCACAATACAAGCCAGATATGGCCCCTCTCCGTCGTCGTAAACCGTTGGAATACCAATTGTGGAAAGATGAGCGTGAATCCGCTCCTAATTTCACTTTCTTGCTTCGTCCTCGCGTAATCCAATTGCATCAAACATGCAAATTGCTCTGCTGTCTCAGCGGCAAGCCCACTCCGACGGTAAGTCTGATTTATTTTTTTAAGCGTTATAATCTTTTTTTTACGTATATATGTATAATACTGATTGTTTCCATCGCAGGTCAAATGGTATAAGAAAGAAAGAGAATTGTCTAAGTACGACTATACCATGACCTACTCGGATGGTGTGGTGACGATGGAAATACCCAACTGCAAAGTTGAAGATTCAGGTAATTATCGATGCGTCGCCATCAACGCCCATGGACAGGCCGAAACGTCGTGCGTCGTGATCGTCGAAGGTATGACCTGGATTTCAAAATCGTGAATCCCCGAGTCTTCCCTTTAATTCAATTGCGACGTATTATTAAATACCCTTACGAGAGCTGTTAATTTCTTAAACAATTTAAATCATGTTAATATATCCAATATATATTTCCATGATCCCCAAAAAATAATAACTTTAAAAAAAATTTTACTATAGGGGAATATTATTTACTTGTGAATTTTCTTTATTCATTTGCATACATCGTTGATCAAATAACGTTTATAGTAGAAATATTTAGCTAGTCCAATTTTTATTATATTATTGATGATATTATTTTAACATATGTTTATGCTAATATTCATAGCTCTTCCATCGCATTGCTTAATTAACTATATATCGCTCGCTTATTCTTTGTTCAACTCAGTCGTCATATCCTATAATTCTATTGTCTCTCCCTCTCTTTTATTTCTCCACCCCTCTATCGTCTGCCCTTTTCTTTGCTGTATTACTTACCGTGTTATGAACACTTGCATTAACGGCTGGTATAATTACAACCCTTTCAACCCATTAAGGTCTAAACGTGTCTCAAGATCAAGCTGATTTGGTCAACAACTTGCTCCGCTCTGGAGGTAATTAAATAAGCGAAGCGTGCTCTGCTTCTGCTTACAATATGTCTCAGAATCGATGACGGCTTCACGCATACAATCAACATGTTCCGCGACATTATTGCATTTAGATAACACTTTTTAACAACACTTCTATTTCAAATACTTCAGCTATTATAACCGTTTTTTCCTGTACATACTCAAACATCTATTATTACACTATACACTTACATACCTTCGAGAGTTGATTACCGTACTACCCGAGACTTATTGACTTGGATAGCCTACATGTATTTCTCAAATAAAATATTGAAAATGGAATCCACAGATCGCCGATATATTGAGAACAAGTCCAGCAGTACCAGCAGCACTAGTCGGTCTCAGGATACCTATTCGTAATACTCTACTTCACGAATTCATAGAGTGTCGTAAAACTAATATTTATAAATTGTTTAACAGATCTCATAACCATTCATCAACTTACACGTCGCACAGCCAAGCTGCCAGCAGTTATTCGTCTTCTAACTATCAATCGAGCTCCAGCAATCATATCTCTTCAAGCACGGTACTGCATTATTCTTTAGACTCTATACAAGTACCATTATTAATGCAATCTCCCATCCTAGACATCTACACTTGAAGAAACCAGTTCGAGCAAAAGGCAGCTTAAAGCGTACGGAGGAAGTACCACATCCCGCTCGCGTAATTCAACCAAAGAGCGTAAGTTTAGCCACTTGTTCCTTAAAAACATTTCATCACAACAACCTAATTAAAACGTTTTTCAATTCTAGTACCACCTTCCGATGCACTCATGTGTAAACCCAAGTTTTCAGAGTCATTGAGCGATTTAACCATTAAAGATGGTGAACCCTTAAAACTGACTTGCGCTGTCAAAGGAGATCCTGATCCTAACATCACCTGGTCTAAGAATGGCGAAGTATGGATTTATCCCTGTCGCTCATTTTTTTCAGTATTGGTAATTAATTTTTGTTTTGTTTTACTTTATTAGGTGCTGAGCTCTTCTGATATTTTGGATTTGAAATATCGCAACGGAACGGCTACTCTATCGATCAATGAAGTTTATCCTGAAGACGAAGGAGTTTACACATGCAAAGCAACAAATACTCTCGGCGCCGCTGAAACTACTTGTCGGCTAACCGTTCAAAGTATGTGTATTAATATTAATTAATTAAATAAAGATTAGTAAAAATCAACTGATAAATGATCTTTTTCTATTAGCTTCCGAAAAAGCATGTCATCGATCAACGGGGAAGGAAAGCGCTCCGCGCATTGTTGAACATGTCTCGTCGAAGACGGTTAACGACGGGGAATCCGTGATACTGCAATGTCGCGTTGCGGCTGCAAATAAATTTGATGTGATCTGGCTCCACAATGAGAAAGAAATCAAACCCAGCAAAGATTTTGAATACGATCGTCTAGGTGATGTTTGTAAGTTGAAAATCGCCGAAATCTTCCCTGAAGACGCCGGGACGTATACTTGTGAAATCTTCAACGATGTTGGTGAAGCATTCAGTTCTTGCACTTTATTGGTTGTCGGTATGTAATCATTACGTTTCGATTTATTTATATATTTTCTATTACGCACTTTACATTTAAATCAATAACAATTTTTGCTGCAGTACCAACGGAGGAAGTTAAGAGCCCGACTTTCAAAGTCTTCCCACAATCCGCCACCGTTCCTCAGGGACAAACAGCTGTATTCACCTGCGAAGCCGATAAAACACCTCTAAAGGGTAACAAGAGTAATTATAGTATTTTTGGGTGGAACGATGGTTTTTTACATTTCTTTTTGTATGCAGCACTTTGGATGAAGGATGGCCAGCCTATTGAAGAGTCGACCAAGCACGTTCAGACTATCGACGGAAAGAAACGTTTTAAATTAGAGATTTCTAATCTTACCGTAGCCGATGTTGGACAGTATGCTGTCAAATTGTCCGGAAAGAAATCAGAGACGACAGCGTCTTTCTCACTAAATGTAATCGTAACTGACTTATGAGAAACGTCAATTTTGAAGGAGACCGATCGCCAATCGCGGCATGAATGAGTCAAAGTTCAAGACTAGAGACATTTTCGATACGAAGTTGTTAAAAGTTTTCGTCCTGTTCTACACTAAAAGGGAAAAATATTCTTTTACTATCTGCTTTATGTCCGGTTCCCAGCTCATTTCGCTTATCAGCTCTCAAGATATTATCTAACCGCCTTGTTATAATAATAATAATAATTAAAAGTGCGCTTGCTAAACTGGATCCTATATCGAGGATTTTTTTTTATTGCAAGATCCCATTTAAAAAGATGTTCGATTTCTTGTGTGTTCCTTAATAGACTGCCAACGTACGATCCACTAGTCCTGTATGCGCCAACCATAAGTTGACCGTTTCTAGTCAAGCTTTTTGTTAAATATTCAATCATTTGTTGAATTTCTCAATGGAGCATTTCCCCTTGGCTGTAATAAAACAATTATGGCGTCTACCCCTCCCTTGTTTAATTGAGCAGTATTTCAGTTTCTGTGCTGTGTTACGTCAGACGAGGAGAAAATACACATTTTCATTACATCATTAAGACAAAAATGCTATTAGTTTCCCAGTATTTTTACTAAATTTTTTACAAAATAATGTGTATTATGTAAGATTCTACTTTAAAAGATAATTTTTTCCGTCACAGATTTGACTTTAACCGAAATAGTGTTGCCATCTATCTAAGAAATTATTTAACGATCATTTTAAAAGACATTAATTTGTTTCTAATCAATCTTCGTAAAAATATTGGGCCAAGTGTAAATAAGTTGGCAATTATTTAAATTTCTTTCTTACACAATTTAGAGAACTATTTTTTTGTTTTTATATTGAATATATTGATAGCTTCCGCAGGATTCCATCACCCCGAGTCCAGTTCCATTTCCACTAAATAGGCGGTGGCATACTATAGAGAAGAATAGCAGACGCACATCACAGCATTACCCACGTCCCGGTTTTTGTTTTGTGAACTCGCTTTGTTGTTTATCTTTTCAATGGTTTAATTTAGAAAAGAATTCCAATATTCCATGTAATTAAACAAAATAGTACGATATCTCTAACACCACTAATAGCGCTTTAATCGGTTACTGGTTTCAGTCAAGTTTGATTACTAAATTGTAGTTAAATCAGCAGTTGTAGCCAAATCATTTTTTTTTGCCGTGTTACCTTTCATCTTCACGAATGGCAGCAACACCAGGTATTTTAAGTAAATGTTTTTCCGCAATGCGCCAGTTACCTCGAAAACAGGCCACGTTCAGTTTAAAATTGTGTGGCCGCTGTGTTCACAATACTGCAACTCATGGCAACTGGAAAAAGACAACAGATGAAATAATGGTCAGGCCAAATGAGTTCCAAGTTAGAGAAGGTGACCAGAGTAAAGAAACTTTTCTAGAAGCCATCAGGATATACACAAATCGTCCTGGTCCTCGCAGAGGCCATGTTGAGTTCATTTATAATGCACTGAAATACATGGAAGAATTTGGAGTACATAAGGATTTGCAAGCTTACAAAAATATTTTGGATGTATTGCCCAAAGGAGAATACATTGCTACTAACATGTTTCAAGGTAATTTCTGTAAAAATCATTTCTTAGGATTTTACTTCAGAAGATTTAATATTTTCTTAAATCTGTTACAGCTGAATTCATGCATTACCCTAAACAGCAGTACTGTGTTTTAGACTTGCTACAAAAAATGGAAGATAATGGTAATTAGCTTTCAAAATTACTATGTATTTGTTTCATGTTAAATTAAACTGTTCTTTTGGTATTTCAGGAGTTTGTCCTGATGGTGAAATGGAGCTGATGGTGCTTAACATATTTGGTCGGCACGCAAAACCTGCAAAAAAGTTAATGAGGATGACATACTGGATGCCAAAATTCAAAAATCTTTCTCCTTGGGCTCTCCCAGATCCCATACCAAATGGACCTCTCGAAATTGCCAAACTAGCTATTCAGAGAATGGGAAGCGTTGATCCAGCAACAGAAATGGAAGTCTTTCAAACTGAAGAGTTACAAGATGCTGTGGACAAAACGTGGATTGTGAGCGGACAGAGTGGTACACAGCGGGAATTGCTAGCCAAGCTAGCAGATAAGCAAACCGTTTATGTTGAAGGGGCCTTCACAATATGGTTGAGAAAAACAAGTATAAACTATTTCATTTTGAGGTCAGATCCTGTTCTTCTATCACCCGAACAATTGGATGTTCGGGCCTCATACGATTTCGATGGTATTTTCAGCGCAGATATTATTTTTCTATACAGTACCTACAGAAAATAATTTTCTCTTATTTCAGATGTGAGCAAACTGCACTCGTGGATCTTAGGAGAAGAGAATTTGGGTCCAAAAGATGTTGTCATTCAACCAACTGTTCACGAACAAGAAGATGGGTATGAAATTTTCCGTAGTGATTACGCTTTATGTGGGACTAATAGTTAATTATGATTTTGGAAAATAGAACCATCTTAGCTATTGGTGCCACTGGATCTTGTTCCAAGGACTCGCTTCTTTCGTGGATTAGATTTTTGGAACGAAAGAACCCACATCTTTCTAACTTGTCTGTACTGTTTGCTACTTACTCTCCATTAGGTAAGTTGCAATTATTTGAGTTAGATGAGGCTGCATAATAAAATATATTTCTTTCGTTATCTTAGGTCAAGTTATGCCTGCAATTGAGAGTCATTCGCCTACAGAAGATAGCATGAAGATCACTGATAAATAAATATAAATTCTAAATCAAATTCTTTATCAGTCAAATATACTAAGAAAATGTATTCCCAATTACCAGGCCTTGTTTTATTTTTTCATTCAAAATACTTATTAGCACGTTTAAGTTACAAGTAGTAAACGGCAACTACTGCAATTACAACAGCTGCGATAGTAACAATAGAAGTCAAAGCGCCGGAAAAGGGCAAAGAATAAGGAGGGCTTATATCTGCATATGGTTGACGGAAAGCGAGCTTCTCTAAAGCGGTCATATCTTTGCCGTTAAGTTTCATAACTTCACAAGCCGCTCTACGACCCGATTGGACCGCTCCGCTAAGATATCCGGCCCAATGAGTTGAAGTCTCTGTCCCGCACCAATAAATCCGACCGTGGGGTTCGCGCAACGACGAAAAGGTGAACGCCACACCTGGAACTCCAAAACTTACTGGGCATCCGCCGTTGTACTTTTCTTCGGACCAAATTTTTTCCGTATAGCTCGTTGGTTTCAAAGCCCAGTCTCCAAAGCACTCACTTAAACCAGCCAGGGCGGCTGATTTCCGCTCTTCTTTCTATATTTTCATATTAGATTGTAATTAAAACCCTCTAATGGGAAAAGATTTAAAATTTGAACCGATTTGTGATGCCATTCCACTCCTGGTCTTCCCGCAAAGAATCCCACTAAAGCCGGAACTTGGTTATTGGTAGTTGCGTCGTAAACGACACTTAAGGGACCTGTGCTGCATCCTAGTAACGGCCCACCACCGTTGCTCACAACTTCACCGCTGTAACCCTGTTCTCGCCAGTAAGGCTAAAAATCAAAGGAAAATGGAGCATGTTAATACCAACATAATTCAATCTATTTCCAATTGCAGAAACATACCTTATCATAAGTTATTACAAACTTGGACAGGTGCCCAACTGGCATGTTCTCCATTAATAATTGCCGATTTTCAGAAAGTGGAGGGGAGAATTGAATCCGGGCGACGCAATGCGGAGGAAGACTGATAATGACACGTTTTGCTCTATTAAAAAAATCATACTGATTATTTACAGGTTTTTAACAATCGATGAAAGTTTATATTTACTTGAAAACTTTTCCGGACTCGGTGTTAACAGTTACAAAGTCACGTCCATCAGGCTCTGAAATATGAGTAACTGGTTCGTTCAAATAAATTCTATCTCTACCAATCCTGTCCGCTAATAATTCGCTGATTTGTTGCGTTCCTCCCTTTCGAAGAGTATAAATATTAATCTTTCGAAGCGGTCAACCAAAATCGAGAGAACCATTTCCTTACTTTCACCCGAAGCTCTTGAGCACCATTTTCAGTAGCCATTAAAAGCTTCATAATCCCCCCGGACGAATTAGCATAAGCTAGGAAGAATAGCGCAGAGACGCGATCAAGATCCGCTCCTTGTATTCAAAGGATGTAAAAAATAAATCAATCAAGGAATCGAAAAAATAATGATGGAACTTTCAGTTCAAAATTTTGTTACCTAAAACAGATCTACAGGCAGCTTGAATGGAATCTCGAGCACCTTGTGTGCGCAAATTTTCGCGCACACAAGTTTCCATTGTCATTGCATCATATTTAGCTGCTTGATCCCACAGATAGGGATTTTCAATAGGAACTTGTTTGGCGAGTCGTTCAAACTAAAAAAATTATTAATGAGTTCTCTTTATAAAATCATATCGCCGTATCGGTTGTGGCATGGAATAGTTTAAAAAATATATATTTACCTTCCAAATGAAAAGTTGTAACTCTATGATACCCCAAAGAGATCCTAGACTAGGAATGTCAGACGAATATGTTCTGATTTTATTATCAGATCCCACTTGCATAACTTTTGTCCCAGTTATAAATTGTTGGTACGTTTCTAATCCTAGTTCTCCAAGCAGTTCCATAATATCAGGTTGTGAACCTGTGACCCTATCGAAAGGAAAAATGTTTTAGAATGAATATTAAAATGCCCAAGACTAATTAAATGATCAAGGATCTTTGAATTCCGTGAAAAATCGACATAAAAAATATTAAGCATTACCATTAAATATTGAGCATTAAGCTTACCATTGACCACCAAGGTCGAATTTTTCAGTTTTACCATCTCCAATATCTACATTGAGGGTTAAAGTTCTTCCACCAACGCGATCTGTAAAAGAAATGAAATTTTTTTTTTTTAGAATAATGCAATGATGTGCGTGAAAAATCGTCATTTTCGTCGTCAGTTTCACGATTTTTCGAGGTCGATTTTAAATTTACATTCCCACCTTTAGCTTCCAATACTTTGATGTGCGTGCTGGGATCGGCTTTTAGGATCTCATAAGCAGCTGTTAACCCAGACAATCCTGCACCAAGAACTAAAACATCTAATACTTCTTTTTCTTTCATTCCAAAATGGAAATATTTCTTTTAGCCTGAAATGGATATGAGCCAATTAATAAACGTAATGAATTAATTGTGTAAGTTCTTAGATTGTTGTCGACCTATACACGGGCCACGGATATTAGAATTTTCAATTTAAAACTAAGTGCCGCACGAACTAATATTAAAAACTCTCGATGGTACCTCAGTGGATATTTAAGTATATAGATCTGTCCAGTCACGTATGCACAAAGTGACTAAAAATATATATTTAAAAAGAGATAAAAGTAAAGTTTTTTGAATCACTTAAAAATAAGGAAGCTTAGTAATATCAGTTATTTTGTTTTGACGTACTTTGTCTAGATCTCGAGCACGACAACAAGGGATATGAGATTATAAACTGTCGAATTACAAAACAGACGATACGAGAATGTAAACCATAAGAGCGTTTGTAATACCGTACTCAAAATAAATAATCTTCATGGTTATTTGATCGTATAAATACAGTCTTGTACTGCGGATACGGAATAACTAGTTCATGTAAATGAAGGAGAATACCGAAAATTATCTCCTTCGCTCATAAATTTAATTACTCTGTTAGCTGTAAATAAAATTAGATTAATTTGAAAATACATTACGAGTTTGTGACGTTCCCCTTGGGTTTGCCAATGCAACAAAGTTTTTCCCACTATATACTTCTTTATTATCCGTCAACCCTTGCTTCGATTCAGGTAAGGTTGCATGTTATCAAAACACAAATATCGCACCGACAAAATTAATCTTATCATGTGAATGAAAGCGATAAAGCCTTTGCATTATAACTTTTTTTTCATCACGTTCTTTATGCTCTCTGCACGACTGCGCTCACTAACCCACTTGCGAGTTTTTGTATTTCCGCTGTAGTTATGCAACGGGACAGAAGAGGGCGTTGTTTTAAACACTTGTTTGCGCCTGAGGGGGAAAGGGAGGGGGGAAAAGCTGCATTTTTCTATTTTGTTT
Source organism: Chydorus sphaericus (assembly GCA_030141595.1). Lineage (NCBI taxonomy): Eukaryota > Metazoa > Arthropoda > Branchiopoda > Diplostraca > Chydoridae > Chydorus > Chydorus sphaericus. The sequence continues at coordinate 5,986,734 of CM057930.1, forward strand.
CTTCATTCTCCTTGTAAAGTGTGCACTAGCTCACTAGGGTCCTCCGAAATTCAGTCTCATCTCAAGTCTCGAGTCTGATGTTGTGTTGTGTTTGCAATGGAAATAATTGTGCTTGAGTGCAGCAAGTGGAATTGACATTCTTGACAAATAGTTTGTAATAATGGAGTCAAACTAGAGCAGCCTTCCATACCTTTAAAAGTACAGGTAGTGGTTGTTTTCTTCCAAGTTTTTTAGAAGAAAGATGAATTATCAAGTGTCGAAAATGCGCCTGACGCTGAAGAGAATCTTGCAGGCCCTTTTCTTAGCCGTTTTGTTTTCGTTTTCCACTTTGGCAGTCTTTCGGTCACTTGGCTCGTTCAGTATTGACTCTCCACAAGTTTCTGTGCCACCCGCAGACGATCAGCCATGGATTGAATCCCTGGTTGGCTTGTGGCCAGATAGATCTCTCAGATCTGTGGCTGAGGATGCTGCAAGTAACAACGTGAATACACTTTCTGATGAACGCAATGACGATAATGATATTAATACTCAATTCGTGGGACAAGTGCCATCGAACGTGCCAATTACAACGCAGCCTACAACCACGGCTACGGCCAAAACACATGCGACGCTGGACGATGTATTCATCAGCGTCAAGACGACCAAGAATTTTCATTCTACAAGACTGGACGTTATCATTAAAACTTGGTTTACTCTAGCTCGTGATCAGGTATAAACTACTTTTTTATTTATACTTCTTTAGTATTAATAACAGGGATTAATAAAAGACTGAGATTTAAAAAAATATTAAAGCTTTGTTTTTAAAAATAAAAGCCTCGAGGATGCAATAAATACCGAGGCTATCCAATTATGTCCTTTTTTTTACTGCCGTATAGTCTTATTTTCGTTCAAAAAAGGCTTTCTCATTAGCATTGGAACGTTAATGATTGAGGTAAAATCATTTTCGAGTTTCAAAATAATATTTTTGACTTTGGGATGGCCTCATTAAAAAGGAGGAGAGCGCCACCAGAGAACCCTAGGAATAATTTATCTATTGTCTTTTCCTTTGACGGTTCAAAGTTTCTACCGCCGATGACACACGGCCTTCGTATCTTCTATTCCCAGCAGCCAGGGTCACTGTGATTTGTGATGTAGAAGCTCTCTTCCTCATTTTTTCGAATTGAAATGTCACCGCCATTCCGACACCAGCGCATTCCTCCTTTTGCGGTTCCTCATATGGGTTCGGCGAAGGACATGATGGTTATCGCAGCCCCCTACTACTATCTCGTCTCAGGATTCTTCAACTGAGATTATATTTATTATTACATTACGTACTCGGATACTTTTGAGATCTCTGATTTGTAGAAAATTCTTTTCTCTTTTTTTAATGAGGTAGTTAGAAGAGCTCATTCTTTATTTCAATATTGTCAACGTGGAAGCAGGTAGACACACGTTCTCTAGAGAATGTTGCTTTCGTTCCTAGTTTATCTAAGGACAAAAAAAGTAGCTACTTGAAAGCGAAACAAACAGAATGTAGACAGCAGCTTCTACTAGCCGGCTTGTCTACAACCTTTTTTTGAATTTTCTCCCCTTCTTTAGAATTCGTTCCAGTATCTCAAGCCAGATTAGAAGAGGGCCAAGGGCCATGAAGTGGACCGCCTTCTGTAAATTTCAATATGGGGGTTAAAACTTAAAAAATACTCGAGCTTTTTTTTCAAAAGAAGTGACATTTTGAAGATTATTATTACGTGGAGTAGAAAGTGTAATAAACATTAGGTAGGAAACTTTTTGTCGGCGTCAGTTGACTTTGCGTGACAGAAGAGGCTACTGGGAAGCAGTATTGCTCACACTTAAGTGTCGACCCCGATTGACCCGTGGGAACGACTGGTTTTTTATCTTTAAATCAAAACGAGCTGCTCCTTTTTTCTTCTTTCGAAATAATTCCTTTGTTTTCTTCCAAGGGAAAAAGGATCGAATAGCATAGATATCAGCTTCTTGAAAACTAATTGGGTGGAGCGCGCAGTAAAGGGTATATGAGGCGTTTGGTTTGGATCACATGTTTTTATTTCTAACGGAAGGGTCGAAAGGTCACCGTTTTTTCTACGAAATAGTAAAAGAGCAAAAAAATAAATAAAATAACAAAAGAAATAGGCCAGCCACTCGAATTCAGGCGCCTTTTCGATCCTTACTAGGGGAGGATTGTGTACACAAGAGGCGAACAAGCTTTCGAAAGAGAAGTGAAAACATGTGTGAACGAAGCGAGGATCGGATTGTATTTCACTCAGCATCAGCACGCAACCAGCCTCTTTCCATCTTTTTCCTTGTCCACGCCACCCTCGCAACCCGACACGAACTCATTAAACGCTACGTAATGAGGGCGCCCTTATCCGAGCCGGCTCTAGACGCTTTTTAAATAAAATTTAACGATGACCAACTGATCTGAGAAATGTTTTGAATAGGCCGGACAAATAATAGCCTAAATAATCTTTTTCAAGGATGAAAAGACATGTCCTTTTGTTAGTATAAAGAAAATCTTATTTTACATGCAGACATGGTTTTTCACTGACGCCGAGGACGAAGAATATAGCGAAAAGACCCACAACCATCTCATCAACACGGGCTGCTCCGCCTCACACAATAGGTACGCCAGCAGGTAGTCTTTATAATAATGTGAAATTTATTTTAAAATTCCATTTCTGTTTAGGATGGCGCTCTGCTGCAAAATGGCTGTCGAATTCGACACTTTTCTCGAGAGTAACAAACGGTAATTATTTGACGATCTTTTGTTTTCGTGTTGTGATTATTTTCTTCTACCTGGGTGTATAATGCTCATCAAAAACGGGCACCCTGCGGAGGAGTTAGTGGCCTCTTACGTAGCTCAACAAGGGCACTTGTGCTCAAAATGTCTATTAGACGGAATGGGTTCGTCGTCTTTTTTTCTGTGATAATATATTAAACCGGGAAGAATCGTGCCGACTCGGGGTTTAATTAGAAGATAATTGGTGCGTACGGCAAAGATGTTATACTTTTATAAAAACAACTAAAGAATGTGGAGGTTGACGATCGCGTGCAGGGTAGAGCATGATGCAGGTAAACGAAGCTGATCTTCTTTCGCTTCGGTTATTATTTCGCCCCAGGATCTCCTCGGTCACGAAAAGGGACGCAACATTCCCATCAATCGTGACTGTCCTCTTAATGAACGTGTCCAGCTACGGCCTTTTTCAAAAGAAGAACGAAATAAGTTTTTTTTCTTAGAAATAGTTTCCCAACGCTAGATTAAAACCAGTTCTTTTGAAAAATAATGGACTTTGTAGACATAAAAAATAAATGCTTTTATATATATTTGTTACAGATGGTTCTGCCATTTTGACGATGATAATTACGTCAATGTACCGCAGCTGATTCGCACTCTATCCAATTACGCCTGGCAAGATGATTGGTACCTGGGGAAACCGAGTATCAAGGCTCCACTGGAGATTTTGGATCGAGATCATTTACCGGTAATTCATATCTCTGATCATTTCTAGGTCTCTTTCATTATATATGCGAGAACCTCATTATTATTCCCCTCCAACGACCAAAATATTTGAATTTTTTCACTCAAGGATTCGAGGAAACCAGTGTCTCGTGTTCCATTCCTTTTCCCCCCATCTCGCATTATTATCAAGTTTTATAATGGTTTCAGTCCAAAAATGCTTGTCCAGTATAAAAAAAAGGAAGAGGTCTTCCTGGGCGACAGGTGCGCGGCGACTCTATAGCAGTCAACCAGTGGCATTTCTGAGTTCCTCCTCTTTCCATTTTTTTTTCTTTTTAATGATGCACCTAGTGTAATTTCTCCCTCCTCTCTTCTAGAGTGTGCTTCTTCTGTGCGTGACACTTGTTTATTGAATGAGCCCCCTCAGGCTTTGCACCTGAGTGCTGCCTCGCTCTTTTGTGCTCTTATACAAAATCCCCTCTTTCCTCCTAGTAAAACTTGAAGGGATTGTTCCCCCCTCTCGGGTTTCCATGGCACTGGTTGCCAGCTGTCGCGCGCCCTTTTCAACCTCCGTTGATTGGTCATTCGCCTCCGGCAGAGTGACCGTCTTCTTCATGTAAATAATATCAGATAATATCATTTTTTGAAAAGAGACCGAGATATTATTTACTTATACTGGCTTCTTTAAATAATATTTTCGAGCGTCGCTCTAATAGACATCTATTGTTGTTTCTTTTTTCATTATGTAGCAAAAGATCTCATTTTGGTTCGCTACGGGTGGTGCTGGATTCTGCCTCAGCCGCTCACTTGCCTTGAAAATGAAACCCTTGGCAAGGTATGTGTTTTTTTTCACTGAAATAATTTTTTGTTGTAAGATTTCTAAAGACGTAATTATCTGATCTAATTTGCAGCGGAGGAAAATTCATCAGCATTGGAGATAAAATCCGCCTCCCAGATGACGTTACTATGGTAATTCCTTATTCTTTTTCGTTCTATTTGAATTTTATTATAAATGAAGTTATTCCTTAGGGCTATGTTGTGGAACATTTACTGAAGAAACAACTGACGGTGGTTGAAGAATTTCATTCACATTTGGAACCCATGAAATTTCTGAAACATTCACAACTAGCAGATCAGGTATTTTAATACTCAACATAGAATAAAGGAATGAAATTAATGCCTACTTTGTTAAATAGATAAGTTTTAGCTACTCTCATTACGGACCGGAGCTGAACGTTTTGAACTTGGAAAACGGATTCGACAATCAAATCGACCCATACAGATTTCTCTCACTTCATTGCTTGCTGTTTAGAAATTTCAGTTTTTGTCCAAAACAAAATCGACGCAACTCGGATAGTTATCGGTAGTTATTGAGAGTGCATTATTTTCTCGTGCCAGAATGGTTGTACTGTGATAGTTTGATTAAGATATAGACCTTTTTGTGACATTTGTTTCTGTTTAAATGGGCATTTCCATGTATAATGCGCAACTCATGCTCTGACAAAATGCTGTACTGTACATATAACTCTGATCCTTTTAGACACAGGCAAGATATGATTTTATGGTGTGCCTTCGTTCGAATGTTATTGACGATCTATTATGTTGGTGAAATTATAAAATATCAAGGCTCATTTCTTACTTTGACTGTGTTCGTGCTTTCTAATACTTACTACTAAGATTATGGAAACATTGGGATAATTTCGGAAAGGAAATTATCGTTGGCTCATCCTCGTGAGCCGCGTACTTCAACGTTATTTTCCAGGCAACCGTTTTAATAATTTTTAACCGTTTCGCGCCTTATTTCCACGTGACGTCTTGCAGTTAAAAAGCGCCTCTAGCGGGAAAATGTTATTTTTTAAATTAATTTATTTTAAGCATATCAGTCCCATGAGACATTTCGGATTTTAATTTAAACTCCTTAGAAAAAGGACTGCTTAACTCAGAAAGCCTGTTTTAAAAATATTTATGGTATCAGTTCAAATTTTATTTATATGGGGGTATGCTTTGAAAACTTCGTTGAAATATTTTGAATAATCTATACAAAAAATTGGGTCGTATTTATTGGAAATATAGAGTTACAGTCATAAGAAAGGACTTGGAAAATCATTTTAAAATAGGAATAATACAAACATTTTAACAAAATAACCCACGGGCGAAGATGTGGGCACGTTGCTCGGCCATGTGCATAAGATCGGCCCCATTCTGGTTAGTAAGCAGAGTCAACATAGGTGTGGTCATCTGGCCGTGTAGTATTCCAAGGTTGCTATTGTTTACGATTCTAGTTCTATTCTGCAAACGAAAACTTGATTTTCGTGAATATCTTGTGAATTTCCCATTCTAATTAAAACCAGTGGAATTTTAAGGGATAATTTTTATGTGGTGTCTTTGACGCACGCTGTAATTAGCAAATTGTATTTTTTGTTAAAGTTATCTCTTCACCTTTCCCCGTGCTTGAGTAAAACGAAGTACTCAAAAAGAGTTTGGAGGGAAAGTGCGTTGATATAATCCATTATAGAAATGGAAACCCGATCTGGAACTAGGAAGAGAAGAGATTCAGGTGCTGAAAGTGTTGCAAGCAGTGTGGGCAGCACTGCTAGTGAACCTCCACTTGTTATGATGAGGTCAAGATCAACTACACCCTTCACCTTAAGATCCCAATGTTCCAGACATGGAAGTGCTTGCCCAGAAGGTTAGCAACAGTTTATTCATGTTTTCTGAATGACATTAATTAATCAGTAATGTAATGATTGCTGTAGGCCATGGCATAATGTTTCGCAGTCGGCTCAGTCCCTCTCCAAAACGTTCCCTTTCCAAAAGAAGTTCTAAGAAACTTGAAAGCTCCTTTATTAAGCAGGAGAGTACTACTACTGTCAAGAAAAATCTTTTCCCTCTAGTAGAAGACTCCCCTGAAGAAAATGGAAAATTACCAAACATGAGAAAAAAATATGTTACCAGGGGACTTACTAAAACCAGTGATTATTCTAGTGATGAGGAAAGATTCAGCCTTGGAAAGATAAAAAGAACACCTGCTTCCAATAAATCCTTACCTAAAGGTTTCACTCCATTAAAGAGGTATGTTCATACATAAATAATGAATGTAACTTTATTTATTTTGCATATAGCTACTTAAATGACATTTTTTATGGCTTTAAAAATTGAGTAGTTTTCCGTCTCAGAGTTGGGGTTCTATTTACGGCTTCACCCAATATGTTGATGCATCAAAACTGAAATCATTTCGACGCTAGTCATGTTACTCGAAAAAAATATTTATATACAGTAATAATAATATTTATAGAATAGTCTAAAAGGGCATTTCCGTACAAAAGTTCCGTTGAAATATTTTCCTTATCTGGTGTGAAATTTATTTGAAACTATTAATCCCTTATAAGTGATTTATGATAATTGTGAATTCGAAACATGCCCCCACGCGTGGTTTTTGCTCTCATGACACGATCTGGCAAGACGCAAGCGGCAGCTCGCTTTAAAAAAAAAACCTTGAAAAACGTTGGTGTTCAAAAAGATTTCGTCTGCTACCGCATTTGAAAATAGCATGTAATTGAATGAGTTGAGTTTGAGGTACTTGCAAGAATTTTTCTTTTTCTTTCCAATCAACTGCCGCACGCAAAAGACACTTTATTCTTAAAGTAAATAGACTTTTAACCAAAATTATAAACTTTCCACATTGTAAAATAAAATAGCACTTTCTTTCCGTTGGAGCCGGGTGGCTCATTGTGGCATATTCATCTCTTAACCATGAATATGAAATCGTGTTTGCTAATATTACTAACCTTAACCTATTGATGTTCTTTCATGTAAGGTCAATTGAGAAAACAGATTACACGTACGCTCAAAGTTACAGCTACAGAACAGAGGTGACTCCTGACCGTGTCATCATGATGCCTAATATGACAAGGAGGCCTATTGAGAGATCTCATTCTGGGGAGGGATTCTCATCTCCTGAACTAAAAGTGGGATCTTATCGGACTTCATTGTTTTCTTCAAAAACTGTCACATCTCAGGAGCACAAGTCAGGTAAAATTAAGAGTCAATGTTTCATTGGTTCTATTTCTTACTTAATATAACCTTAATGTTTAATAGGATATGGTGCAAGTTATGGGACTGATTTTGATTCTGATTGTGAAGTAGAGGAAAATTTAAAATCTTATGAATTGACTTTGCCCCCATCGAATGGGGTTGCTTCAATGTGCTCTTCATTTTCTAGTAAGTTACTTTTATCTCTTACTGTGAATTTCTGCAATGGATTGGTAAATATTGTTTTATTTATTTTATGTTTACTAATGAAGGTGGTGCTTATTTAAGAACAAAACAAGTGCTCTACAGCCTCTCTTGGTGGATGTATCTCATCATCTGCTACTCCTTGTTGCTTGATACTTACATTTTGCAGAGTAGTGGGATAACCAAACTGAGAAATATTGGCAAGCAACTGACCAGGCGGAACACACGTGCCCTACTGTTACTTTTCTTTCTCGTACCACCCTGCTTGTATGCAGGTGGGAATTTTATTTAATATTGACATTCCTTTCAATCACATCTTAATCTCTATTGCTTTCTTTCTTTTATTTCTTTAAAATAAAAATAACTACTATTTTATTTTATTTAACCAGGTGGATTTGTGTACTCTGCTTTGCATGCTTTCAGTGCGCAATTTCAAAAAACCTCTACAGAAAAAACAACTGCTTCAAGTGCTTACTCATCAACTATTTATCCCGAATCACAACCAATTGAAGATTTAAGCAAGCAGCAGGCTCCTCTCACTGATTCCAAGTTAAATACCATGCTGAGCGGCTCCTCTGATTCTCTACCGATCATACAGTCTGTCAGTGATGAAAAATCAAAGTGGATTGAAACAGAAATACAGCACAATCAAGCGTTGATTTCAAATGTTCAAGGCCAAATGAGTGCCTTTGATGGAAAGGTCGTCACTTTAAACGCAGCCCTAGCTTCTTTGCAGGTATTTTTTTCCTGATTGTATTTATAATGAATTTCTTTGTCATTTTTATCAAAAAATTATTTTTGAGCTAACCGTCTTGGTCTATGTAGGAACAATTGCGTGCCATCGAACTTGAGAAAAAAGCCTGTTGCGATGAAGCTTTCCGAGAAGATCTTAACTTGATGATTGATGAAAAATTGGCGATTCTTCGTTCTCAATTACCTCCCCCTCCTGAATCAGACTCGGAAAGTGTATCCCTTCAGCAGTTGACAACAGTTCAAGAAGAGTTGGGTACTTTATTAAATTGGAAACGCATCGTAGAAACCCGAGAAGGTATTTATTGAGCAGTTCTACCTTTGTCTTGCAGCGTCCACGTTCCCCATGATTAACTGTTTAATACTCTCGGTTTATTGAATTTAGATTCTATACCTGGACAATTGACGGAACTGAAAGATGAAATGCATATCCAAAGATCGGCCATTGAACAGCGCATAACTAAAGAAATTGAAAAAGCAATCCTCAAGTTGGAGCGGGAATTGAAACCCCTTTGGATGAACGAAATAAAGACAAAACTACTCGCCGAAATCACCCAACAAATCAACAATTTTAACATCCAGTCAGGCAATGGTTTGAGTCGAGAGGAAGTGAAGGCACTAATTCATGAAGCCTTGGGAATCTACGATTCCGATAAAACTGGATTGGCTGACTATGCATTAGAACCTGCCGGTGAGATGCACTAGTGCATTTAAATTAAAGATTTGTAATTCATATTTTCATGTTTCAATAGGCGGGGTGATTCTCAGTACACGCTGCACGGAAACCTTTAGTTCCCACCGCCCTCGCCTCTCCATTTGGGGCTTTTCTCTGTGGAGTGAACCAAATAATCCTCGTGTGGTCATTCAGCCCGGAATCGTTCCAGGACAATGCTGGTCATTCCGTGGGTTTGATGGATATCTCGTAATTCAGTTGTCGAGAAAGATACTTCCTACTGCGTTCACCATGGAGCACATACCCAAATCGTTGGCACCTGATGGACAGATTGACTCTGCACCCCGAAATTTCACAGTCTACGTAAGTCTTTATCTACCGTTGTGTCCGTACATCTCTTCATCTGTTTCCTTATTTGCTTCCGTTCAAATCTTTAGGGTCTAACGAGAGAAAGTGATTCGGTGGGCGTTCGCCTTGGCGAGTATACATATGAAAGCTCTGGAGAACCGTTGCAAACATTTCCCGTTCAGGTACGCTTCCTTCCTTGTCAAAATTTGAATTAAATTGCTGTACAATTTGTTAACTTTTCTCTCTTCTTTTAGGAACTTAACGCTGGATATTTTCACATAGTTGAACTGCGCATCCACTCGAACTATGGTAATCTCAACTATACTTGTCTGTATCGATTCCGTGTCCATGGTCAAGTAGCGTAACGACAAGTATTTCCTACATCGCTACTGAATGAAAATTTATCATATAAAATACGATTCAGCACATCAAGTTCCTTTGGTAGACAGCTCTCTCCTTGATCTTCAATTACTATATCATGTATAAATTTGAGTTGTGCTCGTCTTTAAACTCGCTTGTTGCTCGATGAAATACGCCTTAATCCAGAAATGTAACACGAGATTAGTTGTTACATACTATACATCTAAGAAATTAACCAAGCCTAGTCTTCTTCTCTGCTTCACCAGATGTACTACTTTCTCTGACTAATGCTCCTGTAAAAGTTATAAAATCCGGTTGTATAGAAGAAACTTGGCATGATCGAGAGTTTAACATATCTATGATGAATAATAAATTGAAATTCTTTTTGTAAATTTAACTGAACAAAATTATTAGAATAAACATTATTCTCGATACATATATAATTTTATTATCAGAAGAATAACAACACTGGAGACGTGTGTGTGTAAAAGAATTCAAGCACTAGCAGTGTACTGCTTTGAAAGGGAATTAAAGTCGCGCTCTTTAGTCTGGAATTCTTTAACCAATAAATGATCAGGAGCAGAATCGGCTAGCTGACTCAAATAACGATTGAAAACTTCAGGTGCCTTTCCAGAAAGTTGGCTCAGTACTGTTAGGTTGACAAGGGCGTCAGTGTTGTTGGAGTCTTTTTCTAAAGCCTCTTGGAGTGCAGATTCTGCTTCTTCCAATTTCCCTTGGCCAATGAAGCAATTGGCTTGACCATTCAACAACAATGCAGTAGAAGTATTCTTATCAGCCAACTCTTGAAAAGTATAGTAGGCCTCTTGGAGCTTTTCTCCTCCCTTTATAAAAAAAATTATATTTCTTGGAGTTGGGAAATAAAATTATAATGAATATTACCATTAGAAGATTGACCCAGGCAGAGGCCAATTGGGTTAGAACTGCATCATCGTCAATCTCCTGCATATGTTTTAGCTCCTTCTTGGCCAAATCCAGCCGGTCCATTTTCAGAAATGTTTGCAGCATTAAAGCGCGACTATAATGTAACATTAAAACATAGTTTCTTCAATATGAATCAAATTTTAAAGAGATTAATATACCATTCCAAGTGGTCTGACTGGTGCAAGACTTTTAAAGCATTTTCAAAGCTAGCCTCATTATAGTAGATGGTAGCAGAAGAAATGAGAAGGACATAATTGCCTACATCCAAATTTCCTGACAACATTTGATCCAACTTCAAAACAATGGACTCCCTGATTTGAAATTGATAAAATATAGAATGAAATAAACTAACTTGTTGTGAGTAACACAACAATTATTTACCGTTTAGCAGGATGGGCAAAGTACTCAGCTAGAGTTTTCAGAGGCTGTAGCTCAGCTGGTGATGAAGCATTAATCTCATTCATCACAACACCATACTTTTTCAAGGCAATGTAGGCACGGTAAACATAAATATCTCTTTCAAGTTTCACTTCAGGAGTGGTCAACTGAACAAAATCAAACATAATCAATTTTACAGATTGGGGTATTAACAGCTTAAAACTCGAAATAAATTAAGTTAAAAATAAACTTACCTTCAACTTTTGAGCTTCATTGATTGCGGTCTGATAGTTGCCAATGAAAAACTGAGTCTTCACGTCAAAGAGTTCATCGGTATCACCTTGTTCCGGCATTTTCTCTTTTAAATATGAATTACTAGAATAGAAGCTTTAATGAGGTTAGTAGCAGGAAACTACTTTGTTTTCAAAATATACACCGGTTAATTCAGAAAGAAATCCAAAATTGCCTAACTAGACTGCAACGTGTCAGCTTGTTACTGTCACTTTTGACCACGGCCGTCTAGATAGCTTAATACATACACAGTTTGTAAACTCGGTGTCGTCATTGATCACTCGTCGGAGCTCGGAATGGTGACCCCTAGCGGCAGACGCATACAATATAAATAACCATCTAGTTAACTGGCCATGTACTCTAAAAATACCATCGAATACCAAAAGCATGTGCTAACAGCAGACGGCCATGTGTTGTTGAAAAGAAACTAATAACACTAATTTCAGATCGTGCAGTTATCAACTTAGCTTCTATTTAAAATTTAGCGGTAACGAAATTTTTAATGAATTTTATTGGTAATTCGATAATCAATTAATCATCAATAATGTTTATTTTTAGATTCCCTTCTAAGAGTGAAATCCTTTGAACCACAGTTAATGGTGACTTCTGTTGACTGTGTATGATTATAGTATCTAACACCACAGTGCCCCAGTTCCCACGTCAGATATAAAATGGCTCCATCTAAAACAGCAAAGCCAAACAATTCAAATTCGAAGCAAATTAATGGGAAGAAGAAAAAAAACAAGGACAAAGTTTTTAAATACTTGAGTTCCTCTGAGCTCAGTTCCACTGCATCTAAACAAGTTAAAAATGGAAAAATTACTGGAAGCCTGAAAACTTCTGTAAGGCTTCCATCATCAGCAAGTGATGCTTCTTCAAATTGGAAAACCCTTTGTTCCTCCTTGAAACCTGTTCATACTGAAGGGAGAGCTAGGTATGTTGCCAAGAAACACCAAGAAAAATTAGCTGCTTTGGAAAATGAGAAAAATTCAAAGCCACAAGAATCAGCTAATGCACTGGATTCCACTAGCACCCAAGATGCTGAAGTGTGGTTTGATGATGTTGATCCAATTTTGTTGGATTCAACTGAGAAAGAGTCCAGCAAGACTGACCTGAAAATTCCTGGACTGTCAGACAAGTATACACTTATCATTTAAAACTTTTCTTCACATGATGTTTAAATGTTTTCTTTCTTCAATTAAGTCTTACAAAGGTTTTGGCCTTGGATTGTGAGATGGTTGGTGTGGGTAGTGGTGGTGTGGAATCTGCTCTTGCAAGAGTTTCAATTGTGAACCAACAAGGCGACTGTGTTTATGACAAATTCGTAGCGCCCGGTGATGAAGTTACTGATTACCGGACGCAGTTTTCTGGAATTCGGCCTCATAATTTACAAAATGGTAAGTTTCCTCATAAAGTCAAGACCCATTCCTATATAGTTTTGTTCCAGTTTGATTCCTAATCAATTAACTTTCTTTATTAGCCACTGAGTTGGGTGTTGTGTGTCACGAAGTATCCGCAATTTTACGTGGCCGCGTACTGGTTGGCCACGGTCTAAGAAACGATTTGGACGTTCTAATGATTCGACATCCTAGATCCAATATTCGGGACACTTCAAAGTAACGCATTTTTCTGCTCGATTTTAAAATGATTGAAGAATATTTTCATTACGTAATATGACTTACCTTTTTAGATTTAAACCTTTCCGTACTCTGGTTAATGGAGCAACACCTAGTTTGAAGCGGTTAGCTCAACAGTTTCTTGGAATTGAGATTCAAACTGGGGAGCACAGCTCGGTATGCAATTTTATTTGTTCTATATTTTAGAAACTCGTATAGAACATAAATTACTCGTTTTCTTGGTTAGGTTCAAGACGCCCAAGCTGCAATGCGGTTATACGCTATGTTCCGTCAACAGTGGGAAGCGGATTTAAGCACTCGGCGATCTGAGCGGAAGAACAGGATTTCAAAAGGAAAGCAATCTAAGAAAGTTGATCCAAAATGAATGCCATGATTTGCAAAAAGGACCTGAATAAATGCCGCTCTTTCAAACAGATAAACATTTATTCTTAAAGAATATAGTTGCCACTTAAAGAATTATGTAGTAAGAAAGCTACATTAGCTAGCGTCGCCCCGCCGATTTTGTCTTGACTAGAAAGACATTTTTAATTGTTTAAATTTTTTCTTTTCCGAAAGAATTTAAAAGGGGGAATAGTTTGCTAGGTCGTAAGTATATTATTACTAATAAGAGCGCATTCATATTTTAAGCATAAGATTTTATTCGTTCATGTACTTAAAGAATGAGAGTAACAACATTAAGATCAGTAGAGTAGACCAAAAATAAACTCTTAGCACGGAATTACGGAAGAAATCAGATTCAGCTTAAATTATTACCAGAAAAGCTTCCCAGACTAGTGCCACCATGCTGAGAAGTTGAGTACAAAAAATCACACAATGAATTATAAAATGGTGCAAGGTATTTGATATTCAAAGCGTGCGGCGGAAGATGGAAAATAGGGAGTCTCTTCCGTCGCGCAAATTCATTCAAGTCCTCATCACTGACTTCAATCTCTTGGTCCGAATCGATAACAAATATTAAAACTGATGCGCAATCAGTTGAGATCGAGTCAAGCTTAACTTCCGCAAACTCAAATGATGATTTATCAGCTTTATTAATGACAACAGCAAGGGCGTCAGCTTTGTCTGTGCAAGCCTATTGGGAAAAAATGTAAAAATAATAAAACTAAGTGCAAATACAGAGAAAATACTTAGTATTTTTTCGTTCTGATAATCTGATTAGAAAATGATGACTTACTGGTGATATGTAGGCATATTTCTTTGCAGATGATTCTCCAGATTCCCAAAATTGAAGTTTAAAGACACACATTTTCCCACTTATCCTTGAAGGCCAGTATACATCCTTTATGTGAATTCCCACTGTCTCAGTGTAACTTGTAATAGAATAGAATGGTTTGCCAGATAGCAAAGATACAGATTTTGTTTTCCCACTCCCAGACTTGCCCAGCATTGCTATTTTGTAAGTTATTTCATGTGTGCCTGGAGAAAAATTTGGGTGTTCTAGTAACCCTGTACAAAATAAAGATCAACATTGGTTTCCATGCTTTGAAATACATTTTATTATTTTTTCATACCAAACTGTTTTCTGGACATTTCATGTTGGTTGTGTAGCTGTTGAATACAAAGATCTCCTTCTGCTGTTTTGTGCCATTCAGAATCTAAGTACTTGAGGGACAAGAAACCCCTCTCCATGATGAAAACTAGAAATAATTTGATCACTTTTTCTTGATCAGTTTTCCACTACTGTTTTTTACTGAATAAACGAACAATTTATTTCTGAATTTCCCCCTTTCAAATAGTCGTGCTACAATAACAATGCTCACTGCTCAGTATCGGTACTCGCCCTAGGGCTATAATGGAAGAGTTTCAAATTTTCAGTGTTTTCATTTTTTCACTCGTAATTCCACCATTATGGTATGAAGTCCACTTCCGTGTAATAGTGTAGTCTACTCCCATCACCCCATGTTTACTTGCGGGGATTGAGCTCTGGACTGTGAGTCAGTCAGTGTTATTGGTCATTTCTGATTATATTTACAAGTCGCATAATCGCATTGTGCTCGCTTTTAAGTCGTTGGCAGTACGTCGTAATCTTGTTTGATTAGCTTTAGTAACGACGGTGGCGTTTGATTCTGGTTACAGCTGCTTGAGCTACGAGCATTGTTAAATTTTAAACAAAAATCGCAATTGTAGAGATTGCATACTCATTGTTTTAGAAATGTCATCCGTTGGGGAAACGCAGCCCTCCAAATTTGACGATCCTCCCCCAGCTTACACGCGTTTTGAAAACTCGCCCATGTATTCGCCTACAACACCTCTTGTCCATGTCCATCAGCCAACTGCAGGTTTACTTCCTATTTTGAATTTAAAAACTTGTAAAGTCTTATTTTTTTACAGTTTATTATTTTGAAATGAAATTCAAACCAAGCATGTGATCATTTACAAGCATTTAAGAATGAAGGTGAAAGTCTTTTATTTTTTAAGACTGAGCATTATTATTTGATTATGCTAATTAACCATGGATCACAGCTTTTTTTTAAAATAAAGAGGCAGTTCCTTTTAGAATAATTAATACAGCACCATACATTGATCAGTTTCTCCATGACTTACAATTTGTTTGCTGCTGCTTCCAGTTCATTACTTTAACTTTGTTCTACAGGTATCACAGCACACATAAAATTGAACTAAATATGCAAAAGAATAAATAATCATTCCCTAGAAATTACACATTTCCTTGTCATTATCTGATCTATTCGCTATGGAATTCTGTTCTACGCTAGAAAATGTACAGTTAATTAAACCGCGCTATTCATGTTCAGGCGCGCATCACCTTACTTATGGAGCTACTGGAACGTCAACTGTAATAACCATCTCCCCTAATCCAGCGGAAACAATTTTCCTCGTCGGAGGTTGTCCAGCATGCAGAGTAAGTTCATTACCAACAAGTAAATCATTGTACGTTTATAATGCTCTAATTTATTATGAAAAGTCATAAATTAAGTAACTGATACTGTTGTCATGTCAGGAAATTGAAGGGTTTCTTAATACTCAGTTAAAGTATAACGGGTAAACGGGATTACGGGAAAATATTAATATTTATATCACGGAGGGCGCACCATAAGGCTTGTGTGTACTCATAATGTATTGTATTTCTACTCTTTAGGTGGGCGTTTTACAAGATGAATTTACAATTTTGGGCCTGCTTTGTGCCATTGTCTTTTTCCCTTTGGGAATTCTCTGCTGTCTTGCCCTCAGACAACGACGGATGCCTCAACTGTGGCGCTGTTTTTTGAACACCTTGAAGTATTTCAAAAACATTTATTCGCTATGATTCCGTTACATGTATTAAACCATATTTTAAACCAGATTAGATAGAAAAAGAAAGTGAGCTCAAGGCTGTTATAATGTAATAATACGTTATTTACAGATTTCGCAGCCTTTTCATCCCCTTTTTTAATACATCTTAATATTTAATGCTTCTTCCAATTGAAGCGTTAATAAATGTTGTGTAATACATTTGCGTTCCAAAAAAATAAATTTCATACCTTAACCCACTCTTAGGTGATTATCATTTTACTGCACTATTAAAAGAGCATTTATTTCTTTCCAAAATTTCCCAAATTACGGGAAATTAATAAATGATGGCGGCAAGTTATGCATTACTTTTTAAAAAGTGACGCCATAAATTTTGAGTTCCATGCTTTATATACCATTGTAGATGCGCAAATACCACATACTATTTTTTTAAATCTTCAACTCTTGGCATCGATAAATCAGGATAAAGTAAAGAAGTGAGCTTCAAGTCAAGCAGCGTCAAGAAAGTATTATATTAATTTTGATAACATTTAATCAAAGGCAAACGAGTTTTTTTTCGAATCTTAATAACAAAAACAAACATTTTATTTCTTTGGGTTAACAAATTATTTGTTATTTGGACCCTTTGTAGAACACTTGGGACAAACGGTGTCCCTTTTGACTATGCAATGCCGGTGAAATACACTTTTGCAACCATTACATAGAGCTGCTGAAGAGGTCTCAAATGGGAATAACGCAGGAAGTTGATTGCAAAGGCGACAGACATGCCCCTTACCTTGGCAACCCTAAAGAACAACGGTTTATATTGAGCGCTTTTTAAATAGATTTATTAGTTTAGCGTCGATATTACCGCGCACTCTTGAGTTATGTGTCGCTTCAGCTTTAGGTGAATAGGTTCCAAATATGCAAGCAGTTCTTTATTCATTAGGTCGACGAGGTCCTATAAGAAAAATTAAATATTTATATCTGGTACCTAAAAGATTACTTCTAATTAAAGCGCATGGGACTAATGATAAATTACCTGCAAACTGTAAAAGTTGGAACTATCTACAAAATGTTGTCTGTCTTCCAAAAGACGAAGTAGGCGTCCATCAAGTGCGTCTTTGCAGGCAAGAATGTACTCCTTCATTATCATTATGTCTTCTCTGATTCTCTAATAAGACCAGTAATTTATTAATTATTGATTTATTCAGCTTAAAAAAAATAATTCACCTTTACGGCTTGCAAGTCCTCTACAAAACTAAAAAGTTTGCCGTTTTCTTCTTCTATGTTGATGATCGATTTTTTCATTACCAATTTCAGATATTGCTTTGAAGCTTGAGAAACAGGATACTGCTTGAAAATCCCAGTTGAGAATGATACGGGCGGGAATCACCGATGTGTGATTCCAATGACAGAATTTGCAAAAATATAGTCCGCTATATAAGAGTATTATTAAATTTAATTAAAATTAGATGTAGCTTACAACAATAAGTTTGAATTTTTTAAAAATTCAAAAAGTTCATCATAATTGAATGTACCTGTAGTCACAAAGCTGGGGAAAATCAAGTGTGGTATCTGGAAGTTGAGTTATAATGGTTAACAATTTGTATTATTTAATAAAAAAGTAGGTTACCCAAGCTTAAGCTTACCAAATGATATTCTTGTTTTACATTCAGCACATCTGTAATTCTGATTCTCCAAGCTACTTTCAGGGCAAATATCTCTTATAAAATTTGGATTTTCCAAAACCTTAACAGAAGCACACACCCTTCTGACATAGTTCAAGCATTGGCCATGTGATACATACTCACACTCTGTGGGTGTAATAGGTGTAGTTCAATTATTAAATGAGTCCTCTAATTAAAAAATCATGTAAATACTATAAAATTATTGCTATCTACATACTAACCTGTGCAAACAAAGCAGTTCTGAACTGGTATCCAGATAAGGCCAGAACATGTTTCACAATAAATTTGAGGTGTACGAAATTTAAACTGAAGGACATTTTGACTAGCAAATTTGTGGCTTTGTACCAATCTCAATTTTTTAGGATCCATATAAATTTCAAGCTCTTGAACTTCCTGAAGCTTCAATCTTAATTTGACCAACCTCTGCACAAGGAGGCGCTTCTCTTCAGATATCGCTTCCTCCCGTGACAGGATGTTTTCTTTACACTTCTCGATAGCGGTTTCGATTTCGCCTACTGATGTCATGCTTAAAACATCAGCATTTTGAGAAAAATGATTTTCATCCCATTCAAACAGATGTGCTGTTTCAGTACTACTTTCAGTTGTATCATCTTGGATGGTGTTACTGCTAATACTTTCTTGATCGGACATGGTAAGTTCAATTCTTAACCATTAAGTTATGATGTTTTAATGAACTTTTGTATCTTTGTTATTAATTTAATAGCAAGAAGGGGCGGACAAGCAGAAGACTACAACATACAACTTCCCACAAGTGCTTGCAAGCAAGTAGTCATGGTAACCGTAATACCGTATACTATACTAGTTATCAGCTGACTATCGAGTCACCGAGCCTGAGCCTTCACACTGTTCGATTCAATTCGTGTTGAGATGTTCAGTATGCCCTGTTTTACCTTATTTTGGCGGGAACTCTTGGCTGATTGACGTTGTTGACTTGTGACTGTAGAACGTCTGTACAGTTAGTAATAATTGATTGATTGAGTCAGATTTTACTTTATCTTCGTAGTACTCCTGATTTTAAAATTATTGCTTGTACTTAACTTTGCGTTATTTTTTCCCCTGCACTTACTGGGGCTGACCACTCAAGTTTGTCATTCAAAAAATAATATTTAGTTTCAATCCGCTTCGAAAATATGGAAAGTGTGCGTTACAATCGCGAAGAGTTTGTTTATCAAGATAAGTCAGACAAATATATACTCAACAATCGCATATTTGACAAACAATATGCCCACATCTATGCTGTCCGATTGAATAAATTCAAACCCATGCTTGAACAATGTATTGAAATGAAATGGGGTAAGTTTTTGGTTCAACATAAGTTAACAATTCTAAAAGTAGTTAAAATATATATATCAACTCTATTTTTAATTTAAAGGAAAAGATTGTCTCATAAGAAAGCTTGTGGATCTAAAGCCAAATGAAAAAGCTGTTATTATTGGTACCATTTACAAGCAGCAGGAGTTGAAGCCAAGTATACTTCGAGAAATCAGTGATGAAGTAAAATATGTTTATAAATAAATATATGACAAATTTATCTAATCACAGTATTTTTTTATTAGCACCAATTGCTCCCCTTGCCTCCTAAATCACGATACATCTCACCAAATGATCTTTTAATTCTCGAAGGACGAATTGCAGCGAATTTTGTTGATTGGTAACATCAAAACAGGAGATTATGTTACTGGAGTGGTAATTGCATTACTTGGCCACGAAGACGATACTGGAAAGTTCGTTGTTGAAGATATTTGTCCCGCAAATATACCATGCTCTTCACCCTCAAAATCCTCAGTTTTCTGGTCCCAAGTAAAAAAAAACTACTGTTTAAGAGCTCATGTTATATCATTGGCTATTTTGCATTATTTATCCATTCATAGGTATGTTGCATTTTTGTCAGGCCTTGGATTTGGGAAGTAGTTGTGATTCTTTACTTTCAATTCAAGAAATGGTCTTTGCTTTAGTAGGCAAAACATGGCTCACCGGAACTACAAAAGATGATGTCTCAAATTGGCCGGCTAATTATTGCTGGTTAGTGCGTTCTCATTTTTATTTCATGCTTATAACTAATAACTAATATATGTTTCCGATGTTCTCTCCTTAGCCAGATATCACACCATAATTCAATAGATTTTTTTTTTTCAACCCTCTTTAATTATTAGGAAACTCTTTGAGTTCAGCAACGCAAGATCGTGAGATTTTAGATAAAGCAAGATACTTACTCAAAAATAATGAAGCTGGCAGTATTGAAGCTGTTAAAACTTTGGATGACATAATATTCCATCTGGCCTGTATGTAACTCAAGTGTTTAATGGTTATTGCCGGAAGAAAATAGCTGATAATCAATGTTTCTTTCATAGAGTTCATTATCGGTTGATCTCATGCCTGGAGCTCACGATCCAGCTAACTTCGTCCTACCTCAACAAGCACTTCATCAATGCATGTTTCCCTCAAGTCATCAGCTACCAACTTTCCGCACTGTACGTTTTCCACTAATTCGAGACAAAAGTTTATTTTTGTTTCAGTGAGCAGTAATTTACGAAAGTTTTATTCAAATGTACTTGCTTTTAGGTTAGCAATCCGTACTGTTGTCGGGTTGGTGGTCGTCTATTGATGGGAACATCGGGTCAAAACGTGACTGACTATTCTAAAGAACTCCTCATTGGAACATTCTCTTGATGCGATGCAAAAAACCTTAGAATGGAAACACCTGTGCCCTACAGTAATTCATTTTCATTATAATTTTTAAGGATATAATTTTTCTTCTCTTAGCTCTTTGTGTTCTATAATACTTGATTAATGTTGCAGGCCCCTGATACACTTGGATGTTACCCCTTTGCTGATGACGATCCATTCATTTTTGAATACTGCCCAGAGATTTATTTCGCTGGAAACCAGGATGCCTTTGGTGATCGAGTGTGGAAAAGTAAGATCTCCGCTTCGTCGTTATTTATTTTGTTTTATTTTGTATATGACCACAAGTTTATATTCTGGTCAGACCACAAAATAATGCTGATCTAATTCCCTATTTACTAATTAATTCCAGGTAGTGGAGGTCAATCCGTTCGATTGATATCTATTCCACGATTTTCTGAAACCGGTACCATTGTCCTAGTTGACACTAATACTACCGAGTGTTTCTCGCTACAATTTGGCACGGAGAACTTGAAACGAGATTGATAATTTGCGCACCATTAATTATTTGTATTGAACTTTTTCCTCTTTATTCTGATGGTTTGCTAGAAAATAAAATAAACAAACAAATGAACACAATTTGTATGAGACGACTCTTAACGACCACCTTGGGATTTTGAAATTAAGTCAATAATGAGTAGATAGAGGCGGTTTTCACGATATTAGTTAATAAAAGAAAAAAATAGCACATTATCGTTTGACGCATTGGGCCATTGGCCTGTCTGCCACTAGGGGACTCTGGTTTATGGCCTTGCCGCTTTTTGCCTTACATTCTAAACGTAGATTCACATGTACTCATTCGTGTAATAATTATGCTCAGGATTAAGCCAGAGGATATAGCAGATCGAACCGAAATTTAAAGATAAGAAGGTATGTGAACAGTAAGTGCATTATAATACTTTTTTTCCACGTCCCCCGTTCCACTTTTCTAACGTCTTAGGTGATTACTCCTAAACAAGATGAAATGTACGTCAAGTTTCCTATGATCTCCTTGACCTCTACCTAAAATCAATAGTATCTATCTAGTAATTCTCATATAAACAGTCCCCTTATTATTGGTACGTTGTTACTTAAAAGTAAAACTATAAAGAGTGAGGGAATTGTCCTGACAGCCGACGTGCTCCGTCGGGTTTGGGTGTTCACCGTTCACTGCTGCTTCACGTGTTGTTATCGAATAAATAGACTTTGTTTTCTTTTGTTAAGGTGGTGCCGTTCTGCTCCCGAAAAGCTGGCGGGCTCGTCACTTTCTCTGGACCTTTCATATGGGATTAGAGTGAAAGTTTTTTACTCGTAATCTACGACTAACTGTGCTGTTGCAGAGACAGTGGGCCAACTTGTTTACTTTTACTTCACGTATCAATCCCAGTCGGAATGGACGCCATTGGAAAGGTGTTGTATATTTAAAATACAAACTTACTATAAAATTTTTACCTAGTATAGTTTCTAATAATAAACTTGCAGTGGGCCCAATTCTTAATTAAATAAGTACTTCCGATTTTTTTTATAGCTTATTATATGTTACATGCTATATATATGCTAATGTGTGGATTAGTGATTAAAAATTGGTGCGGTATTTATATCAGCGTAGGCCGCGATTGAACCCAAGCCTGTCATACGAAAAGTTTTTACCGTAGCTTATTTGGTATAATTTAAGCCTTAATTGAAAAGTTTTTTTATTTGTAAATATAAGCCTTAACTGAAAAGTTTTTTTATTTGTTTTCAAATGTAGACTGTTGTCATTGACACATTTTTTCACTGTCGTGCTTAAACAATTTAAGCTGATCGCGTCATTATTTTACACTCAATTTCAGAGTTTGCCGATCCTCACCGGCATCGGAATCGTTGTTTTGACTGCCGTGGCCGCCAAAGTCTATTTTAATTGGCTACATCCACGTGAAAAATCAAGCAGACAGCAACAACTTCGAACTTTGTTAGATCCACAAACAAAGTATCCTTTAAAACTCATTGAACGCCATGTTATCAGTCACGATACCAGGAGATTCCGATTTGCCTTACCATCTCCTCAACACGTTCTTGGTAAGAGATGAGTTCTCATAATATGGAAAATTTTACGATCTAAATTTACCTATTTCCAGGATTACCCGTTGGATGCCACATCTACTTATCTGCCAGGATTAATGAACAGCTCGTTATCCGCCCCTACACACCCGTTACGAGCGATGATGACAAGGGTTACTTCGATTTGGTCGTAAAGGTGACTATTCGCTTAGTTTTGACTTTTGTCATCTATAGTCATCTATAGTCGACTTAGTCCTTAAATAATTTTCATATTATGATTTTCGTAGGTTTATTTCAAAAATGTGCACCCGAAGTTTCCTGACGGGGGAAAACTCACCCAGTATTTGGAAACTTTACCAATTGGTAATACAATTGACTGTTCGTGGTCCCTCTGGACTATTGGTTCATCAATCACCCGGAATTTTTGCCATCAAACCTGATAAAAAATCGCCTCCTGCCAACATGCCTTTCAAGAAATTGAATATGATTGCAGGTATGCTATTTTTTTTTATTTAGTAGCAATTCCCTAGATGTATCTACTAATATTCTCTCGATGTTTAATTTATCAAGGTGGAACTGGAATCACCCCAATGGTAAATTACATTTTAATTATTCGGTAACACGTGTTAGATTTTAATACAACATCTATTGCGTGTTACAGTTGCAATTGATTCGCCAAATTTTGAAAGATCCTGAAGATACAACAGTGATGGCTCTGCTGTTTGCCAACCAAACGGAATCCGATATCTTATTGCGTGAAGAATTGGAAGAAGCCGCATCTAAAAATCCCCATCGTCTTCGCCTTTGGTATACGGTCGATCGTCCTTTAGATGGTAAGTTCACTAAATTCCTTTTTTTTTTTAATTCAAATAATACTGCTAACTGACTGAATTCTATTTTATTTGTATTAGGCTGGAAGTATAGTTCCGGTTTTGTTTCTGCTGAAATGATGGCTGAGCATCTTTATCCTCCTGCCGATGATACATTCGTTATTATGTGCGGACCGCCTCCAATGGTAACGTAACAGTATTCGAATCGGACCACAATATTTATAACGTGTTTGTATTCTTTCAGGTCAACTTTGCGTGCATCCCAAATCTGGACAAGCTCTCGTATTCACCCAAACTACGTTTCGCATATTGAGTGCAGATAAATAAATTCCAGTTTTGTTCCGTTTAGTGATTTTGTATTGTCGGTATTGGGCAATAGTAGAAAGTAATACAAATGAATTAAATGGATTGATAAATCGAGTCATTACTAATATGGGCATCCAAGATAATAGTCAGAAATCCTAGCCGCCTCTCTTATACCACTTAAAAGTGCTCCATGAACGGTGGCTGGATAGTTGCGGATAGTGTGTTCACCTAAAAAAGAAATAAAAACAAATGTTAATAATGAATGTAATAAATGTAAAATCAATAACAAATGACGCATCATACCCGCAAAGAAGAGGCGAGGGGGAGGAGACCCTTCAGTTGCTGCAGGTGTTGACTGTTCTCCGGTTGTTGTAACAGGACAGGCAAGAATGTCATAATCATTTCCTGATGCACTCGTCGAAACAAAGGAATACGACCCACGCGCCCATGGATCTGAGCGCCAACGTGTCACAACGGTTTCCTTAGGCTGTAAGAGATGATACAATAGGATTATAATCGAGACTGTTTTAGGATTAATATCTAATGCAAACAAACCTGTGGCACAGCTCCATTTCCAAAGATTCCCTTCAAAACAGCCATACAGCGACCAACGATAACATCATCACCAACATTTTCCATGATTGCTGCTGCTTCCCCGGCCACAAGCGCTAGTAAAACTGGAGCCTTGTAGAGATTCCAAAAGAGGAACAATTCTCCTATGAACAAAGAATATATAATTTAAAAATCTTAAGTCTTAACATATGATAATGCATAGAAATAGAAAAAGTATCTGGTTCATTACTAACCTCGTGAAGCAGTAGTTGATCCAACGTGTCCAAAGAGATTGGAATTTGGATCCCAGAAAATTTTATCGAAGCACAAAACCACTTTATTGAGATTACCAAACCCGAGTCGTTGGATGGCCGAGAGTTTCCAATCCGGCAAGGGAGGAACGAAGTCCACCACATTAGTATTTTTGCTAGTCTCAACTGAGGTCGCTGTTATCTGTTTGAGAACTCCCAAAGGTAGCGTGCATAAAACCACATCACCTAAAAAAAGAATTTGTATTTTTCGTCAAAACATGAGTTAAGAGCGAATGCCTGCGTGAATACCTGTCAATGTGGTTGTTTGGGTTGGGCTACGTGGGTTATAAGTGCTGACTTCAATGTTCTCTCCAGAGTAGTTCACCTGGCGGACAGCTTGATTTAAACGAATGTCAATACCTTCTGAAAGGGCAACTGGCAAGCAACTGTATCCATTCCTAACTGAAATGGAAATTAAGAAAGTGACAATGAGGTATGAAATCGTGGTAATCTTTAATGAGCTCCCACTAAGGTCTAATACATACCAGTCAAATGACTTCCGGTAAATTCAAAATCATCGTCCTGGTCCCAATGTTTAAGAGACAGATTGGAAAGAGGAGTTGCGTTGGCAAATTCTAAATTTGCAAAATGCCAATCCAGAATTTGTCGATCTCGAGATGAAAGATAAACCTAATTCAGCAAATGAATTGAGTACTCATTCGGAAAAAAAATTGATGAGAAATTCAATTACATCACTAGGAGGTGAGGCTTCTAGCTCCTGCAATTTCTCTTCAGTTTCCTTTTGTTGTTCTTGAAGTCTATCCCATTCCTAAAATATAGAAAATAGAAATTGAAAACAATTGAGTGCGAAAATAAAGAAGAACGGAAACTGTACTTTATGGGCATGATGAATATCTCTAAGTTTAGAACGCAATGAGAACTCTTGAGTTATGTCACGCTGCCCACGCGCTTCGTTCATTTTATTCCATTGTTGCGTCAATTTTGCGACTTTTTCTTGGAGTGCAATAGCCTAAAAACGCAATGTAGACTTTAATAACATGTTGGAATAAAAAGGACTTCAGTTAAATTGTATACCTTGTTTAAAATAGAACGCAAATTGTCCTGGAGTACAATGTATGATTTCCAGTGCTGAATTTGTTTTTCTTTCACGTTTTTTTCCTGAAGCCTGCAAAGGAAGATATTGTAATTTATAGTACAGTTAAAAATGCCTTTCTTACTTTAACTTACTTAATGACCCATTCCAACGCCTGACCAAGAGAGACTGGTTTCGCGCTCAAGTAATTAATATCAAGCTGATGGGATAAATAACTAGTAGCTTCTAGGAGTCGATTAAATTCCCGCTCAACCATCTCGTCCTTATCTTTCGGGACCTACACAAACAAAAAATTAAATATATTTTAAAAACTCCACTCTAATGTAAGTTTTTATATTGCTTACCGTTGCACCGTTTGCTTCATAAAGAGGACACTTTTGCTTGATCTTATGTAACTCCATGCCGATCTGTTTTGAAAGAATGGTAATGGGATTTCCGCCGAGGCCCGTCACCACCATAGCTCCAAGATCAGCTACATATGAATTTTTCCGAAATGTAGCAATTCGACCTCCAACACGATCCTTCAGCCATCCGAAAACGGAAGAAAATTAATTTAAAATAAACTATACAGATCTGTAATAAAGTTTTAGAAACACGCAATACCCTAGCTTCTAAAACAACGACTTCACATCCAAAGTTCCGTAGCTGTTGGGCGGCAGCTAATCCAGATATGCCAGCACCAATTATGATAACTTTGCAAGGTTTTGCCAAAGTTGGAAGCGGCTATTAAAAAAAATCAAATATATTGATTTAAGAAATCCGTATTAGAGACCATAAAAAGCATTTCAGCAATCGGCAGTAGGTAACCTATATATATTAGCTTGTTACCTTGACTCTCTTGAACACGCCAAAATTAATAAAGCCATGTCGCTGAAGAAATCCATGTACTCTCCGAATTAAATTAGCATCACTGATGAAAATGATAATTAATTAGGAGGAAATAATTGTGAATTTATTTTTAAATAAAAATCTTTACCTGTTGTAGGGTGGCTCTATTTCTGACATAGCATGATCAAGAGTCAATTCAGTTTTCGAATTTTCCAGCCAGAGTTGCAACTTTAAAATGAATAAATTGTTGAATAATTTGTTAATAGAAAAAAAAAATATATATATATATTGTATCCTTTATACCAGTCTATTTCTTATGTAGAGAAAGAGCTTTAGAGTTGCTGGGGGGCCTTGCTCAATATCTGAGAATCTTGAAGCTTCATCTGCATGTAATTTATCCACTGGTAACCTACTTTGAAATGCAGCCCCTTCAAGCCCTTTGCAAATTTAAAAGATGGTCAATTTTATGTGAAAATTGTTAGTAATATTATTTTTTTCATAATCTTACCAGATGGTTCTTCAAAATCAGAATCATGAATGGTCTCCTCTTCTTTGACCTCAGATTTTAGAAGGGGTTCTTGAATAGAAGGAACATTGGTAGAATTTGATTTGACTGTCTCTGACTTATTGGTAGTGTCAGCCTTTGCTGTAGATGGCTGTTGGTGTGGAGTAGTTGTTGAGTTCTTGGTATCATCTTTTTCAACTGCTGATCCTGAAGCAAGCTCTTCTGCTGGATTTTCTGCTACCTCTGCTTCTTTTGTTTCAACCTTTATTACAAAAGAAAACAGTAATAATGCAAATTAAATCCTTCATACATCTTGTCGCAGCCGAACATTTATACTAAATAAATCGCTAATCATTATACCCGCGCTCGCTTTCGTGATCGGCTTGATCGACGCAAATCTTCCGAGTCTTCGTTGTTATCCTCGGGTTGAGTGGACAACCCTGCTCCGCCACTTTTTTCGCTCGGAGTACTCATCTTCCTCCCTTGTTATATAAACTAAAACTTGTGCAAAATAAACCAGTAGGAATAATTCACTTTTTTAAAAGAGGTTTTCAACTTGACAGAATTGTCAATTCGGAAAAAGAGCTTCTCTAGGTCTCTGTAATGTAAGCCAAAGCCTGCGTTTAAGTTGACAGCGATGCCATATCAACAATATGTTACGTCGCTTGCGCCTCGGTCAGTAGCTGCATAGTGGTAGCTGACTCAAATCCTTGCCCAAACCAAGGTGCCCAAACCCAAATAGGCAAATACCTAATAGACTCATCACAAATACGAATTACGTTTCAAGAAGCTTTTTCCTACTAATTCGTGATATGACCCCCATAAAAAAATTATATTGCCGACCGATTTGTAGTATGTCCCCCAAACTTGCCATAACCCGCAGGAGCTCATCGTCTTTGGGAGCTAGACGCGGAGGAATGCCTTAAAAGCCGTCGTCCTTCCGGATAGTAAAGAGCAAGGAAAGGCAATTCAGATACTTAAATATTGATTATAAAACCTTCTTCCCCCTAACAACCCCCTCCCCCCTCTTCCATCAAAGGTAATGCACGTTTTCATCGTTCTACATGTTTGAAAGTGATCCTTACGCAGGATCAACGTCTATTCAATCAACAGAAAAGGACGATTTCTGCATTTGTGGCACCACATACTATACTATTTAGTATTTAGCTCTTTATTTATTGACGATCGGTTCGTATTAAAAGAAGGAGAAAAAATATGAACCCGTTATTAAAATGGATTAGCCTAGTCAAGCTGGCAGTCAAAAACTAAACTCCACGTATCCAAATTTTCCAACATTCAAAAAAAGGAAGAAAGATAGAGAGGCTCATCCCCAAATTGTTGGCGTGAATAGCTTAATTAGCATATCCTTTAAAAAGACCTAGTAGGCCTACATCAATTCACCGATAGAAGACCTCTTTTCAGACGTTTCACGTTTAATTCGGCGATCAGTCACGTGCGCGGTCGCTACCTTCACAAATACGTACGTCTTTTCGTGCGGAATTCCCGGCTAAACCCAGGACTAGTGTTTATAGTTTTGATACTAGGCAGTACACATTTCTTTAAATATATAATTTCTGTTAATTTTGTCAGCTGAGATAAGGATATAAACAATATTCATTTTTTCCAAGCATGCCCAGTAAAAAAAAATCTTATCTTATGTTAAAGTGTGAATCAAGCTTGAAAAAAAAATCGAGAGTGGGAGTTGCTGACGCGCTGGCTGGTGCTGCTTGTAGTTGTTTTGGCGGAGCAGTTCTCTTTCAGAAGATTTAGTAGCTGGTAAACAGGTAGAGTGATTGACTCAGTTGTCGTATTTTATGTTTCAATTTTACTCTTTTCTTTTCCAACTTAATATTGATCTAGTTCTGTTCCAACTAGCTCGACAATTCTGGGGTGATAGCAATAATAAATAATTATGGCGGCTGCTGCTTCTCCTTTGACGACTCACGTGCTTGACACTTCTAGAGGGACCCCTGCCCGTAATGTTCAGATCCAATTGTTCCGATTGGCGCTAGATTCGTCATCTGGGGATTTTGGAATCATAGGATCTTGGGATCTACTAAAGGAAGGGTTAGAAAGCATTTATTATATTACCGTACTAAAAATTAAATTTTATTGACTGTCACCCACATAATATTTCATTCGAAACAGAAAGACCAACGATGATGGGCGTTTCCCTAATCTCTTAAAAAAGGAAGAATTTTCCTCTGGTGTTTACAAGATGGTATTTCACACCCGCTCCTACTACCAGCAACTAAATCAGTCAACCTTTTATCCGTTTGTTGAAGTAAGTAATACTTAAAGTCACCATATTTTTATAAGAGGATTTTTTAAAAATTATTTATTTTATAGGTAGTATTTGAGATTGTCAACATTGAGGAACACTACCATGTTCCATTGCTTATTTCTCCCTATGGTTTTTCTACCTATAGAGGAAGTTAAAAAAAATATATATACCTCACTCGCAAATGTTTAGTTACAAACGGCGGTAATTGTAATCGCATTTTTAGCAGCAAATCAGCAATACATGCTTTCAAAGAGAAATTGTATTTCAAGGAAAATAGTTAATAAACTTAAACTAGATGCTGATGAACGATGTCGCTTTAATCTGTGGTTACCTGATAGGCATACATCAGTTTGTTCCGTTTTTGCCGTATTACATTTTAATAACATATACTGTACTATAATGCTTGACTTAAAGATGATAATTTTGTTTTTAATTGGATCATGCAACGTGCACCTCTTTGGTTAAAACTTAAGATATTATTATAAACCATGATATTTATATCACTATTGCATCACTGCATTAGAACCTTTCGGTCGAAATCGGGTTAGGCTGTATGGAATTGGTATCCTAGCAACGAATCGAACAAGATTACCAAACAATGGAATGGATGGTTCGTACAGCTCCTCTTTTGAATCGGACGATGACAACGAGGCAACACAGAACCAAGGAAAAGGAAAACCGAAATTTTCTACAGGTGAATCTAGAAATAAACCCATTACTTCCAGAGGTTTGGATTTAGGATTACTCGATCAAACAGTACGAAACTTGCAAGACACCTCACTAGATAGTCCAATAGATCCAACTCAAATAGATGGCGCAATATCCGACACGACGAGAACGAACGGCAAACGCGCTACTGCAAGTAACCATAAAGAAATCAAAAACTTCGACGCTGATTCCAAGGAAGTAAGCGCAGAAAAAACCGAGAAGCAGAAGTCAGTAATGCAACCTGTCCTCTACTTTAAAAAACAATCTCCATGCTTCAAAGGCAGCTCAACTATTAACAGAAGAAAAAAACTCAAACAAATCGAACATGATAATTTGGTATGCACGAGTATTCATGTTAAATCTTACTAAATTCTAATTTTTAAATCTCGTCAATCAAAATAGATACTACTGAAAAAGCTCCAGGCTGTTAAGCCATCAACTGAAGTGACAAATTGGAGAAAAGGTCTCCGAGTAGTTAGCGCGCCATCGATATCGGCTCCTAGATTAACTTCCAGAACAGATCATCCAGAAAAATCTGCATAAATAGTAAGCTTCGTAATGAATCAAGTTGAGCATAAAAACAATACCGGTACGTTAGATATTGAAAAATATCGACAGACAAACAGTTTCACGATCAAATCGATTTATTCACAATTTGTAATTTAAAAAATAAATTGTGAAGAATTTCCGCTTGTGGAGTTTCCTATGTATTTTTACACATAAAAGTTTGACTAGTTTCATCATCTAGACGGTTTTGCCAATGTCCAAGTAGTCATTGTTGGATTATCCTTGAAACAAAAACACTGTTATATTCAACAACAGGAACGCGAATGTTTTTACTCACCTTAATTTGTATGCCTTTTGATTTCAAACTGTTTCTTATCTTGTCACACGCGTTCATTAATGTTTCTTTACTGCCAGATGTTCCAATATCCTTCTGATGTAATATAAAGTTGTAATTAAAAATCAATAGTGTTAAACTTTGTAAATTGAAGAGATGTACAACGCAAACAATAGACAATCAAGGTTTATGTCGGGAGCTGCAAGAACTTCTTCATTGATAGCTACAGGATCTAAGTCGTTTGCAAGTCAATACAATTTGTTAGTTGAAATTCGAATGTTTCTAGATTTTTTAATACGATGCGCAGTGGACTCTCAAAATCTAAAATGCACAACAAAGCGTCTCGAACATACCCTGATCGAGAAAATTGAATGAGACCAAGATGTTCTTTTCTACTCTAAACTTAATTGAACCAAACAGAACTGAACCCCAAAGGCAACTTTTTAAAAATCCATGACTTCATTTGCATGCATAATTAAATTTAAATAGATTTTATAAGACAACTCTTACTTTCTTCGCCAAGGATATTGCCTCCTGTCGTACTTCTTTTCTGAATTGGACGACATCATCAATGACGGATGAAAGTAGTTCATCACTAGCAAATGCATTACCGGCTGAGCGATTCTGAAACATTTTTGAATAATTAAATTGATTTTTAGTTAGAAATAGTAAATGCTAGTATTTTCAATATCAGTTAGGGGACTGTACCACAAATCCGAATCCAAGGGATCTGAAATAGGTCGCTACGAATTCTGACACGCTTGCTATCGCATCTACTCCGGATCTGCTTCCGTATGTTTTAGGAGAAGCAGTTCTCATTTTCTCCATTTCTCGGCGCGTTAGTGCCACTAAATGGCGCACATCATCAGTAGCTTGGAATAGTATTGAAGTCATTAGCAAGATGCTTTTTAAGCTGCAGATTTAGTTGCAACTAGAGTCTGGAGAAATAAGAAACATTAGAAAAAACCTAAAAGGAGAAATTGAAGCAATAAAAAAAACAAGCTCTTGATTACAGCCAGTATGAGGTCTGAATCGAAATTCGATAATGGTAACGGATTGCGTAAAAATGTAGCACATTCTGCAATAAAACTTTGAACCCCATCTAGAAGATTTGAGGCCAGAGCAATCGACTCATCAGAGAATTCAATACCTGGAATTTGAACAATTTTTACACACGAAACAGCAATAAAAACATTAGCGCACTTACTTTTTCTGTAATGGGAAATAATGCAAAGCATGCGGAAGTGGTCCGCGCTATGTTTGGATAGAAATTCTTTAATAGTGACGGTATTTTTTAAAGATTTTGACATCTTTACTCCACCCAAAATGTTCAAATGCCCTGATAATGCAAAGAAATAAATTGTATTTTAGTGCAGAAGAATAACCGCTGCGATTAAAAATACCTGTGTGAATCCAATGACCAGCCCATTGATTTATTCCATGAAATGCGCAGCATTGGGCCTCTTCATTTTCGTGGTGAGGGAATAATAAATCGATACCTCCCGAATGTAAGTCCAGGAAAGAACCAAAGACGTGACTGCAATTTTCGAGAAAGTTTAGATTATTCCTTGACGGGAATTTTTTTTTTTTTTTTTAACCTTGCCATTGCTGAAGCATTCAATCTTCCCGAAGAAATGTTATAATTAATTTGTAAAAATCAAGCGAATTAAATAATTTGTAAAATTCATTTTAAAAAATCTATCGTGAATTAATTAATAGCAGGCTTACATGCCAGCCAGGTCTTCCTTTGGAGCCCCATGTAGGAACCCAAAATGGCTCATTTGCTGTTTTTGATGCCTTCCAAAGAGCAAAGTCCAAAGGTGACAATTTCTCTTTTGATGGTTCATCCGACGCTAGCACATGTGCTTCTGCTTGCTTTAATTTTCCATAACGATAAGTTTTGGAGTACTCCTCAACATTAAAGTAAACTGAACCATCACTCGTCTTATAAGCAATTCCTTGGTTCAAAAGCTTTTGAATGAAAAAAATTATGTGCGGCATGAAGTCGGAAACTCTCGTCATCAAGGTGGGTTTCAGGATTCCAAGTGCTTTCAAATCTTCCAGGAATTCCATTTCATATTTACATCCCACTTCTTTGAAATCTAAGTTCTGTAAATAATATTTAAAAAGGGTTACTCCATACAGACTATCATTATTATTGTATCATGAAATATTATTTACTACCTGCTCTAAGGCCTTGTTAATAATTTTATCATCAATATCTATGAAGTCAAAACCCAAAATGCAACATAGTTTTATAATTATACATACATATTACACTTTAAATATATTACCTGTAATATTCATAACTTGTACAACATTTAAATCAAAGTATTTCTCCATGATCCTTCTCATTATATCAAAATTTACATAAGCCCTAAAGAGGTAAATATAATTAATTTTTCCATCTTGATAATATTACTTCTTGAAT
Organism: Chydorus sphaericus; assembly: GCA_030141595.1. Taxonomy (NCBI): domain Eukaryota; kingdom Metazoa; phylum Arthropoda; class Branchiopoda; order Diplostraca; family Chydoridae; genus Chydorus; species Chydorus sphaericus. The sequence continues at coordinate 6,020,097 of CM057930.1, forward strand.
TAGGTGCATTTTTTTATTTATTAAATAAAAATTAAGAAATATTATTTTTCAGGAACATACCAAGCATGACCCACATGAGAGGAGTCGTACACTGTCGGTCCACAGATATACCAATTTATTATACCAGGCTGACTGGTCAAAATTGGTGATAGTAATTTTGATTGCGAATTATAAGCTACAATACCGGAAGGATTCAAGTTCGACGATGACGATACAGAAGATAACCATTTAGCATGTTTAGTGATATTCCCATAGGACCATCTTTCAGCTAGCCGTTTGAGAACACACATACCAATCATTGTTCCCATTATGTATCTCTTAGCAATTTTCAAACTTTTGGAAGTGAATAGAGTACTATTTTTTTTTATTACTACTGTTACTTCTACTGCCGAGACTTGCAAAATAAAATTCAAAAACAAACATGTGATGAAGTATACGTGCGTCTGCTGTTCATACTGTTGTTTCTAATACATGTGCGTTAAAGCTTCTTTAACCGATTGAATTTCTAATTATGAAATTTATTTGATTGTCTCGACGCTCGAGTTACTTTCAGCGTTTCGTGGTTCTAAAGAGTGGAGACAGTGAAGTTGGCACCTGGCGACACAGTGTCAAAGGTGACGACGACCATCGACACTCAACCGACTGCGCATTATCTTAATTTTACCCTTATGTACTTTAAAAAGGTCAATCGAAAGTAACAGAGAAATAATATTTAAAAAAATAGAAATACTGTATGTTAATTTTACCCTTTATACACTTTTAAAAGGGGCAAATAAAATTAATAGAAATGAATAATAGAAATTGCGAATATTGTATTGCGAAGGATCGAAAAAATTCTCAATTTTACTCAATGTTGTTTCTTTTTTTCCCCTAGTACCGTTCCTATTCTTTTAAAAACCATGTGAGTAAGTAACGTTAAGGGACTTAACGTTACTTTTTCGCGCATGGAACTTTGTGGCGTGATATAACTTAAAATATTAATCAAATTGTATAGATCCACTCGCAATGATTGCATAGAGTTTCTTTAAGACTTCTGCAGCTCTGCTCACTAAAAAAACTTTCCCCCAACTTTCAAAACTTATTATATAGAGACTACAGTCCTCATTCCTCAAGATCGATTAATCTATATGGGAATTGAGGAAACTGACTGGGTCATTGCCCAAGCAAGTACCCAATAACCCAAGTAGGGTGGCTCAAGTGCATAGTGCTCGCCGCGCCCGCAGATGGAATACCCCAGGGACGTCAGGCAACGCTGTGAACAAAAAGTTTGAATGGCTGTCATTTCCTAGCCCTGTCAGATTTTTTATCCATATCATCCTTAAAAACTCGACAAGAATACGCTAGATATGACGAAGTTTGATTCTCCTTCTAATATCACTTTACCAATTGATACTAAAGCTCGTTCAAGTATGGGTCCGTGCTTAAAGTACGTTTTTCTTCACTGCGATAGATCTGATGTCAATCATGCAATTGTACCAAGATTGATCGATCGCAGAAAACACATTTTCGTATCCAAGCAACGAACATGGAAGGCTTTTGACAGTACGTAGACTTCCTTCAGAGTATCATACTTTCACAATGGATCTTGGTGAGAAGAAGGGTAAATCTTGTCATTCACTAATTCATTTCTTGTTTGTAAAACAAATGTTAATAAATTCAAATTTTAGAGAATGGCAGATCTTCCATTGGACTGAATTTGAATCAGACTACCCAACTTGTCTTACCATCCATTGATAATGAAATTTCCAGTCCAAAACTGTGTGAACCAAGGCATCTTTTTTCCCTTCAGAGGGAGTTGGGACCTCAGCAAGCTCCACGATGGCCAGCTGAATGTCAGGTACTTATACTGTTGCTAGATGGATATAAATTATTTCCATAAACATGTCTTAAAATTATCCTTAATTATAAAACTCTCACTAAGATGGCATCAATGGCTCCTAAGCACATAACACAATGTCCACCTGCTAGGGAACCTTACTACCAGTCAACAGGAACTGAACCTGAACCATCACCTTGGGTACCTACCATATTACTTTATTTAGTATTTAAATAACTTATTTTCACTTAAATAACCACTGCTTTTGCTAAACTACTTTTTTAAACTGAGCATATGTGGACTGCTGTTGACTTAATACTGACTAACAAAATTTTCACATAAATATTTCCATGTTATAAAACAGAAAATTTCTTCTCTGCAGGGGGATGAAATTTTAAGCAGTGGAGGAAACCTTATTTATTGCTATATTCCAGAGCATGCTGCTCCATATGTAGGGCATGAATTCAAATAATTATTTTATTAGTCTATCTGTACATCATATTTTTGCTCAACTAGTTTACAAGGTCTAGCACTTCTAATGGATTAGCATCTGTTGACGACAATCGCCCTTTTGTCTCAGATGATACTCTTTTATTTGAATCGCGTTTTGAATCTGGAAATTTATCCAAAGTGTATCGAATCACGGGGAATTTCTATGAGCTCCATCTGCGTCCTGACTTGTATACATCCCGCCACCTTCAATGGTTTTATTTCAGCATAAAAAATATGCAAGTTAAAACAACTTACCGGTAATTTTATTAAAGCACATTCATAAAACGAAATTTAACTGCAGATTTTTCTATTATTTTACTTGAATGTGTTTTAGACTTTCTATTGTCAACTTTGCAAAAGCTGACAGCCTCTACCTTGAAGGCATGGTAAGACAATTATCAAAAAAATTATATCTGTAGCGTTTTAAGTAATTACTTTTTTTAAAACAGAAACCATTGATGTACTCCGAAAAGCAAGCAGAAGCCGATGGTATTGGTTGGCAAAGATGTGGTAATCGAATCGCGTATTACCGGAATGATACTGCGTAATGATCCCAAATAACTAGAACAGTAATACAATCACTAGCAACTAATCTTTTTCTGCTTATTTATCTAGGGAAGGTACCAGTCCTACACATACTTTGAGCTTTACTATGGAGTTCCCTTATGAAGATGATACTGTGTATCTAGCTTATTGCTATCCGTACACTTATTCACAATTACAAGATCGACTCCTTATGATACAAGTATAAAGTCCATGATACAAGTCTTGCTTCTACTAGCTGTAATTACATGAAATCTATTTTTATTCCTTGTTTTAGAACGACGAAGAGAGGTCCCAATACTGCAAAATTCGACTATTGTGCCGAAGTTTGGCGGGTAACAGCGTACATGTTTTGACCATTACGAGTCCTACGACAGAAGACTCAGGGGTAAGAAATATTTCGCACATCAATCAGTTGATCTTTTGGTAGCTAACAAGATCGAAAATATGCGTGATAGAAATCGGGAATCGTGCTTACAGCTCGAGTGCACCCAGGTGAAACGCCAAGTTCTTGGATTATGGATGGAGTCATCGATTTCTTAACCGGGCCAAGCCTTTGCGCTCAAGTTAGTACCCTATTTCTGTCAATCGTTGTATTTCATGATGCTTAAACAAAATTTCCGTCGTGTTCGGAGAAAGATTTTATTTTTAGAATAGCCCAATTCTATATTTATGTTTTCGCAGAAAATAATGGCTCACCAATAATACAGCATGAAATTTTTCAATTCAGGAGTTGCGTGAAAAGCATATTTTTAAAATTGTGCCAATGCTCAACCCCGATGGAGTGATCTGCGGCAACACACGCTGCTCGTTAGCTGCTCGGGATTTGAATCGCCAATACCGCGTTGTCAGTAGAGAATGTTTTCCTTCCGTTTGGCACGTTAAAATGCTCATCAGAAAGTAAATTATTCTTTTATATATTTTCTACTAGTCAATGATTGTCATATTAACGTGTTCTTCAAACAAAAATCTAGGTTAATGGAGGAGAGGCCGGTTGTATTTTATTGCGATTTTCACAGTCACTCCAGGAAGCATAACGTATTCATATACGGATGTGAAGATAAGGAAATGTGCGACCTTCCGCTCATCGAACAAGTTTTCCCTCTAATGATGCATCGATCCTCGGGCGGAAAGGTAATTTTTCAGGTTGCATTTACGATACATCATTTACTTGAACTTTTCCTTTGTTCTTACAGTTTGATTTCGAAAATTGCAAATTTATCGTACAAAGAGCTAAAGAAGGCACCGGGAGAGTAGTTATGAAACAGTTGGGTGTGCAGTATAGTTACACTTTGGAAGCGTCCGTTTGTGGGATGCTGACTGGATCAGATAGTACTTTGGTTCAAACCCATTTCAACATCCAAGATTATATAGAAATGGGGCATACGTTTTGCTCAACATTAGCAGATTTCTTCAATCCTCTTCCAGCTAAGGTAATTTTCATCTTTCACTTAGCGCGTTTACATCTTTGTATGTGAATCCTTGTTTCTTTCAATATAAAACTTGACCGTGGATTTTCAATATAATGGTTAGTAGTTAATTTTCATTTAAAGTGATCCCCGAGTAATTTATTTTATTTGTCCAGATTGGTACCAGGTTGAATGGATTGAACGGGCGTTGCATTATTTGATGAATGCCGGTTCTACAGCCGAAGATCCCATTTATGTGAAAGTTCCAGATGGGGACAGGTGATTGTTTTTATTTTAAATTCACGTATAAACTATTTATTCGGTATAATTAAATTAGCCAATGATGGTTCAGTAAAAGGTCTGAGTTCAGTCTAGTACATTTAATCCCATCCACTCGTTTTTACAGTAATCGTTATCTAGTTACAGCTAAAATTAGAATGAAAGACGATACACTGTATTAAATAAAATTTCAAAGGCTTTTGCTGTAACAAGTCGCTGAAAGATTAGGACGATTTGCTACTAGCATCTTAAGCGCACATTTTTTTAACGGGAAATATGTATTGCTAAACATATGTGATCACAATTCTTATCTGAGGCTTTTATTATTTTACCATGTCATTGTTAAATTGCTAGGCGCATTTCAAATATTCAGTAACTAACAAAACATTAATTTTATTTTTAGCGCCGAGGAAGAGAGTGCCAAACGCGATAAATACTTCCAAACCCGTCGTTTTTCTCTACTTGTCAATGGATCACACAGAAAAACGGATTTTCTTCAGGTTCATAACTAGCTAAATATTTAATTATAACGTTATATTTTTAATCAGTTCAAAGTAATCAATAAATGTTGGTTTTCTAGGTTGCTCGATGCATCAGCCAACTCAACGTGCAAATGTCACGTCTAACATGCGGAACCCGTACTCGATCCAATTCTTTTTCACCTTCTCCTTCGCGGTCCCCCTCTTTAAGCTCATACCTTTCTGCTTCCCCACGAAGCGGTCCTTCTCCCATCAATCACCCTTCTAGTTGTAAGTTTATTAAACCAAATAAGGAACAATCGCCCAAGAAAAAGCATAGGAAACTGGTTCGAAGTCTTACTATGCCAAGCGCAGAGAATTCATTGCTCCCCGTTAAAGTTCTGTTTCCAAATAGTAACGAATTTGAAGATGGTTATCCGTCAACTAAAGGTCCCAATTTCTCGGCCAAATTCAAAAACCAAGTTTTAGCAGAATTTCAATCCAAATTGTCGTCCAGTAATGGAGACCCTCGTCGGACCAAGAGTTACCCACCCTCAGCGATCCATGGTCGATTTGTCCCTACTGCTTATAGGCCGGATTCCCTCCGAACCCATTCAAAGAAAAGCTTCGATGCTCTCTGCAAAGGGGCAAAGCCAAAAAACCTTAGTCTAGTGCAGCCTACTAGGGATGCAAGCATCGTAGGAAACAAAGCTCTTGAAATTCTTTCCGATAGCAATAACGGAACAACCAGCAAGCCCAAAAAGAGCTCGAACGCTGTATCGCAAACGGTTATAAGTGTTCTCCCAAAGAAAAAGTCCAAAAAGAAGCATAATGGGAAAAATACGGGTAAATCTGATGATTTGCTGTTGAAAGTTGGAACTTTCAGTCGTGTTCTCAACGCTATGAAAAAATGACCAGAATTCACTGTTAGCCCAAAAGTAGATTTAGAGCCATAAATATTCTTTGCTTGACTCCTACACTTTGAAGCCCAGTAATACCCTGCAATGCCAAGTTACACCACTACTGCCACTTCCAATTTCCCTTTTCTTCTAGGTCTTAAAACTTTTCATTTGGGAAGTTTATTATAGTGGGCCATCCATAAAGGACATCACCCGTTAGGGGGAGGGGAGGGGGGGTCTAGCTGAAGGTGACACGGGGCCGGGGGGGGGGGGGGGAGGGATTGGGTCACGTCCTTTTTGGATAGCCGCTCAAACAGACACGGCCAAAATTCATGTTTTGGAAATACAGTACTTAATTATACTTCCCAAATTCCGTCCGTTTTGGAAGGTGTGACAAAAATAATTGTATTGCGGAGTTTCAACAATTATTATTCTGGTATAGATTCCTGGTTTTCTGCAACCTGTAAAGCTTTTCTTTCCGTGTTTATTTTCAACAAAAATCCTTGCACTGTTCATTTGTTGACACTTCTTCGTTTTATTTATATTTTGGTTAATGGGTTGCTTTCAAAGCCATCATAACTTGTAGATGTCTATTCCTTTTCGAGATTTCTTCCCCTCTTTACTTTAATTATTCACCTGTAGTAAATACAAAAGTGGGGGGGGGGGGGTGAAAATCTTACGCAAGAGTTTTAAATTTCGCGACAAGCACCATTATAATTTATTGTCTTGATTTGCTTTCGCCACTTTAAAAGCGCGTTCCGAAATTTGTTTAGGTTGATGCAATGAATTACGAATAAATATTCCCCCAGCCTGCGACTATCAGAATACACTTGTTTTTTTCTTTTACTTGTAAACTAATTTTGATGCTAGATAAGTCGTCGTTCTGATAAAAGTTTAGGCCATAAAAATCCTCTAGTTGTGGTCGAGGACACAACTAGTGATGTTGACAAAAAAACATCCGCATTCCACCATCCACAAATTCGTCCAAATGCTGCCTTATATAAAATTAACTAGGAATGAAAAGATTTTGAAAAATTTATAGCCAAAATTTCCTTTGTCAACAATCGATATTTCTCAATGTCGGGAATTTTCGTTCCCTCTTTCCAATAGTATAGCTATTCTTTGACCGATTCACTTATCACTGACAGAATGGTCTCAGATACCTATTACTCTTCACTGAACTCTTAATTCAATTATAATGTCACGAAATTCAAGCCTTGAATATGCCGATGACACAAAAGAAAGTTTTTTTTTATTTTTTATCTTGTGATTTCATCATTACTTTTAAACGATTCTCTTATCCTTAAATAATAATTACCAACCATAAAATTCTTGAGTCCTCAATTTTGGAATTGGATTGTGGAATGTTAAAAGATCTAATTCAGATCCAGGTCCTTACAATGATAATATATTCAAAACAAATCACAAATCATCATCGACGTATTTTTACCGTATGAGTTCGGACAAATAGGTTACGATAGAACTAGAAGAAATCAGTCCAAGTGAGAACTGTTCACATTTAATTGGTTAAACCGTACATTGTTCCTTCATGTTTATACCATTTTCTGATTTAAAAGAGACACGCAAGAACTTCACTTCCTGGTTCCGCCTGTTCAGTGTTTTCTTGCTAGTTGCTGTTATCAGAAGCCTGCCTCTTTTCCATCGTTTCTTCATAGTTCTTAAAGAAAAAAAGAATACATATTATACTGAAATTGTCTAGTTTTGAGATACGCAAACCTTTCGTCGCAGCGCTGCAGCGGCCGGTTTCCATCGGATCCTGGTACTGTACAAAGTAAGGAAGGGATTGAACTTTGTTGTAAATTAAAAAAAAACCTTCTTTCGCTGTTCAAAGGCAGCCTGTATACGCTCCTGATTCACTTTGTTTGTTTCCAACAGTCTTCAGCATATCAATATAGTAATCATGACTATGTTCCTCATCACCATGTTCATTTGCATCCTTCTCCACTGCAGCATCCCATACAGCTTCTAATTGTGGTGGTAGTTTTCCATGGGTCAAGGGATCCCAATTGTCAAATCTAATAAAGAAAAATATAATTAATTAGTTGCTTAAACACTTATAATATAATTCGTTACGCATCAACTCATGGATTTGCTATACAAGGTTTCTCTTTCATAACATTCTCCAGTGCTTTTTCATGTTTGTTTGTTGCTTTTTTAGAAGCTTGAGTCGGTTCTGCACCTTTTTTCTGTGAACTTGTTGTCCGATCCATTGTGGAAAGTGCGGACCGTAAGTTAAATGGTTGCATATTTGAATTTACTACTCTCGCAGTAGCGACTAAATTCTACTCGATAGAGTAAATTACACCATTATACCAACCGTGGCCAACGAATTACAAAAAGAAAAATCACAGTTTATGAGTTGATACTTGTTGGCATGTGAGCTTGTTGTTCCACGTCCCAAATCGCCTAACTTAAAAACTTTCGCGACCGGCGGGCTAACGAGACCTCTGGCGAGTGGCGACGGTATTGGTAGTTGGTACCGGTACTCTACTACTGTACAAATCGTACTCTCCATTCCCCCACCACACTCCTGACTCCACAGTCCGTATCCTCCACATCCACGTTTAAGTGACACCCAAAGTAACGCTGATAACTGATACACCACAGTGGCAAGTCAACAATCGCCATTTCTCGGTATCGGGAATTTCTGTTCTCTTTTTCATTAGTAGCTGTTATTCGACTGACTTATCACTGAAAGAGTTATCTCCAACATCCATTACTCTTGACTGAACTCTTAATTGAGTTAAAATGTCACGAAATCCAAGCGCAAATCTTGACAACAAAGTGTATGTCGGCGATCTAGGTATGAACAACTATTTTTGAAACTTTTTGCTGTTGATTGGGGTCTTTCATTCTGATCCCATTGTTTTTAAACATAAAATTAAAATTTTCTTTCTTAAGGTAACAATGCATCCAAGGGTGAACTAGAGGATGCTTTCTCCTACTATGGAAGGCTTCGGAGTGTTTGGGTCGCTAGGAATCCCCCTGGCTTTGCCTTTATCGAGTTTGAGGATCCCAGAGATGCTGAAGATGCTGTTCGTGGTTTGGATGGAAGGTATCTCCTAATTGTCACAGATTTTAATTTATTTTTCTGTCTAATTTCAATTGTTTCTACTTAGGAGTGTTTGTGGGCGCAGAGTAAGGGTGGAATTATCCACTGGAAGATCTCGATCTCGCGGCCACAATGGACCCTCTAGAAATAGAGGAAGACCTTTTCACCCTGAAGATCGCTGCTACGAATGTGGAAGTAGGGGACACTACGCTCGAGATTGTCCTCTTTACAGCAGAGGCCGTAAACGGTAACTTGATGTTATAACTAACCTTTTTATTTCCCCATGAATTTTGGTCATGATTGGGCAGTCCTATTTGTCCCATAAAATCAATATGAACTACTTTGTTACCTCTTACATAATCCACAATCACCCCTTAATATTTAATACTGCAAGCAATCTAATCCCAATATTTGTCAATCAAAATTTTCATGAAATTTAAAGTAGATGGGGTTGATTTTTTCATGAATTAATTTTAAAGCTTCTTCTCCAGAAGCATTCTTTTATTGGATAAAATCTTTGCCAAAAGCCTTGGCTGGCTTTGGCATCTTACTTTTGTTATTTTTCCTCATCATAGTAACTTTGGCTGGTTTGTTAATGGCGTTTTGTAGGCCGAACGTCGGTAGCTTGAGGACCGGAAACGGTCTACTCTACCCTCTGCCAGTCGGCTAACAGCTAGTTCTTCATGACACGTTGAACACCACTTCATACAAGTCTACTAGATCCCCTCTACTCACATCTGCAATTGAGACACTGCATTTACTGTAGATTCGTCATTTGATCTTGAGAAGAGGTGCAGATTAATGCTGACGCCATATCGTAAAGTGGTCGTCGTTCTACTTGTCCAACACCCCTCTGAGTCTTTGACCTACCAAATCAATCTTTTTAAACAACCATCCATTAGCCTTATAATATGCAGGAGACAAGTCGAATTTTTAAAAAGCCTACTGACATACATGTTATTTTCACTGAGGTGATGACGTCGTTGAAGTGCTTCGTCGGCACAAGCTCCTAGCTTCTGATCTGGTTTGTTATGTCATCGACGCACTGCGAGAGGGTCTTTCTTGACCTGTAAGACAACAGCAGCAGCTTACAAGAATCCATCCCCTTAACGTTTATCCTCAAACCACGAGATCGTCCATCATATATTCGTGTTTTTCTCAAATTCTAGTCGATCTCTATTCTAATTATTACAATTTTACATTGTTTTCTGTCTCCGTAGCAGCGGATCGAGGAGCAACAGCCGTTCGCGCTCTCGTAGTCGTTCGGCTCGTTCCCGTAGCCGTTCTGCTCGCACCCGCTCACGCTCCGTGGATCGTCGTTCGAGGTCACGATCACGATCCAAATCCCGTGATCGTCGATCCAAAAGCTCATCTGTTCGTGGTCGAGCCAGGAAGTCTGTGGACCGATCTCGATCCCGTTCACGCTCACCCCGTGATCGTCAATCCAAGTCGCGCAGTCGAGATCGTTCGGACTCGCGTTCTCATTCGCGCAGTAGAAGCAGGTGCTTACTTGATTTTGCAATACATATTTTGTCACGTTGTATCTAACCAAATTTTCTTTCGAAAGATCGGTGAAAAGGAGCCCTCGCAGTGTCAGTCCACATGCCAACGGTGACGATTGAAGAATTAATACCATCCGAGCCAAGACATCTTGGATCACGGCATAATGAAATTTCTTCTCCCTTTACTTTTTTTTTTAGTTTCTTCAACTTTAGTAATTTAGGCACCGCAAAATTCATGCCAAGACATAAAAATGGAGGCTTTCCCCCCTTAGTTTTTTTTTCTTATATAATTTTCACTTCAATTGCTAAGACTTCTTTTTTTAAGTTTCTAGCTACACCTTTTATAGGATTGTGCTCCTACTCCCCTCGTCTTATAATTCAGTCGACATTCCATGGTTAGTTGGAAAGAACTGCAATACACGGCTTACCGGGGGAAAACAAATTGAAAATAGGTGTTGAGTTCCTTGCTTTGTTTGTGGTACCATATTAAATTCCACCATTGTATGGTAATTAAGCTCCAACTAAGCTGGATACTTTCGTAGTCTACTGGTTAACCGATTCCCCATGATGCAATGGCAATAGCTAGTAAGATGGGACACATCGTGACTTCCTTCAACGTATAACGGGAGAAATTCCGCACATACTAAGATTGGGATTTGTCATGCATACTCTGGTCTTCTTTATTCCAATCATCCACTGTCCACATGACGCCCAGCTTGTGATGTTGAAATAGAAGATCCTTTTCACCAGGAAGTGAATCCCCCTCCCCAACTACTTCTCCCCCTCCTGACCACTGTTTTACTCTCTTTTTTTCTCAATTCGTTGTGACGTGTTTCATATCGTTAGGGTGCAGGTGTACATACGTACGTGTGGGGTTAGCGCGCCACAAAAAAGAGAGAGGACGAGACGGCTGTCCATTCTTTTTTTTCCATTCCAGAATACCCAGTCTTGTGGCCGTTGCCGTATACACCACACGGGTGTATTTGGCGTCCGTTGTTTCTTAATTTCACTCGCATTGTGGTCGTTTGTGACACTAGTCGTTTTGTTGTATTTTTGCGCACAGAACATAGAAGCATTCAGTGTACAAATAGTAGAGTTCCGCACCGTTAATTCCATTCGAAAATACGGACGCAGCGGAAATCATTATCGTCGCATTTTTTTGTGAACCATTGTAATTGGAGGACGACGTCCTTGATTCCTATATTCGGAGGCACATCCCTTTGGCAATAGCGAGTTTCATTATTATTACATTGGAATACGTAACCTCGACTCACGCTTCCACCTTTTATTGTAACGTTACATTTCGGCATATTATATAGAGCAAGTACTGTTTTGGAGAAAAAGACAGTTGAGTGATAAGCGGGTCATGTGTGTTGAACACTCGTGACGAAGAGCCGTGGTCTGTTGTTGTAGTGTACTACTGGCCCTATGGCGATGAAGGTGCACTGGAATCTTTTTGGTTGGACGGTTCCTCTCATTTTTTCGTGCTGTGTGTAGTATATAGATATACATACTTTTTTTTTGGTGAGCCAAACCTCTTCTAATTGAGGGCGGAAACGGTCAGAGCGCATCCGCTCGCCTCTAGGCATCGCTACCTATTTTTTGTTGTTGTTGTGCAAACGAATACTGTGGAATTCATAATTCCGTTCATTGGTCACCAACTATTTTGATTGATAATGATGGATATATACAACGGCGACACCGAAGATTTGACGGCATCCTACGATGACACCGAAGCCAAGTAGAGTGAAGACTATCCGGCTTTACCGACGAAACGGATATTTTGGATTCGGGCTTCGAGGAGGTCGGGAGCACAACATAGGATTCTTCGTTAGTACTGTGATTCCATCATCTGAAAGCGAGCTTGGAGGTCTATCTGTAGGTGACCAGGTGATTCGAATTGATGGTCTACCGGTCGCAGAGGTAGTAGTTTTAAATAAAATGTTATATGAGTTATCAAATTTATTTTCTTTTAAATATTTTCAAGGCTTTGCACAAAGAGATGCTCAACTTTATTCGTTCAAAGACTCAAATTACACTCACCGTCAAAAGTGCGTTAACTATTTTTATATTTTTTAATGGAGTACTTGCTATAATTTAGATGGTAATCGTGGTTCTATTGTTTTTGCGCTTTCTTTGTTCTTGCCGGTTGGAGCAGGTGGAAATCTAGTTCCTTTCCTCGGGTAAGTGAAAAAAAATCTAGGTTAGCATCACAATGGTCGGTGCTCCCGGTCAATTCTCATTCTTATTTATTTATCATACAATATATTCTTCTTTATCTGGGTTCTCGCGCATGTGTTTTCTCCCTTTGTGTCCGCGTCATCAGGTGCACTAATCAAGCCTTATCCAAGGCCAGTAATAGAAGCACTAAAAGCGGTAGTAGAGGAGGACATCCGGTCTTATCCGCTTCTTCATCGTGGAGCAGCAGCAGCAACAACAATAACGACGGAATGATGACATCCGCTTCATCCTTTGTCCCCTCTTTTGCCAGTTTAACCCTCAGAGCAGATACGAAAGGGAGGTTCGGTTGCAGGTTGTCCTTTACAAATTATTGCTGACAATTTGTGCCTTTTTATTATAATTGACTGTAATTTGCAGTATTTGCGAAGGGCCACCTCACAGAAAAGGCGTGTACATAAAGTCAACAGACGAGGGCAGTGTTGCCCGAGCTGTAGGAATAAAAGCTGGCGATCGGATCCTTCAATGCAATGGATTTGATGTAACCACCATGGATTTCGATGAGGTCAGTATTCACTTTTCACATCGATATTTATAATTTTATATTACCCAACGACGACAAACAATGAGAGTGGATGTCGTAACCAGGAAAACCAAATTATTTTTTTTTTTACTAACAATTCTTCTTCGTATACACCCTTTTGAAAACATATGTATTAAAACCATTACACGCAAGACTTACAGAGCATCTGCTTAGATGCGGTACAGAAGCCTCAATTAACAAAAGAGTTAGTGTCAAATAAATTTAGGAAGGCCTTTTTGAAAGAATATATTAGAAACGGTTGCTTTTGACAAATGGACCGCATTGCCGCCGTATGGCCTGAGAACCTTTATTTGAACCGAGACTGTATGAACCAGGCAGTCATGCAGTAATCGGGCATTGCGGTTTCCCCGCTGAACTAAAAAAAAAGGAAGACTTGCATTTATTTATTTATTTACCGTTCACGCCCTACTTTTTTTACAGGCTTTCGATTTATTGAAGGATTCAACTGTTTTGAATTTGATCATCAGTCGAGGCGCCGGAAGTGATTTTATATCTCCAGGAGAATCATCTGGCTACAACAGTGCAGCTTCATCCATCAACGGAGATCAGAGCCCAATGCAAAACGGCAAACAGAAGAGGTTGTCCATTGTTAGAGAGGAAATTATGGACGTCATTGATGAGCGGTATAATGCGGATATAGTCTTGTTTTTTTCAGTTTGTTATCTGGGACGGAGAAACAACTTTCTTACTCGCTTTCAGGCGCGGTTTGGTGGTTGGCAGTGTGACGGTGGATTGCCGCAAGTCATGGAACTATATTGAGGACGATGAATGGACTGATCATCACCACAGCCCACTTCCACCAGCCGAAACCATCAATACAAACGTAAAAATGAGCAGCATCACCCATCATCACAACGTGAATAGTGAGCAACAAGATGAAGAGCGAAAGTTATTGCAAGAAGAACGTAGGAGAATTCAGGAAGCGCAACGCCAATTGATGGAGGAGAAAGAGAAACTCGAAAGAGATCGGAAGCAACTCGAAGTATGACCGATATGAACAATTAAGGAAATGCCTTTCCCTTACTCTTTTTTATTGACTCCATTTGTTTCATTCCCCGTGACTTTCAGGAAACTCGTCTCGTCTTAATGACTGGAACTGCCTTACCGACCCTCAGGTCATCAGCCGCTCCTGTATGATGCATTTATCATAAGATCACTATCGCTTGAACATTAATCTTATTATTATTTTTTTTTTTCCTAGACACCATTATCAAGTCAGGTGGAAACGGAAGCTGCGAAAATTATCAATAACAATGGCCCAGTTCACCAGCAACAGCACGAACAAGTAAACTAACAAGAACTTTGTTCGCAAACATGTTTATACAATTTTAATTTTTCCTTATTGAAATATAGCTTATGGAAGAATTTAAACAAAAAATAGAAGGTCTGAAATCAACGGATGCCACTAGAAAACAGGTAGGAATGACGCATTAACAGTGCGTTTTAAGTCGAATATGCGCGTCATCAGTTCCTATTCTATTGAGGTTATTGTGCGGTTATTAGCTAGTGAGATAAGGAAGCCCAAATAGTTTTATGATAAAACCTTGTCATATTTCCCTATCCGAAGGTGTTGCAGATAGCCAACAAAAACAAAATCCCAACAGTTCACCCCTTAGAAGCTAATAAAAGCCACCGTAGCAGTCCGTCGCCCTCCCACCAGCACCTTGCACTGAAAACAACTCACTCTGCACCACCACCTCCACCGGTATGCAGCTGCAGTTACTAGATTAATGTTGATCAAGATTCTTTTTTAAAATTTATTTCCTTTTATTTTTTTTCCTCATCAGCCTTTGCCATCGTCTGGAGGAAAACTGCCAGTTGCGCGGAAGAAGCAAGCACCTGCACCTCCTCCACCACAAGCAACCACGCAACCCGAGTATTCACATAAGAAAACAATGGACGAAATAAATGAGAAAGGACACGCGGATGGTGAAACAATTTTTCGGAACAAGTTGAGAAATAACACGCCGCCAGTTCGCGTATCAATTGGAACATATCATTCCCAGCCGGAACCTTCAAAAATGGATTTTCTTCCGCCCAAAACCTCGCGGTCTAGCGTAGGTGTTTTACCGAGTGAAAGCAGTAACGCTACCAAAAGTCTTTTACAGGCGGAACTGAGTCAAACTTTATCTCGTGCTCGTCTGAGGCAGAGACAATCTATAGAAGAAACTACTGTAAACGAGTCCTTGCCAAAATCCCAACCACCCACAACATCGGCAGGATCATCAATTATTCATCACCACCACTCATCAACTTCTCCGTCAACAACCATCATCCTCGAACCAAAATCGAGATCATCTATAGACACTTCATCTGTTTCAAATTTGAAGAAATCTACTGAACCACCAGTGGTTCTATCCACTTTCGGACGTCAACCTTCGGTAGAAATACAAGCTAAAATGGCTTCATTGGCAGCGGCAGCTGCTGCTTCAGCTGGCGGCCCTCATAATAGCGGTGCGATAAGCGCACGAAGCACCAGTCCCACTGTGGCAGTTAATAATAACGACGATTCCCTACCAAAGGAAACCATCTCAATGTCCCCGGATAATAAAGTCACCATCAAAGTCAATCCTTACGTTTCATCCTCGATCAACAATCGAGCCCCAGCATCAAGAGATGGCACTAACCCTCATAATAAAGGCAGCAGCAATGGAACCGTAACTTTTGGGCAAACGTAAGTTTTTCCACGTCTTCTTTCTTTGCCTATCACAACCCAAGCTCGGCTGAAAACCAGCAATGCTTAATATTCACATCACCCATGCACCGCAGTCTTCTTCATTTAGATTTCTCCATAAATTTATGTGTGCACAGCCACCATGCGCACAGCATCAACACGAGTAGTTATATGTACTGGACTATGACGACGTTTTTTTCACTAACGTTGCTTTCACTTGATAAGCGCACTCTTCCTGATTGTTGCGTGCATGCGATTGAAAGTCGTCCGTGTTTATATTTTATGAATTTTCGTGTTTTTTTCCATTTTTTTTTGCAGAACTTACATCGACCTTCTACCCATTACTGAATTGTAAACAACCTTGGCAACCCAATGTCCCCTGTTCATATAATACTATTATGTAATAATTAATAAATATAGTTTCACGCTGTTGATTATTTTATAGCATTTGTGTCTGTGATGTTTGTAAATGACTCGCGGCCGCACCCGAATGCATCACTAGAGAGTGTGTTTCGCCAGAAAGAGTCAAAGAGAGAAAGCCCTCCATGAAATAAAAAAACAATGGCAAACTTTCTTTTTTTAAAATACATAAATAATTTTTTTGGGTGTTGAGGAGGTAGCTTGACGGATGATAAAGTTGTCTGAAAACAAGAGTACAGGAAGAAGCTGCTACCGATAGCTAAAACGAAAATGTCTAGTGTAGGAAATGAGGGCAGTGGTAACGGAAGAATTTTTCTTTCTTCCTTTCTCTTGATCCTTCCTCTTGGATAGTTTTTCAGTTATTATTTTCGTTCTTGGTCGAATTCCTTTGCGACGATAACAAAAGACGAGTACCGATCTACACACATACACAGTTCAGGTAGATACATATTGTGTCTATGTGCGTATCTACAATAATAATAAAGAGACGAAAGAGGGGGAGAGGTCGGCATCGGAGCAAGAACCGCGTACACAGCTGCGTCGACCAACTCGGGGATAAAGAGGGGGGGAAAAAATCAATACTATAGCGAGACGCGCACGTTGATGGGTCAACTCTTAGTCATCAACGCGTGTATAGAGCTCTCGGACGAAGAAGAAATATTTTTGGTATTCTAGTTGTAGCGAATTGGAAGAATTGACAACACGCTTGTCTTGTAGTATGATTAAGGGCGCATTTAAATAGCCGACTGTCAACTCATCACGAGACGGCGACAGCCAATTACGAATTGCCGTGACTTTGTGTCACCATCATCCGAACAACATCTGTCAGGCGTAGTATGTTATATAATGACTCCCTATTCTCAAATCTAATAAAGTGATGACCAGGTGACGAATGTCGTTGTTACTTCTCATATATTTTATTTTATGATGTATGTGGAGCAGTCGAGTCTACCGGTAGTTCTATCTTATCGGTGCCGTGGTAGCCTGGTAGCAGACAAAGAGGAGAGCCATACCGCTTCTCGTGGGTGCTGCAGCTTCATGCCACCAGATGGCCATTTCTCCCCTCTCTCAGCAGCAGTAGGCAGAGAAATGGGGGGAAAGGGGGAAGAGATTTGTTGAACAGAAAGGGAGACCGGCCGCCATTCGTCTACGAGCCGTTCAACACGCGACTAGCACACTCACTTTCTCGAGAGCGCTCGTCATGTCGTCTTTGTGGATCCTGTAAATGCCGCAAAGTTTTTCATCCTGCTATATTTTACTCAACATTTAGTGTCATCGCTTTTAAGTTTCTGTAAGTACTTTTAGTTGTCATTCATTTATTTTTGTTCTATTGACTTCTGTCTACCTCACCTTCCGCGGAAAGGGGTGAAGTACGACGTACTAGACATAAAGGGTGAAAATGGCCACCATTTGTTAAAAATTATGAAGTTTTTTTAACTCGTGTCTGGACTAGTATCGTATATTCTAAGCTATCGTCTCGTTACTTGAGTCATTCGATCGTGTTATGCAATATTTTATTACATCGCTCACTACAATGTGCTCACGTTTGAATTGGTGAGTTCCCGCCAAGTCCCGAACGTTCTTTTTCACCCGTTTCTCGTATTTAATCCGCTATATCCCACGTAACTTTTCTTTATGTGTATGTGAGAAAGTTAGCAATTGCACGTGGTTTCATTTTAATTAATGGTGGTTCGACCAAAAAGAGAAAATCTTGCGGCAGTTGAAAAAACGAGAAAAAAGCGGGTCACTCGAGAGTGAAAGGCACACTACAGCTGCCTACTATCTAATGTAGTAGGGTTTCACATACGTGCAAGCTCAACTCACTTTTATCCATCTTAACATTTTATTTTCCGGCACTTATTGTTTTGTGTCATGCGGGTGGTTTTAGTAGTCTTGCTTACATAATGAAGAATGGGTCACTTTTCTATAGAGAGTTTAGATCACTCATCACATTTTACCCCCCTCTTTTTTTGGAATGGGGAAATAACACTGATCCCCCCTTATTTCCGGGGGAAACAGGAAGAGCAGTGCGCACCCCTCAAGGTTTTATAAAACAACTTTTCCCTTTTTATTCCAAATTATGCAACGTATTTTTTTCTGGTGACCAATTATCAAGGGCACACTGTTCTTTGTCTGATGAGCGTCGGGGGGTGAGAGTAGAAAAAGGGCAACAGCACGTGGTCGCCCGGCAACTGGCAAACTCACAAAAGAGTTTCAGCAACTAACGCGCGCGCGTCACGGTGAGATTTGTTGATGGCTTTGTTTTGATGTGACAGTAACAGTGTATGCGTATCAGAAGTGAAGCACCGTTGATTCAGCAGCAACAGCCCCCTCTTGCAATGAGGGTGAAACGGAAACAGCTGTTGTGCGGTCGAAACATGGCGCAGCTGCCCCTCGTGTCTTTTTCCCTCTTTTCAATGTGCAGCTTGCCAGTGCTGACCCCCTTGCCTCAGTAGAAATTTGAACTATAGGGTCCTCTTTTTTATTCTTTTTTTATTATCCATGCGACACGCACAATAAGTTGAGGAGAAGCTGGGATTTCTGGTCTTGTTACGTTTGCCCTTCTTTTTCTAATCTTCGTGTGGGGGGTGGGTGGAATTTTTTTCTCTTCTCTATTTTGGCGGGGGATGTTCTGCCGCCCTCACGGTACATTTGCCTCTTTCTTTTCAATGAAATGTTGTATGTTAGACTGATATCTTTTTTCCTAAATTCCAATCTGTTTGTTCAAGCTGAGGACAAATTGAATCTTTCAAGTATTTTCGTGGGTTGAGTGTTCACTGTGAAAAGGAGAGCTCAGCAGCCGTAGAGAATAGAGGAGGGGAGAGTATTGATCCGACGATGAAAATGCTCTAGGGGTCGCGGAGAGAGGGGTTATTACTTTGCGCACTAGGGGAAGAAAAGAGGGGTGGTAGTACGGTGATCAATTCCTCCTTTTTTCCTTTTTTTTATTTTTATTTATACATACACATATATTCCTACGCCACCCCATGTTTAGTCACGAATCGTTGTAAATGGTAGTTCGTCGGCAACACGTGCCCAGCTCATCGTTGCACACATAGCCTTTCGGTTTTGCTCTTCCTCCGCGTGAGACCTTCTCTTGCGGCTTGTTGCAATGGCAACACGTGTTTTTCAAGCCGGTATCTATTTAGAATCTTGATTCCGTCGCTGGAATATTCTCTCATGAATGTATATCTTGGCGCTTATGAATAGAAGGGTGACGATCTCTGTGGACGACTAATCGATATCCACCATCCATTGAAAGTAACGTCCGCTCTCCCTCAGACGTCGTTGGTTTTAACCACGCATCCCCAAGCTTGCGTTCTCTCTTTCATATGTGATGGTGTTTGTGTGTACAGTACACCGAGAAGGAGGGTTCAACTATAGTATCTGAACTGTGTGCGTGTGTGTAACGTTCGTCGGGACGCCGTGCTCACCCCTCTCCGCTGCCGCTCCGATTATTGATCGGAAACCTGAGGTGAAGTAGAAGAGCTGAGTTCAAGGGAAGTGTAGAGGAAAGAGGGAGAAGAGGAGGGGGGGGGGGAGAGGCCGGGGTGGATGAAGACCCCTGTGTCTACGCGGACTTTTCAGGCAGAAGAGAGGGGGGGAAAGACAGACGTGAAGGGATGGAATAAAAGAACTAGACAGAGAGAGAGATGAGAGAGGGGAGCGAGGGAGAGAGAGAAAAAAGGAGAGAGGTATGGTTTGTGTTTTGTAGCCAATGGGAGGGCTTCTCTTTTATGTGTATGTGTGTGTGCCCGTGTGCAACTCCGGACGACATCTTTCACACAAAGATCCCCCTTCAACATTTAAAGAAAGAAGAAAATAATGTAGAGCTTCTTATTTTGTCACACTACCGATTTCACCGGAAGTGCCGTTCAACTAGCAAGAACGCAGCGGCTATGTTACCCTCTGTTAGAGATGATATGAGTGCAAAATGGATTCTCCGATGAAAGTAAAGATTGCGGGTGGGAACAACTAGAAGGGGGCAGGTACAACAGAAAAAGTGGCCCACTTTCGAACTCACGTTCCTTTCACGCCAAAAGGGAAAAGGTATTATTTTTTGCCACATTCACGATCCGAGAGAGAAAGTGCGTAATGCCAAATTTTCTCTTTTAGAAACTCCTCTTTTCCCCTTCAGACCTCTCTATTCGGCTCTGTGTTGGCCTCTGTTGTTGCTTACATCATGCCCGACTCGAGTCGACGGCAGATCATAGTTTCTGAGAGCGCCTTCTTTTAGCATTTTTAAAGCCCACTTTTTTTATTATGATAAAGAACAAAATAGAAAGTTTTTGAAGAATAGCGCAACAAGTGATGCATTTGTGACGAGCAAATTTCTTACTTTCGTTGCCTCGGTGCTAATATTGTTTTGTGTGATGAGCCTTGTTGTTGATTGCTTCGTTTGTTGCGCAGGTGTAGTTTACCAGGATTGCTACTGATTGGTGTATCGTCGCAGTGGACAGGACCCTTCGTAAAGATTGTCATCGCTTGTCTTGGCTAACCGCACGGAAGAGAAACAAGTAGTCTCTTCCCCCCTCTCATTTGGACCGAGAGGACGATAAGCTCATCACTCCATCGTATAGAGGAGAATCTTAACATCATCATGTCGTCACCTAGTCCTTCGTCTTTGGACTCGGTCGGCACATCTCCACTTGGATCTTTTTCCGACCCAAACGAGCACCCGCTCCTAGCTCGTGATCTCGGGCTTGGTCCACTCGTCGGATACGGAGATGGTGGCGTCTTCAACGGCGTCAGCAATTCCGCTTTCTCCCTCAACAGTTCGTCGCTTCTGCACAATTCTGCTTTGAGCCTTTATCTCAATGGATTGGGAAGCAGTGCCAATTTGGATAATGGATCCACGCTCAAGGTACAGATACATTTGTTTACATAGCGTTAAACCTTTTTTTTTTTTTGCATACTTATTTATTAATTTTTTTTCTCGATTTTATTAGGATAACTTGAGCATGGGGAGCAGCGGCACGAGCAGTCGGCCACCTAGCGGAGGGTTACCAGGCTGCAACTCAAGTACGAGCAGCAGCGGCGTTTCCAGCCCTGGTTTGGCCACCAAATGCGCCGTCTGTGGAGTTGGGGACACATTCTCCGTCCTGCCAAAGGTGCTACCCTGTTTGCACGCTCTGTGCCAGATGTGCTGGGATAAGCAACAGCTTAGTGATGGACAACAGTCGAACGAAGGAAACAACTGCCCTGTTTGCAAAGCGGATTGCCTCATGTCGTCGCCATCTCAGCAGCAACAGCAAGGATCTTCTTCGTCATCGGCTTTGTCATCTTCGTCAACATCTTCGTCTACGCTGTTCAAAGACTTCCCATCTTCATTGCACATGATGGACAACTCCGCCAACTTGGGAGACATCAACAGCTGGAACTCGGCTACCTGCACAGCCTGCAAAGCCAAAGACCCTGTCCTGGCTGTAGCTAAGTGCTTTGATTGCGCTTCCCTACTCTGTACGTCATGCGTCTTGGCCCACCAGTTTATGCATTGCTTCGAGGGTCACCGCTTGATGACATTAGCCGAGTTGGCAAACCCATCTTCCAACTTCTCCAACAAGTCCATCAGTCGCCCGTGCGTCCGTCATCGTGGAGAGTCTGTCAGCCTCTATTGCCACACTTGCTCTGCTCCAGCTTGCACCCAGTGCTTGTTGATGGAGCACAGTGGTCCAGCTCACGACATTGAAGCCTTGAATGAAGCCGCTCCCCGCTTGGCTCATCAGCTCAACCGTACACTCAACGACGCCCGAGCTAAGGCTGCTGAATTGAAGACGGTCGTCCAGTCTGCTGAGTCAGCCTGTCAACAAGATGTCGAACCAGTTGTCCAAAGCCCAAACGGACGTGACGGAAACTTACCATTTTTACCGTGCCGCGTTGGACGAGCGCCGTGAGGAGCTTCTTCGTGAATTGGAAAGTGTCTACAATAGCAAGCAGTCTACCCTGAATGATTTGGGACTCAAAACTCAAGAAGCAGTAGAACGCATTCTCAAGACTTGCAGCTTCGTGGAGCGTTTAGTCAAGCAGTCTTCACCGGTGGAAGCCCTTCTCTTCAAGAAAGAGTTGGATGCCAAATTCGCCGCTCTGTTTGCCTTCTGCCCTCCGGATTTGAACACGCAAGGTACTTTGGATGTTGAGTTTATGTCCAACTACAAGGCAATCCAGATCGGTGTTCGCAATACCTATGGATACATCCGCTCCAGCAACGAAAACGGCACTCCGGGATCATCGTTCAACGCCGCGGCAGTGGCCGCCGCCGTCGCTTCTAAGCAGCAGCTGCAGCAACAACAGCCGCCCATAGCCCGTCCCACTTCCATGCTATTGGGTAACAACTATTCTGTCAACGGCGTCAACTTAACTCTGAACAATGGTCGTCTGAGCCCCAGTGGTAGCCTGGCCAACAGTCAACAATCCAACGAATCGCACTTTATGGCCAAACGGTTCCCGAATTCTTCGTCATCCGTCACCTCTGGCAATAGCTTTGGATTAGGTCTCAATGACTTTGGATTGGGAACCACCAGCGGTCTCTCAGGACACACGCCGACTTACGAAAAGTGGAGCACCAATGTAGGTGGTGGAGGATTCGACTCATTCCAGATGCCTCCGTCTGGAGTCATGCGTTCCAGTAGCGGACTGGATTGTCCGTCACTTTCTTCCATGTCCAACGATCCGACTCTCTTCGAGCTGTCCAAGCTCATGTCCACTACGTCTCTGTACCCTCCACGCTCGCAGATCAAGCGCCAGAAAATGATCTACCACTGCAAATTTGGTGAGTTTGGTGTTATGGAAGGGCAATTCACCGAACCATCCGGCGTTGCTGTCAATGCCCAAAATGACATCATTGTGGCCGACACCAACAACCATCGCATCCAAATTTTCGACAAGGAAGGACGCTTCAAGTTCCAGTTTGGCGAGTGTGGAAAACGCGATGGTCAGCTCCTTTACCCTAACCGCGTTTCGGTGGTCAAGACTTCCGGTGACATCATCGTCACGGAGCGATCACCAACTCATCAAATCCAGATCTATAACCAGTATGGTCAGTTTGCTCGTAAGTTTGGAGCCAATGTTTTGCAAGCATCCTCGTGGCGTCACTGTTGATTCGAAAGGCCGCATCATAGTCGTCGAATGCAAAGTTATGCGCGTCATAATCTTCGACCAAATGGGCAATGTTCTACACAAGTTTGGTTGCTCCAAGCATCTCGAATTTCCCAATGGTGTTGTTGTCAACGACAAGCAGGAGATCTTCATCTCAGACAACCGAGCTCATTGCGTCAAGGTAAAGCCACTTTTCCCCCCCTTTTTCCCCTTTTTTTTTCCTTTTTTTTGTGTTTAACAAGTTAGATGCTATATTTGGTTTGATTTTTGAAACTTGTCTTACACGTTCCTCTTTTTTTTATGCAGGTCTTCAGCTATGAAGGCGTCTTCTTACGCCAGATTGGCGGTGAAGGATTGACCAATTATCCCATCGGTGTCGGCATCAACGCTGCTGGAGAAATCCTCATTGCTGACAACCACAACAACTTCAACTTGACCATCTTTACTCAAGATGGTCAGCTCATCTCGGCTCTCGAGTCCAAAGTGAAGCACGCTCAATGCTTCGACGTGGCTCTTCTCGACGATGGTTCGGTGGTCTTGGCAAGCAAGGACTATCGCCTCTACGTCTACCGTTACGTGCAAATTCCGGCGCTCTCGCTTTGAAAAGTTGGTTGCGCAACATAGTTTCGTTTGTTGTTTCTATCTTTCTCTTAATTTCCCCTTTTCTCGTCAATATTTACATATCTTTTGGGTCTTAAGGAAAGGGAGCGAGCGGGCTTCCGATATATCCCCTGCCCTTTACGAAACACTTTGATTGATGCACTTCTAGTATGTCAACTTTTAAACCATTAATTGGTCCGCTTACCTATTCTGCGATGGATTTGCACTACTTTGGTCGACTTAATTCGACTAGAAAAAAAAACTCGAAATACTAGTCATTGAATGGTTTGCAGTCCTTTCACCTCCCGTTCTTGTTGGCTACCATCAAGATACTTAGGAGGAGTCGTACATTCTTAGTTTGGGTGCTTCGTCCCCTATGAAGAAAAAAAATTGAGATTTTTTGCACTTTTTGTTGAATGGATTGCAAGTCAAATGCCGCTCTCCTCCCACGTAAACTGTTGTTGACTTTCGAGACTTAATGAGCAACTTCAGTAGTGTGTTGTAGCAATAGTTTTTTTTCTCTATCTCTTTTTAAATTGATATGGGTACAATACCAGAAATGCTCACTTAAGCTGTCCATGCGTGAAGCTTTGTTGTGTCGGTGGTACACTCCCCCTCCCCTACCCCACTTCGGGCCGTTTCGTTTTGATGGTAGTTTTTATTCCGTTTGTTAAACTGAGAAGAGAAAGCCCTTGTACTTGGCTTGTATGTTTCTATCTAATTATTCTTATAATGCGCCTGCAAAATTCTCTTCTTGCTGAAGAACAATCCCCGGGCTCGTGGACCAATTCTCAATTCTTCCTCCTTTCGCTACTCTTTCTATCACAGAGGCTCAACTGATCGAGAACGTGCACAATCTTGTTGATCTTTTTTTATATATTTTTTTAAAGAAAGAAAAAAAAAAATTGGAAGTTTCATTTCCCTCTATCTCTCCCTTCTCTCTTCCTGCTAAGAAAACATGTGAAGCACCGTTCAAGTATTGTCATTCGAACAAGTCATAACTCTCGGCCTGTGATAAGAGTTACGCCTCACTATTCTTTGCTGGTTAAGCTTATTATTACAACACAAGTTTTGCCTTTCTGTAATGGCA
Source organism: Chydorus sphaericus (assembly GCA_030141595.1). Taxonomy (NCBI): domain Eukaryota; kingdom Metazoa; phylum Arthropoda; class Branchiopoda; order Diplostraca; family Chydoridae; genus Chydorus; species Chydorus sphaericus. The sequence continues at coordinate 6,045,229 of CM057930.1, forward strand.
ACAATCGGTTCCGGAATTTTTAAAAATAACCTTTTATTGCCGAGTAGAATGTTGATGAAGAAAAATAACGTTTTCCTCTCTATCTCTTTCTCTGTTTCTCTCTGTGATGTGGTCGCTCTCTTTCTTTCCTCGAAGCTTGTCTGCCAGTCTTCTTCTCTTCGGCCATGATCTCGTCATTTTTTCCGAGGGGAGGGGGCTTGTTGAAACTAGACTTGCAGTACATTACAAACATGATTGGGTTTTGATTTTTTTTTTTGTAAGGGATGTCCGTATTATATTGTCTCTTTGAAATCTTTGTCATTTGTATTTCCCTTCAATTGTTTATTTTCCTTTACGTTTACCGTCAGTCACATTCGATATAATTATTGTTTCCAAGTGAGATATATTTCTTGATGATGCAGTTATGTGGGGTCAATTTTGGAGTCAAAAATCGCGTAAGCCAACCCAAGTGCTCAAGATGGATTATGTTGCGTTGGATGTGGAAGAGTTGCTTTCTCTCTATGTGGGTATGCGCAGGGGAACAAGTTTTGATTTAATTTCAGCAAATGCATTCATCCTCCCTATTTGTGTATTTTTCCTACCCCCATACAACTTACCCCTGTGCCTGATGATTCAAAGCGAGTGCAGCTCTCTTACTCTTCTTTTTTTGTGAATATGCCACCCAAGGTTTGTGTTTGCCATTTTCTCTTTGTTTCGTTGGCGTTTGCAAATTTGTTTCCCTTTTTTTTTTTTTTTACAAAAAACTTAAAATTTTAGTTACTACTATTTGAAATTGTTTCGTGAATCTGATAAGCCAATCTGTCTTAAGTGTGCTCTTCTTTCTCTTCTCTTTTAGAATTTTTTTTCTTTTTGGAGTTTAGTGTCCTGACACGATCTGTAAGGAAGTCGGCATTTAGTTCTCTTGTTTTCTACTAAATTTCTCTCGTCTTTTTCCCTATTTTATGAGTCTTTTTAATCGTAACGCGGAATCACTACGAGAGAAGGGGAAATAAATTTTTGTTTGTAATACTCGTTGTCGTTTGAGTTGCTGATTTCCATCGCTGTATACTAAATGGCCTTTGGGTGATGTTCCCTGGTGTCTCGCCTGTCCCTTCTGTACCTCACTTCTGCTGTTGAAATCATTTTCAGTTTAAAATTTTAAAAAGTTATGTTCCTTATTTGGCTCATTGGCTTATCTTTTTCCATCATTTCCATTTCTGAGCTAAAGGTGTAGTAATTTATCAGCATTTTTTTTTCTTTATTAAAAAAAAAATTCTCGTCTCGTATTTGAACTTAATATCTCGTTTGGTTTGCTACTGGAAATTTTTATTTTTATTTAAGTTTTAGCCCCTGCGTTTAGCTGACTCGTGATGTCTTGCACCCATTTGTTGTGTGCACCTGCAAACATTCATTCGAAGGGTTCGTGTGTCAAATGTCGATCGTACTCTATGAAGAGTGTGCATGCGTAGACTAAGTTGTTTTGCCCCTCTATATTCCACTTGTCTTGACGTGGAGAATATTCAGCACTGGTGGAGTTATTGGAAACCGCTCTGCCCTGCATTTCTGCCTAAATGAAGCTAACGCTATAAATTCCACCGAGGTGCGGATCCAACTAGAGAACCTAATAGCTGGGCTGTTAACTTGTCATGCAAGAATGGTATTGTTGATGCGTTGTTACAAGGATTGAATTATGTTGCGAAGAGCATGCAGATTAAGTCTAGCACACACACCTATTTTTCCATCGGAAGTTTGTGTCTCATTTACGTATGTGGGCCAAAATAAAATGTATTTAGTATTTTAAATCTTCTCTATGGCTACATTTTTAATTTAAAAGAAAAGTTGGATGACAACGACAGGAGAAATAAGAAAAGAAATTGCATTGTTTCTGATATTCATCAATTCGCAGCCGCTTCTCTTTCAGGCAGAAGAATAATCCATAATAAGCATTTGCGTTCCGATAATATTACAAGTAGACAGTTAATTAAATGATCTACATTCCATCGTAAGCCGGTCCGCCACCTCCTTCAGGAACAACCCAGTTGATATTTTGGCTGGGATCTTTAATGTCACATGTTTTGCAATGGATACAGTTTTGCGCATTGATTTGGAGTTTTTGTCCCAGGCCATCTTCAGTAGGCACATATTCATACACTCCTACAAAGAATTTAAAAAGGAATAAAACGATTATGTCTGAAGAATTGAACAGTTAACTAAAATATAAACATACCAGCAGGACAAAAGCGACCTTCCGGTCCATTGAAAATAGCTAAATTGCGCTTAACCGGCAACGTATCATCGCGCAAAGTAAGATGAGGAGGTTGATCTCCTTCATGGTTCGTTCCTGTTAGAGCAACTGATGTCAGCAAGTCAAAGCTGATCTGTCCATCAGGTTTAGGATAGTCGATAGGTTTCGACTCGGAAGCTGCTTTCAATTTACGATGATCCGCACCTGCACAGAAGAGAGGTTATATAAGTAATTTCACAATGTAATGTTGATGCGATTAAAAGTACCATGATGAGAAAATGTCCATGGTTCTTTTCCTCTACCAAGAACGTAGAAGAGACCCGTATATAATAATCCACCGTAAAGACCAAGCGATGTGCTAAATGAAGGCCGAACGTTTCTCACACCCTGCAATTCTTTCCAGACAGAGCTTTCACGAATCCTTTCTTCATAAATTTTGGGATTAATCCCAATTGTATCTTGTTGAGCATTTGTAACGTTTTCCATTGTATCGAAGATGCTTTCTGCGGCGATCATGGCACTTTTCATTGCATTGTGCGTTCCTTTGATTTTGGGAACGTTCATAAAACCAGGGGAACATCCCACCAAACAGCCTCCAGGAAACGTAAGCTTCGGTAAACTCTGCAATCCTCCTTCGTTCAAAGCACGGGCACCATATCCAATCCTTAAAATTCAGATTAAGTTAGAGAGAGATGAATCATTAAACCCGAATCATCATGAAACTGATTTCTCTTACCTTCTGGCACCTTCTAATACAGGTTTAATGGATGGATGGTGTTTCCACCGCTGGAATTCTTTATACGGTGAAATATAGGTGTTGCTGTAGTCCAATCCTATCACAAGACCCATAGCCACAAGCGGAGATTTATTTTCGTCCGTGACATGATATAGAAAGGATCCGCCATACGTGTTCCGCTCCTGCAGATTAACAGAGATGTAAAATAGATTGAAATGGAAGATTAATAAGAAACAAAAATAAATAAAAAATAATGAATAAATTACCAAAGGCCAGCCAACAGAATGCTCAACTAGCCCAGGATGATGCTTGGATGGATCGATTTCCCATAGCTCTTTAATTCCAATAGCATAGCTCTGAGGCTCGCAATCAGTTCGCAAATTAAATTTACTGTAGAGTTGTTTGGCAAGATGACCATGGCATCCCTCGGCAAACACGGTACACTTTGCATGTAATTCCATTCCACGGGCGAAAGAGTCCTTTAGAAAGGTAACGAGTCGTTAATAAAATAAAAATGAGCGCAGTGTTTCGACGGTTAATAATTATGTAACGTTTTTATATGAACTATTTTATGCTTACTCTGGGAGATCCATCTTTGGCGATTCCAACATCTGATGTCGCTATTCCTTTAACACTTCCATCATCATGGTACAGTATTTCAGATGCAGCAATGCCAGGATAAATTTCTACACCCAGTTCTTCAGCTTGAGTTCCAAGCCACTTCACAAAATGTCCTAGTCTCACTATGTAGTTCCCATGGTTATGCATAGGCATTCCTGAATTCAGCAATTGAACAAAATACACATTAATTAAGAAGATCTAAGTATTAAGAAGATATATCAAACAGGATCAATCAACTAATTTCAAACCAGGAAATATAGGAAGAGGAATTCTATGTTTTTCTGTCAGCAATGCAAATTTATCAGCAGTAACAGGGGTGTGCAGGGGAGCACCTCTGTCTTCCCAGTCAGGAATCAATGCATTTAAGGGATCAATTTCAATGCAAGCTCCAGAAAGAGTGTGTCCACCTTAACATATGGCAATAATTAAAATATTGATTTAGCAGTTAAAAGAATAAGTTGTAATACCAATTTCTGCAGCTTTCTCTACAACACAAATTCTCATCTCCTTTCCATGGGTGTTTGCAAGTTGCTTCAGACGGATGGCTGCAGACATACCAGCAGGACCACCACCGACAACCACCACATCAACCTCATCAGTGGATCTTTCCATATCAACACCTATAAAGAGGTTATATGCATTATTAACATAACTTATTATGATATAAAATACTGCATTGTAAAGAATTAAGAGGGCACTAGTAAATTTATGTATTTTTTATTTACCTTCCCATCTTGGATCATTTTCTCTTGGATGTATAGTGTAGTGGGTGGTGATTTTGGGAAAAGATTGTGGTGTTATGGAACAAAACTGTTTTGTACACAAGTAACTTGTTCCAACTACTGTTTAAAATAACATATTTGAAAAGCTGATTCAATGGTAATTTTTTTTTTTGCAAAGTAAAAGAAACCTTTTCTGAGAACCAACAACTTTGAGCATCCAAAGGCAATCATTATGTTTCAGGTAAGAATATAATTCTCTGTCAAGAATAAATTTAAATTATAATAATCGTCGATACTAATAACGTATTAAATAACTTAATGTTATTTCCAAAGTGAGAAAAATCAGTTGAATTTAGAAACCTGGTAAATAAAATAAACAGCTACAGTTTTCGTTTACATAATATCACTGAGACACCAATTCTTAGTTCAGCTTTAGCCACCAGTCAGTTGACACTCTACAGACAACATATCTATGCCCCCTGGCTTCAAGTCCCCCTACAGTCCAAAACTCCAAAAGGTCCTAAGTACCCATAAGACTTGCGTCAATGAAAATCCTTAACGCGTTAACTAGCAAAACACAGTTACACCCTTGTTACCCAATGTAACTGCTTTTGGGACGGAACGGAAAAATGTTTTTCCGTTAAACCAAATTTTTTAAAGACTACGAATTATTGAAATCGCAAATAAAATTGAACTCAAGCGCTCAGCAATCTTTATACTTCTTGGTTAACACATGTATCTCGGGTAGAGAAAAGCTCTCTTTCTTTCTTCATATTGCACCTTATAGCCCTCATCAGGGTTCTCCCCTCACATTTGTCAACTTAGTGGTCACGTGCATCATATTTAAGTGCTTGGACTTTTTTTTATTTACGTACATTGTTTGAGGCAGAGTGCCGACGATAAGTGATTAACCCTTCCGAAAGGTCATCTTTACCTCTTTCGGTACACGGAAGTAATAAGTGGCGAAAACTAGAACAGCGACGGAAAGCGAAAGGGCGACGGAAGGAAGAGACTAAATATATTTGGATGGACGAAAAGAGCAATTGTATTAATTGGAAAACATTGCTAAACACAATAAAAGTACAGTACCACTCAATAAAACATCACTGCACAAACTGCCTCATTGATGAAACAAAAAATAAAATGCAGAAAAAGAACCTAATAAAACTTATGGACATTGTCTAAAAGAGGACGAAAAATGTCTGAGTATCGTGATTTTTTTAGGGTTTTTTTCTTGATTTGTTTTTCAATCGTGACATGAATTAATAAATCGGGAAATAAAGCACGAGATTCCTCAGTCTTGTGTAGAGCATCATCGAAATGACCAGAGTTTTGAGTAAAATCACTTTCAGCATATCTGCATTCGACAGATTGCCGTCCCGTGTATATAATCATAATCACGACGACGGGATAAGTTTCTTTCCTTTAACATTGTAGCTCTTGCCTATAGTACACGGACAAAACGTGGAATTGATCCTGAGATCTGCATTCATTAAACAAAAATAAACATAGAAAAGAGAGATTAATGACGGGAAGAGATGGTAGTGGGGAAATTTTCGATTTCAGGAAGGAAATGGCCCTCAATCGCGCGCTGGGACGGCAAAATGTTGGAAAATCGTTTCAGGAATGGTTTTTTTTAAGTTTACGTGTTGGTTTTCCTATTTTGTTTTCTTCTTTTTCACTATTAGAGCTCAACTTCTCTTTTCGCAAACAGTTAAAAGACGAGGCGAAAAATTATTGATTTGTATTTTGTTTTTGTTTTAGAGGAGCAGATTTTTCAAATTTCAACTCCTTTTCCGGTTTGTTAATCCGACGGATTGTTCTCGTCAATTGGAGATTTATCGCCATCATCAATGAGGACATCAGTCGAGTCTTCCCTAGTCGACTTCGTTTTTGTTTTATTAGATAATTTGGTAGTCGTGACATTGTCTTGTGACGAAGTCGAGACAATAGTGTCCGCTATTTGATCTGTCTCGGAAACAATGGTAGCCGGCGGATTACCATTCTCACCCCCTTCAGAGTGCAAATCAGGATTCAGACCATTTTGTACGTTCATTTTCCCAAGATTTTCATCCAAAGGGTGACTGGGTGTGTCCGTTGGTGAACCTGTGCTGCCTTCAATTTGATTGTTGGGTGTTTTTGACGTGGGCGATGGCTGAATTTCGAGGACTTGGTCTTCTAAAATGGGATTGGCGGGTGGATGAGGGGGAGACTTAGTTGCCGGACGCCTTGGGACCGGCGTGCCAGGCTTCGGAACCGAGTAGGGAATTAGAATCAGCAGCAGTGAGAATCTGTTTCCTGGCAGAGGTCTTGCCTGATGCTGGCGAAGAGCCAGTCGCTCGCCCCCTCTCTCCGCAGCCGCCATCTCCCGCTAGAAGTGATAGCTTATCGGAAACATCGGATCCGCCACTCTCACTGTCACGGATCTCGGATGACGTGAATTTTCTTGATGCTCTTGGAGAAGCAGGCGGTGGACGGCGGCTGCAAACTTGAACCTGGATCAGTTCGCACAGTCGCCGGAAGCGTCGAAGATTACCTTAATACAAACATATATTATTACCTACGCTTAGAAACTTGTACAACAAACAAAAGCAAACTACCTGCAATTAGAACGAATGTCACGGCGTATAAGGTATCGACCTCTGGGAATCGTTCCCCTTTGACTTCGTGTTGACCAATGGCGGCAATGTCCACGTTGAAGCGCACGTGTCGCTGGAACATGGCTGGACCGGAAGTGCCACGTCGATATTCAACTTTAAAGGACATGGGACTGGCGACGCTGTGGTTCAAATCTGCGATCTGGATTATTCACGACATTGATTAATAATTAATTTATTAATGCATACGTGATTAAATTTTACATTCAGTCAGCAATACTGATTCAATCGAATCTAATAAATAATAATACTTATTATAGTTTTTTTTGCTTACGGAAAGGAAAGCGTGGATCAAATCAGCTTTGACAGAAGCCAGTGGTTTCCCTTTAACCAAAATCGTGTAAGTTTCATCCCGTTCACTGCCCATCAGAGTGCCAAACCATGAGCGTTTCGTCAACTCTGGCGACGACTCGGGAGTCAAACTAACTTCATCTCCTGAAATGATAAAAATACGAGGAGTAAATTATGTATACAGTATACAACTATCTTATCAATTAAGTGATGCTATTAGCCTATTATACAATTGCAGGCATGTGAGCAGTGAGCTATCTTATGGAAGCCGTTCCACATCTCGTGTTCTACTTTGCATTCTAATAGAAATAGATAGATTCAATTGTTTTTATCTTCGTCCAGCTCCCTATTGCACTATCAAAAGAAGGGATCTCTCATAATAAATTGAAGAGCGATTTGAGCTAGCTAGCGTGTGTTATATCACTCCACGTTCATCAGCTCCTTCCCCCTCACTCTCATGAAGAAAATCGATAGAGCCTACGCAAAAGATGAGCCCTTTGATGCAGTTCTCCGATACGTATACCCGTCTTATATATGCAAGCTGCCGACGCTCTCTCCCTCTTCTTAACCAAATAAAAGGAAAAGAGAAGACGGAGGAGGGCACGAGTATATAGTAGTACTGCAGTAGGCTGTATGTCAATCGCTTTCTGAAAGAACGACTCGGAGAGAATAGCTTATTGGGCTTCTAGCCAATAATAGGCGCCTGAATAAAAAGTACGGCACCATTGGCACCATGTTTGCTCATTTTCATCGAGATGTGAAAGCAATATACTATATATATACGTAGCCTATTGATTAGCTTGGAACTATAGGGCTTTGATCGTGTAATTGATTGTTTCATGCCTCGATTAGATGCATAAGAACAAAAAAAAATCCATCACTGAGTTTCGTTGCAAATCTACAACTAGACGCTAGTACTAAGCTGCTTTTATCACTTATGTGGCATAATAATGCTGAATAATCAAAAGACACAATTTAAAAGAAATAGTTTTCAAATTCAGCGCCAATCTCACTGGCGTACTTGTTCTCTTATTCTTTAACCAATTCATAATTGTAATCATCTTTACACTTTTAAGAATATTAATAAATGATTTATTGGTTGTTAAACCATTTGAGGATATATGTCTCATTCGCTCTGAATGGTGAGAGTTTTCACTACATTAAGCGTATTGTAGACTACTAGCACTAGCATGGCCCATATGTGGGCCGGGAAATGAGCCAATAAAATACCTTGGAGCAATTTTCTTCGATGGAAACGCGGTGAGCCGAGAAAACTGTTTTTGATGGTGGTTGTAAGGCGTGTCCTCCATGGATTGGGGGATCCGGGCGGAGTTGGAGTGCCTTGGAGGTACGATCCTTCACACGATAAAGGTTGACTCCCAGCGACTCCTGGAGCTCCTCCATTATTGCTTGAACTAGACGGCGAGGGTCGACTAGCTACGCCGCTGCTACGGGAAGGTGAGGACATCCCTCCGCCACTCATCATTCCGCTTCCGCTGCCCACGCTTCCTCCTCCTCCGCCACCTCCTCCACCGTATTGACTAGGGCCAAGTAAACGGTGGACGGGTCGAGGTGAAGGTGCTGGAGACGTCGAAGGCGTGCTACTATTGCTGCTGCTCAAAGGTTGAGCCATGAAAGTGTGGTGGTGATTGCCAGGACCTGGGTACGTTGAATGACCCGTCGTAGAGCGCCTCGGCCAATGACTGTCAAAACAACAATAGCTCATTAATTACGCGACTTCTTTTCTTCTTCTTCTTTTCACTTTATTAATCAGTTACTTGTAAACTTGGCGCCGGGCAATGATAGGAGATCCCTGAGACAGTTGAAACTGCGCTGTAACCGGTCCATTGACTTTGAGGGTATCGATCCTCTTCTTCGGGGGGTCGAGGTTGTCATTCCGTTGCTGTTGCTGCTGTTGCTGTAGCTGCTGTTGCTGTGTTCGAACTACTAATTCCGCATCATCTTCGCATGCCGGTCGACGCTTCTTACGATCAAGCAACAGGAAGTAGATCACTTTCTCAGTATTATGGCTGAGTGCATCAGCAACGACGTAGAAATAAAGAAAGGAAAATTAGAATCAATGGATTGTAAATTAACTGCATGATTTAGATGGAGACGCCCTTTGCCAAATGTAAATCGAAGTAAATATCACATTATTTTTACCCGATTTGGTATCGAGTATCAAGGAATATGAACAAAAACTTACTTTGGATTGAGTAGTTCCTGAATCAGTTTTTTGCGATCCTTGAAACAGCCAAGACTTGTGATGGCTTGCAGTACATCTGGATCACAATCAGCTTCTGTAGGGAGGATGTGCGTCTGAACAACGGACATCATTGGCAATTCAAGCTCCAATTCACCCCCTCGGCATCCGGCACTTCCAGCTACAACCCAACTATGGCGATGGATCTCGGCCAGCTATAGATAACCCAACATTGCGGATGAGAACGATAATAAGACAACGGAGAATCAACAATATTTTATAAGAATCAGAGTGATTCCCTTTGACTTGTTTACATTCCATCTTTCGAATTAATATTTACTCAGTTAGGATAATATTCAAATTTAGAATCGTTTAACGGTTGTTGAAAAGTGTTTGGAAAGAACGCATACGGTAATTTAAAAAACGAAAAAAACTTACCGTCATTCTTTTTTCAGGATTGACTTCGATCATTCCACGCAAAAGAGATTGGCACTCGGGTGGTACAAAGTGCGGTATATGATATACACCTCGTTTAACTTTCTCCAGCAACTGTCTCAAGTTGTCATCGTCGAATGGTAGAGCGCCTACCAACAAGGCGTATAGAATGACACCACAGGACCAGACATCTGCCCGACGACCATCGTATTTCTCTCCCTATTTTTTGAAAGGGATAAAATAGATGTGTCAGTAAAATAATAGTACACGGCTCCAGTATCTATACCCAATACGATTATGAGTGTTTTAGAACTGGGGACAATGATGACTACGACCGTTTATGTAAGCGCGTATATGTAACACAGGGGATGGACAGTTTCCTCTTTGTGTACGCTTTTGTGTCAGGGCGATTAATCACTAGTGGGATAAGCTGACAACCTCTGAAAGAGTCATGTCATGGAGCCAACAAAGTATGAGTAAACCCCGTTTTGACCACTTCTTGTCTATATCTTTGAGGGGGAGACCAGTGTACCATACTACTTAAGAAAATGAAAACCATCATATCAATATATATGTATGCTGTCCCGAGTTCCCATCAGTGACTTGGTCTTTTTTCATTCTTACAGTTATAATGATGACAAAATGCTTTCTTTTACAGTTAATAAATTCTAGAATGCGCGATTTTTTTAAAAATAAATTTTACCCGGATGACTTCGGGACAAGCGTAGTGAGGTGATCCGCAACTCGTTTCCAGCATACTTCCATCTGGCTGCAGAGAAGCCATTCCAAAGTCAGCAATCTTGATGTTGTTTTTGTCGTCGAGTAGCAGATTTTCTGGCTTGAGATCGCGATGACTACACAAATGAAATTATAGGGAGAGAGAGAGAAAGAGAAAAAATGAACTAACAAGAAAAACAAAGTACGGTATTGCCATACGTATAATTCAATAGCATTAAGGCTATTTTGATTGATCAGACTGGTATCCAGAATTTTTTTTTTTTTTGCTCATAATGGGGCATTGAGCCAAAAAGACTTCCGCGCCAGCGTACTTTACTGCCAAGTGTTGTCAAGGGCAACTCACCAAATAGAATGGCTGTGACAGAAATCGAGAGCTGAAATTATTTGCCGGAAGAATCGCCTTGCTTCTTTCGGAGTCAGGCGCCCTTTTTTCACCAAATAGTCGAACAGCTCTCCTCCGGATACGTGCTCCAGAACCAGGTACCTTTGGTGGAACAACATGAAGAGATAGGAACAGAATTAAAATCAAGTTTCTTTTTTAAGATTTGCTTATTTGTATAAAAAGAAGAAGGAGGGCGGGCGGGCGGCTTATTTTAGTTGTTTGTATACGCCTTGGCTTGTCTCCTGATCCTTTTTTCAGCAGTTGCTATTGCTGCTTCAGGCTACGTGCGGATCGATATAAGAAAAAAAAACTTACAAATATTTTTTGTTCTCGTAGACATCAAAGAGACCGAGGACGTGTGGGTGTTCGATTAGCTTCATTATTGCGATTTCACGTTCCACCTGTGATGAAAATAATTCAGACATTTGTGAAACTTTCGTTTAGCCGGTAAGCTATTGCACTACACAAAACATCTAAAAATAATGCTCTCAATGAAGTTTTGCACTCACCTTTTGAAGTACCGATTCACTCAACTTCTCTCGGTTGATAATCTTGATGGCTACCTTCTTGCCGGCGACGCAATGCACTCCCAATTTGACCAGCCCTGCAAAGTTCACAAGTTCCTTAACATTAGTGATGTCTAATTAATCGAATTGACTTGATATAATCTGCATATATCTCCTTGATCAAGTCTTGAAATTCACAGAAAGTTAACTTTAAAGTGTGATGAATAAAGACTTACCCGTTTGGCCTTTGCCGAGAGTCTTATCCATCCGGTATGGACCGACATATTGGCGTATGTCAACGCCTCCTCCGAGAAGATCTCGTTGCATCTTGACAGGGAAGTAGTTCGTTTAAATTACGCGGTGAATCTGATGCTGATTGCTTTTCCGGAGAAATGTTTTGTTGCACTGCTTAAATCCCTTCCCTCTCGCCTTCTCTTGACTCTTTCAAAGGATCGGAGTCGCCATGTTGCCGCTCCTAACTACTGAATGAAATCTACAGCCGCACCCTGCACTTGTGACCGCAAGTCCACAACTAGGGGCCGTCGAGTGCCATCTCCTCAACGACAACGACGAGGACAAGGACTAGTTTCACCAAGATTTGTATACCGTTTCCAACATCACGTATTGAAACAGAATATTCCAAATTAATGAATGCACTGGCAAACACACGTCTTTACGCAGAGCCGTCGACTGATGGACGGAAACTAAACGATGTATTCAGAAGACAGCTCTGGATTCACGCTTGCGCGTGCGGGAACGACACTCGTTTTGAAATCTCTTTCACTCTCACTGCTCTTCTTGGAAGAGCAATAAAAGCAGATTTGATGTCTTATGTGAGCAAAATTTTTTAAATCAACACACACGCAACTCTATATGCAACGTCCTTCTCTATAGGCTCATGAAGGAAACACAAAAGCTAGTCAAAGTAAGAGCTCATTTAGTTCTTCTCTGCGTGTGTCTCGTGTTGTGGCGGTCTGCATGCGGAACTGCGCATACTCTCTTCGACGACGACGGCGGCAGCAACGATCAATATCGGAAGGTCAAATCCTTCGAGCACGGTCCCCAGTCCCCCCTCTTTCTCTCTCTTACTTCCTCTTTCATTCACCTACTCTTCCTATTCTCATCCACCCTTTTTGCGTTACGTACAGTACAGTAGACACCGGCCGGTCCTCCCCTCGCACCAAACTTTTTCTCTTCTTTTCCCCGCCGCTTCATTCCTCTTTTCTCTCTCTATTACATATATACTTTCACGTGCTGCAGCTCTACAAAAGCCGCCCCATTAAAAGACGTGGCTTCACATATATATTTATGGCAACAGAAGAGACATAATTCGGGACACAATAATCATGTGTTCTTCTTCTCTGGGGTATTTTACCGTCGAAGTATGGATCGAAGGATGAGTCTTATATTAAGTTCTTATTATAGATTAGTTAGCGTAGTACGCAGTACGGTCCTTTGATTCACCGTCGGGGTTGTCCAACCAAGGGTAAACTTCGGGGCAATCAAGAACGCAAGACGTCATGAATCTTTCGCCGGCAGAGGGTTCACTGTCCGTCGTTAAGTTATAGGAGCAAGTATTGTTGACACAGGGTGTTGGAGTCATTGACGGACAATCAAACTGGCTAGGGGCTTGAGAAAGCGTTCCTGGAGACTTGATCCATTCGAGCCCCTTTCGAAAGTTGAAAATGTTATAACTTTAATAAGAAAGTATTAATAGGCGTATGTTCGAAAGAAACATTTCAGTTGCACGCTTGGTTGCTCAATGCCTAGTTTTATATAATGAACTGTCTCTTTTTTATACAAATATAGACGCGATCGATAACTTTTCACCCTAGTTACCTTTGCAACTGAAACGATGTAGACGTCTTGTAGAGTGCTCAAGTAATTGAGAAATTGAATATACCCAGTAAGTATATAAGGATTGGCCTGGAACCTGCAATCGACGCATACACAGAAATCGTAATGAGACGATTAAAATCAGAAAAGTTTTCTGAATTCTCAGTAATGACAAACCATGCAGCATGAAAGTAAATCCCAAAAGGTGCTTTATTGCTCTTATAGTGTCGTTCAAAGTTATTTCTCAGTAGTTCCATGGTGTCAGATGCATTGCTCTGACTGTTCATACCGACCAATATAGAAGAGTGGTACCAGTACATAAAATAATTTAGCGTCCTTTTCCGACTTAATCAATTTGTATGATAGCTAGCTAATAAATTTGTAATATTACTTACGCACATGCGTCGGCCATTGCGCAAATATTTCCCGTCTTGTCCGTAAAATCAACCATCGGTACAACCCAGGTACCGGGAAAAGAATTTTCATTGACACACGGTGGAATATCGCAATCCTAGTAGCATGTTAAAGTTTACGGTTAAAACATGAACGAATAAACAAAAAATTCCATCTTTTGATCAATATTGTCGGAGCATATGTCAACCTGTTCAGAGCCGTAGTCCAGTGTGTACGGCCAAATAGGATCGTTCGTGTATTTGCTGGTGGGCCTAAAAGAACATGGCTTAAACATGATACATTTTGTAGTCTATGTTTTTCACTAACCATGAATGGTCGTACATTCCCAGTTGATGTAATGTACTGTATGTATCTGCCCCGCTCGTTTGAAGGAGAGGTGCCCGATATCCCTATACACATAATAAATTAGATATCGCAAAAATGCCGAGGGTCTTCAATCTGTTGATTATCCCATAGAGATATCAGTAAGAGCGAACCTTAATTTGTTCTTCAGGTACTTGCGCGTATTTGCCAAGCATGTAACGCATTTGGCCAATTTCTTTCATCGTGGTTTCCGCGGAGGCGTTTGCCCAATAACCTTGGTCAGAGACATGTCTTTTTGATGCAGCCAAAATATATTAGATATCTCAAACGTATTTGTAGTAGTAATTAAAATGTATAGTTATTACGTCACGCTGTGGGAACCGAGTTCATGACCTAATAATGGAAAAATTGAAAAATAATTTCTATTTTAAATATGTTATTTGAAAGTTATTAGTCGCACCTTGATAAAACAAGTTGTGTGCAAGTGTATAATCCTGTATTTTTTGAATTTTTAAATGTAATAAAAGCTGATAATTAACAAAATATTTAAAAATATCTATCTTGAAACATGCGGTAATACATTGTACTCGTGATTGATATAAAAGGTCATTGAAATAGGACAGCCGTTCCTGTATAAAGTCAATCGATTAAGGTTTCACAAGCTACGACACACAATTTGCATATTGGAAATCTTAAAAAGATGGAAAAGCGTACGGATTTATGCGATTTTTTGTAATGGATGTGTAGTTGATATAGTTTAGCGTATTAACGGCATCGTCAAAAGTTAAGAATACAAGCTGTGGAATCTCTTGAGGCGGCAAATTTTGCGGTGGAGTTGTATTCATGCAGAGGCAGTTGGGTAATTTACATTCATTTATGCTGCATAATAGGTATTTATAAAAATAATTTATGAATACAAAAAAAAATTATATAATATGCATGCACCGTCAGCGGAAACTTACTCGCATTTCGTAGTGGATTTATTTTGTCCCAAAGAGGATGATGACAGGACTGAAACAGACAACGTTAATAAAAGTATAACCAGGATAGCAGAAAACAGCGGTCTCATTTTAGAATGAAATGTGACCTAAGAAAGAAAATCGATCATCCCTAGTGCGAGATGATATTTGACTCACTACTTAAAAATATTTGAGAACGTATGTGTAATGTTACACCATTTATCAATTCAAGTATTCATTTTTACTGATAAGGAGCTGCTCATAAATTGGTATGCTAATACCATATAATCGATACGATCGATACGCAGTAAACCTATTGTCTCGTTCCTCTATTGTTCCTATAGGCTTTTAGTGATAACTTTATAATTTATAAAAAAAGGTAATTTAAAAATTAAAATGAACATTTGCAACGCATCTCTTTTAAAATGTAATGATACCTTGTGTCATTGCATGTAGGCTGTTTGCGAGCCCATTTCTATTTCAGAAGACAAAACATAAAATATCCCTATACCCGCCATTACATTAATATTGCATTACGTAGGACGAAGGAAAATGCCCGTGTTTGAAATTTGCCGACGTGTACACAGGAATATTTCGGTACTTTCAAGGTGTCTCAATATTTTACGGGTGTTTATTTCGTTTTTATCAAATTTTTATCACTAGGCTGAACAAAAGCTGAATGTTTTATCAGTATTTCAGTTTTCATCTAATCCGCGTCTATTATCCCTATTGTATAAGTAAATTATTGGTTTATCACCAGAAAAAATTTAATTTTTTATTGTAGATAGTTTTATTCATATTCTATAATAGAGCGAGGTAATATTCTTGCGATCTTGTCCGTTGCGCATTTAATTTGTTCGAATAAATCGGCTAGTAAATTACCAGCAGGGAAGAAATCTTGAGCCCAAACTACCAACTTCCCGAAATACACTGGATATAATGACCACTCGTCAAAATGTATTGACAATTCAATAGTTTTATAATGTTTATACATTCTATGCATAAGATATCACCTTAAAATACGGATCATTTTTTTGTGAAAATGTAAATCGAACATTTATTAACGGTATTTGAAATTAATTTTTTTTTACCCAATTTCTTTTTCACGAAAATGTTATTTAAATCATATTTTTTAAAAGTACGTGACGCTTTATATTTTTTATAGTAATAAGTAGATATACTATTTTTCACTTGGCAATGAAATTTCATTTTTCCGGATGAGTTGACGCTTGATGACAGGTTCAAAATTAATTATGATAGCTCCCAAAATCATGGATATTCCCATAGTATAGAAACCTGTAGGAAAAATTAAGTAATGTATAATGTAAATGTTTGAATTATTTAGGATGCAAACCTGTAAGATAACTTCCTGTTGCATCCTTAGAGAAACCTGAAATTTCACAAAACAGTTGAAATCATGTCATTTGTAACATTTTCAGCCTTATTGCGGCGGAACTCATTTACCGATGAGCGGCGGAACTACAAGTGTAATAGTGCCTTGAAAGAGGCGAACCAATCCGTAAGAAGAAGCAATAGAATCTGTTCCATGATGTTCATTCAGCAAAACCGGTATCAATAAAAACCAACTACCAAGACCAAGTCCATAAAACGAGACAATAACCGCAAAGGTTGCGAAAGTAGTTGCAAACGGTATGCAAAGAACTGCAATGCCTGTGGTAAGCATACTGAAGTGATCGTATAAAAGCATTAGAAATCGGCGAAAAAAAAAAACCAAAATTCCAATTTCTCAAACATGCGTTACCTGAGGCTGTATGCTTTTGAACTGGAAAAAATGTTGAGATCAGCAACATAACCAACCCCTATGCGACCTAAGAAATCTAAAACGGCGCTGATGGACAAAAGCAAACCGCAGTCACTTCTGCTCAATCCCAGAGAATTAGCGTAGGACGGAACGTAGTACCTGTTCAATAAAGAAATGCACTGTAAAATAAATGAAAATACGCTAGAAAAAGTGGAAAATTAAATACAAAGCATGTGGGCATCCGACGGCCATCATCATCACTGTGCTTGTCAGAAGTACAAAGAGCGGATTCTTCAACAAGGAAAAATCAATGTAGCGTCCAATTGCCCTCTGAACACGATTTCTTTTGTTTCCGATTATTTGAACATTCTTCTGTCTTACTCGATTGAGGCTTATTCTTCTCCTCTTTGAAATAGATTGTTGAATCTGTGCTCAGATCTTCCATGCTAAAATCAAGAGAATACTGATAAATCCAAAAGTCTACTTCATAAAATCACCAGAATTATAGCTGAGTTTCATACCTGTGAACCATGGACCATCCCCTTGTTCGGGATGGAGTTGGCGGTCGCAGATCATTTGAATTTTCGTTCACAGAAATGTCGTCTTCTGGAATGGACGTTAAATGACGATCCGGGACGCAAAGGGAGACGTGATGGTTATACGCAACGGGTTTCTGAGAAGGGGAATCACCAAGTTCAACTTGCAATTCAGATTTCTTTTTCTCATGTTCGACAAGGGCTTGATGATCCTCAATCGGGCGATAGAGCATTGCACTTAGGCACACGTGTAACATGCAAGCACCCAAAATTAGGATGGAACCTTTAAAGCCATACTGCATACAAATCAATTAGCGAGATTAGTTTCAAAGCTAAACGCAAATTTCCACATTTAGTTTCGCTTACCAAAGGCACAAGGACCTGCACAAGTCTGGATGTATTGAGATCATGTTATTAAAGTAATATAATAAGAGGTTTTGAGCTAAGAATTTTTGATAAGCTTACGGAGGAATGGCCATGCTTCCAGCCGCTGTTCCTGAAACACATATTCCATTTGCCTGTAATCAGATAATATAGATCATGATGTCTTGCTACATATAACATATATTTAAAGATATGGTGGTAAATATTCACCAAAGCTCGATGCTTGCTAAAATAACGAGATGTCATAATGATTCCCGGAGTGGTAGACAATCCTGCTCCGATCCCTTGAGTGAAAATATATTATAGCTATGCGTGAGCACGTACAGTAAAAGGGAAGGGTACCTGTGAGAACTCCAAAAGTGAGACATAATTGTGGGAGGTTCGTCGCAAAGAAACTAAGGCTAAGTCCAAGCCAGCAAAAAAGTCCGCCACAAAAGACGACAGAACGGCAGGAGAATTTCTGGCACAGCCCGCTTGCAGTTGGGGCTAACAATTTAGATTAAATACCTGAGGTTAATTAAGCTAGGGAAAACCGAATTAAATCAAAGCATAATTATACCGAGCATCAATGATAGACAAGAAAGAATCGCAGGAATCCAAGACGCCAGAGAAGCGCTTGCGTCAGAGTAAAGCTGCATAACTTCCATAAAAATAACTCCGTAACTCTTTATCAAACCTGAATTTAACCACGGAAAACATTTTAAATACAGTAGTAATAGGACGGAGAATGAAAATTAGTTTGAAGACTGACCAGCTATCCAAAATTGAACTAGAAACGCTCCAAACGCGACAAACCATCCTAATTAAAGCGGGAAAAAATATTAAGTTTAATTCCAACGTTGATTATTATATGAGCTAATTAAGTTAGTAAAAGTATTTAAATACAGAATATAATTAGGCCTAAAATAAAATGATGAAATATGCATTTAATTAAAAGACCAACCATATCCACCATCCGGTGCAACAAACCGACTTCTTAAAGCCTCGATTCGATCTTTTTCTCTCTTCTTTTCCTGCTAAAATATTGTTCAATAACAAAACGTTTAATATCGTGAAATTGCAAAATATATCAATCATGTGTAAATACTTAATCTTACTTTAGTGTTGCTTTTCTTGACATGAACGGTAAAGTGGTTGTCATTTTCACTGGCATCGCCGAGGAGCGGTTTTCCACTCAAACTTGTGACTGTTAATTGATGCTGCTCTATTTCATCATTCACTCCATCGTGGTTGTCAGCTGCTTCGTCGTCTCCTTTCATTTCTCAACTTGTATACAGTTTCTCTTTTTCTTCCTCACAAACTCGATCGTGACTTGTATTCATAAAAAGTTAAACAAACAGCGATACCTATAGCTATACCCGTATAGCTCACGTGTTGACTGAGTGCACAACAGGGGGGAGAGAACAAAGCAAATAATCACTTGCACCAGAAATAGACGAAGGCATGGCTAACAAACCAAAACAAAATAATATATTTGCAACTGAGCTAAAAAATGTCCAATTCCTCTTTTACCTCTCAGCTGAAATGAACTGCATATACTCTAAAACTACAACTGTATATCGAGATGGCGGGATGGGAATACGAATCTCTCTAGTTACCAAGTTGAAAGGCACTGGACGGTACAGCTGGATTACTTTTTTTTTTTCTTTCGACTCGTCTTTAAAATCTTTAGACTGCCTGTTTGAGCTCGCTACTACAGCGCATGAGCAGAAATAATCGATACATAGCGCGATTTGGAAAAAGTTGTGGCCGCTACCGGATACGGTAATAAGATCAGTTCTAGAGATATTGCATCATTTTAAATTTTATTTTTTTGCGGCCTTGAGGTAAATAGAATGGAATTCTTCCGATTTTATGATGTATCGGTATTTTCTATAAGATTTATTAGACACAAACAGACAGGTCTAAATCATGTAGCTTAAAAGCGATGACCCACGGTCACACAGTCTATCTGATAAGACAAAACTGCAGTTCATTACGTAATTATAGAGATAATCGCACACTAACCTTCCATAAAAATAAAAAATCGCCTGCGAGATTTATTTTTTAGATGTGGGGTAATTTAAAACAATGTGATTAAGTCCGCCGTTTGTAATACATGAAATCCCCCGTTGGTATGAAACGGCCAGCAGCTATAAAAAAAATAAAAATAAATCGGGGAAAAAAACTACCTATTCAAAGCTTTGGATAACGATTTGTGTAATAAACTCAATCACCAAATAACAACGAATCATTTAAATTCTTTTATTTTAAATTTTGAAAAAAAAAGAAGAAATAATATGGAAAAAGATATCTCTAACTGAAAACTGAAAATGTTTCTATGAAAAAGGAAAGAAAGACTTAACAAAACTGGGAAACAACATTTCAATTAACTTACAATATCTTCTAAATTATAAGGGGTTTTGTATGAAAGTGCTAAGTGGAAAGGGTTGCACGGTTGCTTCTTGTTTTCTTTATACGCATCACTATAAATCCCCAGAACGTTTACGGTCAACCCAAGACTTTAGAGCTAATTCAATACCAACACGAAATGGAGTATGTGATCCAATCCCCATTCCTTCGAGTTTGGCGTTTGATAGCTGAGCATTATGAGGACGAGGAGCTCCGGGAACGGGATTCGGATCGGGACTGATATGATCCATAGGCAAATTGAAAACTTCAGACATAGCCTTAACCATACCATATTTCGTCAAATTTTCCTTCCCTCCCCATTGATAAATACCTGTAGCACAAAAGTTAAATTAGAATCATGAAAAATGTGAAATAATGACAATTTAAATTATAATTATAAAACTTAAAAATACCTTTGATATCATCGGTTTTTGCCAGTTTTCGTTCCATAAGTCCCAAGCAAACAGATGCGATATCTCTTACATGAGAAGGACATCTGATTTCACAGTCGGATATCGATTTGGGCGCATTTTGGAAAAGAAGTTCCAAAAGAACCGTTACAGTACTTTCGCCCAAGTATTCAACTGATATAAAAGTATAAAAAATGACGATTCAAAGTTATTAATTCCGCCACTTAAATCCAAAGTAAAATACCAGTTCCATATAAGACGGGGATGCGCAGGATGACGTGATCTTGGTAAAATAAAAATATCGTTAAGCCAAACTTGTTATATAGTAATGAATAAATGAAACCAGGAAATTATTTCATACCTTTACTTGATTCTTGAACAACTATTTCTCCTTGAAGTTTCGTTTTACCGTAGACATTGAGGGGATTTGGAGCGCAGTTCTCAGTGTAGGGTGGTTTCGTTCCATCGAAAACATAATCCGAACTAATATAAAGCAAAGCGATTCCTGCTTCCGCTGAAAAAAAAACATAGAGAAACATAAAAATTGTGGCAAACACAAAACTATAAGATAATTCTAAGAAATTAGGATTCAGCACGAGACCTTATAATAATTGAACACAATTACATTATAGTTCTCAAAGGTAGAAATCGTATAGGTCATATCATGAGCGATGAAATACAAAACATCGTCCAGAATTCTATAAGTTCAATATGTAGAGTGAAGGGCTTACCCGACAATATTCCCAAATCTTTAGTGGCTTCCACATTTAATTTGATGGTCCCATCTAAATCTCCATCAACTTTGTCGGGAAATCGCTGAGCGGCACAATGTATAATAGCGACGGGTTTAAACTCGCTCAAGACTTTAGCTACTTCATCTCGGTTGCAAATGTTTATTTTCACCAAGTTTTTTCCAGTTCTATAAAATTTAAAATTAATTAAAACAAATTATCACTGACACATACAATACATATATATATATTTATATGGAAGGCTTGTATGATATTAATGCAACTAGAAAAGTGTAAGAGAATATAAAAGATTAACTAATAAGGGGAAATACTAATTAAAAAGATAGTACTAGGAAGTGCAAGATACAATATATTATCCATCAACATTTTTTACAAAATTAATAAACCTTTGGTAGATAGTCTAATACTGCTAATACGGTAGCCAGGCTAATAGGTATTAGTCGTGCTAAAGGTATTAGAAATACCTTTAAAACTTTAAACTTGGTCTTTTAAAATATCAGGCTCTAAAATCGTTTTATAGGTACAGGGGGAAAACCGGCGATGTCAGAACGTAATTTCAATTATTACCGTGAAAATGCAAGGCCTAGGACTGTCCACCCAGCATCTTCAAACGCGGTACAAACAGCTTCAAAAGTGGAAAAAAAATTAGTATGCAACAAAAAATAAATTTACTTATATCTACTTATATATTTCTAATGGTTTCATGGAATACGGAAGTAAACAAACCCAATAAGATTTTAAAATCCTTCCAGCTCAATTTAAGACAGAGAGATTTTTTTTTACATTAAAATAACTGAAAAAGATATGAATATAAACATGTTGGAGGCAAAGAAGAAAACCGTGTAGTAGAATTATATAAAAAGATATGACACGGAACTCGGTACGGTAGCCATAAATTTAAAAATCCGCATACACGGGCATTCATGTTGAAATAAATATTTATCCTAACAAAAAAGCTGTCAGCTGTTATCTACATGCTTCAAAGGCATAAAAATAAAATAAAACTATAATAATGACCCTTTGTAATTCATTCATAGTAACTTAGTAACTTTTAAGTAGGTTCACTGAGGTAAGTCATTTATAGAGATAACAAATATGTGAGATATATAATCAATAAATCATCATTCCATTAAAAAAAAGAAACCCTCTAAATATGCTGAATCAAGTGCAATCATTCAATTAACGTGACACTACTTGTTGCTGAAGTTGTAGCTATTTACCTCTGCCTAGTAGGCCAGATGCACCAGTTACTAAAACACGCTTTTCAGACATGGAAAATGCAACAACTGTCAGCAGTTGTCCTTAATCAAATATGCCCTCCACAACTCCACGAGTTAACCTGCAACAATTTAAAATCAGCAAACAGTGTATCAATAAAATAATTAAGAACATCATAATGAACGTATTTTTTTTCTAAAAATTAAAAAGGAAACGTACCGGTGCAGTTGGCTGGCAGCAGAATACGTCACAACCACTCATGCAACCACTAATAGGTAAGACAGGATAAACAGCACACTGCGCCACCTACTTTCACGTCGTCTGCACCGTTGAGATTGCGATTTGCAGATGTCTGCTTTACTTCACTACCATTAGAGGATTCGAGTCAGATGTAAACCTTTTTAGCCAGGTTTGTCTCTTTTCATCATTTATTCTAATTTCTCTAGTATTATTAGTTGTAAGCAATGGTAGTCAAATAATGTTTGCAACCCATGCCGACTGTATTATTATTTTGATTTGCGTCGAATATGCTACAGTTTATAAATTCTAAGGGGAGGGGGGGGGGGGAGATATTTGTTTATTGTAAATAATGGTTTTATTTCTCTGCTTATGCTGTTTTTAATATTATTTCAGAAAAATGGTTTCAATTGTCAGAATTAAACTCAGTGACAAACTGCTGCTCCTTAACAACTTGAAAAAGCTGTGCCATGGGAACAATTATTACAATAAAATATCATTGTTTCACACATCCTCTCCAAAAAATGGTATATTTAGTTATCAGTTATTCTGTTTTGAGAAATATTATTCATTTTTGTTTATATATTACAGTCATAGAGCTGAAAATGCCATCACTGAGCCCAACAATGTCAGAAGGTACCATTGTGAATTGGCATAAAAAAGAAGGAGAAGCAGTTAATCCTGGTGATGTGCTATGTGAGATCCAGACAGACAAAGCTGTTATGGCCTTTGAAATAGAAGAAGAGGGTGTTCTTGCAAAAATTATGGTACAATTAGTAAATAGTAATATGTTTTAATATGCTGACTTACCTCTGAATTAATAAGAAAATTATTTAATTTAGATGGGAGATAATTCTAAAGATGTTAAAGTTGGTTCCTTGATTGCCCTTTTGGCTGAACATGGTGAAGACTGGAAATCAGTTCGTGAAGCTACTAAATCTAGTACAGCTTCGCTCGGCACCGTACAGCGCTCGTCAGAAATCGTCAGAGAAGATTCGGATAAATTTGCAAAAGAGGATGATAAACAGCATGGCAAAAAAAACTCTAAACAGCAATTACCGTGAGATTCTTCTCTATAACTTTTGTTGATAATTTGAAATATTTAAAAATGAAACAGCTATTAAAATTATTGTTGTACAATGTATATCCCCAACGTTCGACTCATCCCAACTCTAAACTAAATGAACTAGTTCAGTAGAAAGTTATTCTAAATGTTTCCCACATAAGTGTTTCACGCTTTCAAAAAACAATATATCAAGTATGTAAAAATATTTAATCTATTTCACTAGAATCATGGGGCCGGCTGCACGTGGCTTACTGGAAAGATATGGACTCTCCGCTAGTTCCGTACCCGCAACCGGTCCCCGAGGATCTCTTCTTAAAGGAGATGTACTAAACTATATTTCGAGGGAAAAGCTGTTACCCATCGAAGGTAGGTTGAATTTATTTGGAAATATTTGAGCCGTAATAATCCTATTTTTTTCTCAAGCTCACTCTGCTTCAGAACCCCCAGCATCACCGAAAATTAGTACAGCCGTAAAAAAATCTACTATCACCTCAAAAGTTTCTGGAAAACAAGGAAATGTATTAATTGAGCAAGAATATCAAGACATCGATATTTCGAGTATTAGACATACTATTGCCAAGCGCCTATCTCAATCAAAGGTATTCAAACAGTATAACTAAGCTCTCCAATTAGTTTACTAAGTACCATCTCGTTCTCTAAATGTTGCAGGCGCAAATTGCTCATGCTTACCATACGGTAAATTGCAACATGAATTCGGTGATTTCCTTCCGGAATCAGCTTAAGTCTGAAGGAATTGAATTTTCGATTAATGATGTTATCGTCAAAGCGGTTGGATCTGCTCTTAGCCTTTGCCCAAATGTAAATGTTGTTTGGAAAGGAGATCAGGTATGTCAATGAAGATTGAACTTCTGCCTTACTATTTTACAATTTTTGAAACTGAACTATGTCCTATTTAGCTTATCACTCCTGCTTCAATCGACGTTTGCATTGCTGTTGCAACAAATACAGGATTGATCACGCCAATCGTTACAGATGTTCCGGTAAGAGGTATACAAGATATTGGGAAAACTATCCGCGCTTTAGCAGAGAGAGCTCGTTTGGGGAAAACTTCTTTTACACGAATTCCAAGTAATATCTAGAAGATATCTACAATAAAACATCATCTAAGTTAATGAAATTGTTTTTTTTTCTCTTCAGGGAGGATGCTTTACGTACGTGAGATGGAATATTACTATTATTATTTAATTAATTAAAATCAATTCGCATTTATTTAAGATGTCCTTTAATTTCACATTTATCCATTAGGATAAGTAATCTTGGAATGTTTGGAATTAATGAATTCAGCGCCATTATCAACCCTCCGCAGTGCGCAATTCTAGCTGTCGGTGGAAACCGTCTCATTCTAGGTAATTATTTCTAAGAATGATTTTTCAATAATAGTAGACTGATTCGTTTGAAAATTCGAATGAATAGGAGAAAATGGTAAACCGGTCACGATGATGAGTACAACCTTATCTTACGACGGAGAAGCAATATCAGCCGTGGAAGCTGCAAAGTTTATGTCAATTTTGCAAGAACTTTTGAGGGAACCACAAAATCTTATCTTAGCCCAACACCCGCAATTAATGTCCTTGCAAGACTCAGAAGCGGCACTCGTATTGTAGTCAATTCTGCTAGTTAAGTTGTATAGCTAAATAGTTCTGCACACAATTATGGTGTTTATATAACCTTTTTTGTTTGATTTGATTTTTAATGGAATTACAATCTCTACCATCCTGAAGCCTATCGTTATTGTCCATCACTGTGACTTTAAGGATAAATTACTGTTATCATAGTGACGCATTTCAATCAACATCTTGCTAACTTTTTCTTTAAATAGAGGCTTATGATATAGCAGCACAAAGTTAGTCCTTTATAATTCCCTAAATAATGCCTATTGTTGATTACTGGATGTGGTTTGATTTAGGGTACATTCGTTATGACTTGTTATGAAGTTGAGCGCTAGGTGACGCCTGTGTATTGTACAGATGAATATTTTCTCGAGGTCGGAACATAGCCGGGATCTCGGTTCTATTTGCTCTTGCGGTGTGCTTCGACTGATAGAAGACTACGGTACAATATTATCATAATTAATTAGTTTAAAGAAAATCAAAGGAATTTTGCATTAGCTTTTTAATTTAATCGCTCTACTGGCATTAACGATAACTTTTTTAGTGACAACTTACGTACGGTACGTGATCGGTGTTGTGTTGTTTTTTATCAATGGTCGCAGACCGCAACAAATACAAAATTCACTTAACGTTACAGTGGACAAAGCTGCAATTTACAGCAGTATTGCAAGAAAAAAAAATCGTTCATTTTCGTAATAATTAAATCAATGCTATTATGAGCCCTACCTTCGCCCATTAATTCAGTCCCGCCTCCGCAATAAGGATTCTTGGTATCGGCCGAAACCAACTCATTCAATTTTAAAACACATTCTTAGGACGTCCCTATGCGGGATAATTTCTTCAAGTTTTTTTTTCTTTTAAATATAATTGGATTCATTCGTCTTGTTGATTTTCGAAATAACTAAGAATATAACTTTTCATTTAAAAAATTATTCGAATATTGTCTATTGTAAATTGTAATAGTTACTATAACAAAACGTGAGCTTGAAAATCTTGGTATAAGGAACAAGACATGAAGATAAATCCTAGGTAATAAATAGTTATAAAACGACATGATTCGCTTTAGAGAATGAACGTCTTTTGATGTCAGCTGGATGCTCGATGCACGCTCGATGAATTTAACGGGATAGGGATACAGAATAGGGATCGGCAATAACATGATAGGGAATGAACGTGAATGCTGTCGTTGACAAACGCTCCAACACATTAATCACACTGCTGTGACTATTATGTATCCTTCAATTTCTTAAGGCATCATCTGTGTTCGAAGTACATATTTTTGTAGGCCGCCATTCGGGTTGACAATGATTGAGTTACCCAAACTGATGGCAAAGTTCCCATTGTTTCCTTCATTATTGCCTGAGACAGAGAGAGTATTATACAACGCTGCTCTTTCTGCACATCGTACGTGATTTATGATTGTGTATACGAGCCATCATTTCACATGTTATTCCTAGAAAATCCTTTATTTACGGCTATAAAGTTTGAACGGAGATGAACGCAGGACATTGTTAGACCTATATGTAATAATGAATTAGACTGTTTATGCGGTGGAATAATGAAATTATGAAATCGGCGACCGTTTGAATACTCGAACAACTGCCGTTTACTATTACAGTTATCTGTTTTAGAACTGAAAGAACGTACAAATAAAGCCTGCTGTCACGCGACTGATTGCGGAATGGTGATGACCACCCAACGACTTTATTTACACTCAGCCAGACGTAACTTGAAGCAATAAGGCAAAACATATACCGGTACGTTCGTCAAGCTTCCCCCACCATAATAACGATAACGTTCATATTCATGTTTAATCAGCAAGCCACCCGCTTTCCGGTTTTTACTATTTCAACTTTCTATCAGGTATGAGACCATCTGCCGCATAATATATTAGTTAAATGAATGGTTCTAGTAGACTCCAACATTCAAGTTTTAAATAAATAGTGATGCCTTTTAAACAATACTGCTTGATTTGCGCTACCATTAAAAGTAAAAAGAAACTGCAAAAGATTTCTCAAAATTGTGTGAAATCTATTTTTACTAAGGTTTCATTTTTCTTGGAAAAACATGAATAATTGTTGTTTTCCTCTATTTGGCAAGAAAGTTATGGAAAAGAATAGGATCAGTTGATTCGGAAGTTTCTTATGCAATAATGCATCACGCACACGACTGCAATCATTAACCCCTTTTGTTCTCAAGGAAAAGCTATCGATTTCTTTTGAACGATAGCGAGTATCCGATCGTTACGAAGCGATCCGTAGTTGGATGATGCAATATCACCGCCCCGGGAACTCACATGATAGTGTCATGCTTCGGCTCATCATTAATTTTTCTCGGTGGTTTTTCAAATCATTGAATTGTCAGACTTAGAGGAAGGGAGGGGGGCACCATTAAAACCTACTAACGCAACATGCAGATGCCCCCAGTAGGAATACGTGCACTGTACTGCAACGACTGTGATTAATGATTGATCGCCGAGCTGGAAGGTTTTTTTTCCCCCTCCTCATTCGTTGCTGCGGTGGAGACCAGTTCCCGTAATGCGAGAGCGTGTGGGATGTCAGGGACATCCCGTGCTCGCGCAATAGATACAATTAATTGATTATGCGTCAGTCGACTCAAAAATATATTTTTTACTGTTTTTTTCTTGATAAATTTGCATTGGTACTAGAAAACCAATTCAATTTGAAACTTGTATTATTACATATTCTTTGTTTTTGTTTAGGTAATGAACAAAAAGCACGGTGATAAGAAAATGTATTCATTAGATCATTTCATTAATTGAACTCAAACAAATCTTTTACTCAATAAAAAAAATGTCCGTAAAAGTTTACTACACTTTTATGTTGTACTTTGTTAGCTACAGGTACTATTCAAGTTCACAAGGAAGTAAATTTATTGGCTTATTTTTGCACAATTTTATGTCATTAGCGCCCTTTGAGAGCATAGAGTCACTATGATATAATAGTGAACGCTACATCGAGTAAGTGGAAAATGCATCAGAGCCGTAAAACAGCGAGACGGCGGTCGTTCTGCTATTCAATTAACATAGAACAGCAAGTGTTGAGGGTGAGATAGGCGAAGCTCTGTGGGATGCAGAAGGGAACACCCTCTAAAAAACCACATCCATACGCACAAAGGCATTATGCGTCTGGTGAGTTATCTATTATATGGGACAGCAGATAATCTGTGTCGAGTACAACACACATCAGGAAGAAGAAAAAAACACACACAGCAACGATGAGCGATCAACTCTGGCTGCTGCAGTGCCGCTGCTGCGAACGATTGACGACGCATTAGGGAGTCATAAGCTTGTCGTGAAAGAAAGTCACGCTCGCCTTTTGTGCTCTTTAAGAGGCACGTACGCGTACAGGATCCCCCAATATCCCATTAGATGAGGACATTGAGTCAATATTCATATTTTCTGCCGCGGGTTGGTGGCGTGGTACTGCATGGGGCCGTTGGGGCTGCCGTTGAAAGAGTATTCCGAGGTCTTATCAAAGAGCCGCAGATGCAAAGCAACACATTGGCACGCTCATGGATACTAGCTAGCTCTGCTCTGTGGTTGATGGAAATGAAGAGAAAGAGTGAGAGAGAGAGAGCTTTGACGCTACCATGCACCAGACTTGCTCATGCATACGTTATATATATAAACACACCACTAAAAATCTTGTTTTCCTTTGTTGTTGTTGCTGCACAGAGTTCAGCACTCTTTTTTTTTCCTTTTTTGTTACACGCCTGGCAATGATGGCCGATGCTGCCTCTACTCCTGCTGGAGGGCTGCACTTTTAATAAGTCAATAGATTTCACTCTAGACAGAGTGGCAACCAGTCATTACGCTCGCGCGTGTATATATTCAAGCCATTCTGGCGGAAGGATTTATAAAGCTACGCCTATCTATGGATACGGAGAAGCCAGCAGTTTGAAGAAAAAAACTCACCACCTGGGACTTACTCTCTGCTTGCAG
Organism: Chydorus sphaericus; assembly: GCA_030141595.1. Taxonomy (NCBI): domain Eukaryota; kingdom Metazoa; phylum Arthropoda; class Branchiopoda; order Diplostraca; family Chydoridae; genus Chydorus; species Chydorus sphaericus. The sequence goes on from CM057930.1 coordinate 6,074,607, forward strand.
TTTATGGCTCTTGATTATGTGCGTACATTAAAACAAAAACTCATGCATGCGACATGAAAGAAATCTGTCCGTAGATGTTTTTATAAATAGTTGTTGACAACATCACATCTGGCGACTTGCTCTTGATATTATTCGAATAATCATGTGTCGACATCGCCTGCAACTTCTCCCTGCCTTTTAATGAGTGACAGCTACATCAGTGCTCGCCAGTTTCTACGCTTTCTTTATTTTTTCTTCCCTTCTATAGAATTATGAGGGTGAAGCGCATAATATACACAAGAGCGATGGCATCATGTATATTACACTGAGAGAGAGAGAGAGAGTGGAAACGTTGCTTGCTGAGCTAAAAGCTTTAATGAGCCTAGACGTTAGATCGCCAACTTTTCCATCCTAAACAAATAACGAGAATTAATAAAGGAAGAAAGAAAGAGTAAGAAAGAATAATGGGCAAGCTCTTTTGTTATTAAACACACACACGAATTCAACTCCATCAAAACTTGAAACACCATCACGTGCGTGTAATGAGGGGATACACTTATTCATCAGTATTCACATGATGCAGACGGAACAATGAAGGAAAAAAAAGGCACAAGGGTTACGGTGTATGCCAACCCCAGGAGCAACCCTAAAAAAATTATCCTCCATATTGAGCGGTGCTTTTGGATTAATCAAATGACGTCAGAGGCACGCGCGCACCCAGTCAATACCAGCATAGAACACAGAAGCAATGTGCGCTCGATTTTGTCGCGCATACCACTTTCCTCCTCTGGCTGCGGCAGTGCAAGTAGCTGTACATGAAGATTATTAATAACATTTACCCCTCTTTTAAATTTTTTTTTTAATGTTATTGATGATCTCCAGCTTTGATATAGTATACATCCGTTTGCTTAGCTGGATCTACCTTATCAATGTTGAATGATTCGCTAGTCCATATACCGGTCAGAAGGCACTGGCCGATTTGGGAATTACGGAGAGGTGGTTCCTACTCCTCAAGCGCGTTCCTATGATAGAGATGCGCCCCAAGTTCTTATCAGCAGTTGACATCAACATGGTGCACAATTTTTCTCACGACCGATGAGCCAACAGACTGCCGGTGCGACGTTCTAGAAACCAGCAAAAAAACATAATTTTCCTTCTGGAGGATTATACATATATGTATTTATATGCTGCCGCCATATTCGAAGCAGCGGCGGCAAAGACTTTTTCCTTTATTTTTCTTTATAGCAGCAAAGCTCCCCGACCATCAATATTCCTTTCGTTCCCAGGCAGCCGAAAGATGTATCCTTCCTTCGTGAGTGTAAACTGGTTGACATTCTTTTTTTCTGTAGATATGTGTATATATGTCTGTGTCTTGTTATTGTTGGGGCTGATCTTTGGCCGGGCCGCGTGTGTTTATATATGTATGTAAAAAATGGGGACTAAAGAAAGCCGCGCTTCTCTCTCTCTCTCTCTCTCTTATGTAATCACATCAGGAGAAAAAAAGCTCCGCACCGGCTTTGCTGTTCGCTCGCTCTCATCCCTCATCTCTCTTTTTTTTTTGCGCCGAGCTGCCCTGCCGTTTTTATGCTGGATCATAAAGTAACTGGAAACAAGTCGCAACAACATGGGATCCGTTTGTCGGCACCGCCATGCAAAAGACGAATCAACAAACATTTCATCTTACAAGCTCACTCTCTATGCTGTAGACGATAGTGCCACAGCTCAAAGAAGAAGAGGATGGACGACGAAAAAGAGAAAGAGACAATCGATCGCGCGATCTAATATTACGTAAATGGCTTCTATGGCTAGCTTCTATTGCTCCAAGACGACATATGTGCACCAAGAGTAGCTGAAGTTATTTGTTGATAAGTTCAGTTCTTTCCACCCCTATTTCTTATCCAGCAACTGCATATATGACTCCATTCAATAAACATTCAACATGAATTGACATTTCCTTTGCTCAAAACCGCCCCCCCCCATTGTATAACTGTAAACTCGAATAAAAGAGAGAAAAAATCCCCTTTTTCTTGCCTCCTTTTTTTGAGCATCTGAATTGTTTATTATTTATGTAAACCTTTTAGTCTTGAAAACCCGAATATAAAGTAAATCCCTATTATTACTCCCAACTAAAAGTGTGATGCCTAAACGGACTCATAGTTCAACAGATTTTGTGAGAGTATACTGTAAAAAGCTGTTTTCAAAATAAAGTCGAATTAACCATTTTTGTTTTAAAGATCAACTATTTACTTAAGAGCATTAAATTATAATAATATAAATACACAGACAAAGATAAATGACTTTTTCGTCTATTCTTTAAAAAAATGCTTTAGAAAAGTGATATTGCCAGTTCTGTAACTTAGACCAGTATTTACCATAGTGCACAAAATCAGTAATGTGGGTTTTAAATTAATTATTAATAGAATTATTAAGCTTATACAATAATGAATTTAAATTTCTGATAGTCTTAAGACTTGTTATGAATAATAAATAGGAAAAGTAAAAAAAAATAATAATAAATAAATTTTTATATTCAAGTAATGAAATAATGTTGTAGTTCGCGAATAGAACCAATCCGCTAGTAGATATTTACGCACGAAAGAGATGCCATGACAGGAGAAATTGTAACTCGGAACAAGTCGGAATGTCTCATCGTCGCATCCAATAGGAGAAGGAAAAAGGCGGGATTAGTAAGAAAGTGGTCTGGGCCGGCGCGCTCCGTCCCCCTTTTCTTGATCTGCCGTGCAAAGAAGTTCGTCCCCCAGTGTGTTGTTTTCTCGGGAAACGAAGAGGGTAGCGGTAAGCAGCTGGAATGCTACGTGACTCACGGCAGCCAAATGCGCCTCCACACTATCATGAAAAAAGACGAAAGGAGAGAGAGAGATGAAGAAAAGCTGCGTGATGCTGTTTAGCTCTAGAGCGTGATGAACCGAGCCATTGCTTCTGTGGGGGAGGCAGCGGGAGGAAAAGGGTGGGATTGTCTAGTTGTGATCTTCTGGTTGGTTGCCGACTGGATGCCGTCCCAACTTACGATTTGTTCAGCCCTTGGGGCGGCAGGCGACCGCCCACTTTAGCCCTCCCCTCTCCACATTCGGTGGCCCCAGTTCCTCCTGTTGCCGCCTGTGGACTTCTCTGCCCGCCTTTTTTTCCTTTTCTCTCACTTGCTTAGTTGCTTGTGGGCCGTACGTCTGTGGATGTTTCTTTAGGCTATACCTTTTTTTACGGATTGCCTCTTGTGAGCTCTTTCCTCGCCATCAGTCGGACTCTGAACGTAGTCCGAAGCTGATCGTTCCAAAACCAGACTCTCACATTTATACTAATTTAATTGAGTATAGGTATCAACTATTGTGTGTGAATCTCAAACTATTGATTCTAATTGTGAACATTTCCTGTCTTCTATCGTGAACCACTCTAGCATTTGACTAGTGATTTTAAAAGGTTGACAAAATTGTTTGTTGTTTTGTTTGCTGTGAGACCCAAAAAAAAGGGGAGGGTAAGGTGTGAAGTGGAGTTGTGATCGAGAAATGATAACAACTTCTACAACGATCCAGTCCCAAGTGTCGGCGGGCAACAAGCTGCGCAATTCACCTCTGTCGTTCAGCATGTCGCTTTCGCCCGGTGCGGCCAGCTCTGCTAGTCCGGCTTCCTCGGTTGCGGATTCCGTGGCGACCGGTATTTCAGGAACTGACGTTGGTGGTGGAGAAGGTGCCGGCCGTCGCAGTGTTGAAGCCAGATCTGCCACCCCTTCACCAGATCGTAGATCTCTACTTGAGCAGCACCACCGTCACCGTCATCTCTCACCGGTAGGTCGTTCGTCTGCCACCACTGCTCCCCACGATTTGTCTGCGTACTCTATACGCCGATCCAGCTCGGCTAGTAGCCCAATCGCTCATCGTGACAACAGCCCTCCAGTTCGCGACTCTGGTAGTTCCGCTGCCGCCGCTGCTGCTGCCGCTCGTGAACAACTTCAAGCCTCTATGCAGCAACACGTTCCCGGCATGTCCTCTTCTATGTCGTTTGCTGCATTGCACTGCTGCTGCTGCAGCTGCCGCTGCCAATCAAAGCGCTCTTCTACACGGCAAAGCCGGTCTGTTAGGTGGCATGGGTCCTGGTGGAGTCCCTGTCTCTTTGGCCTGGTTTGACGGGAATTCCGGATGGTTACCATCCGGGTCTCTATTTGGGCCATCCAGCGGCCGCCGCAGCAGCTGCCGCAGCCGCTGCGGCTGCTGCAAATCTACAAGGCGCCGAACGTTCCCTTTACGGTGGACACCATCCTCACGGAAGTGGTCATCATCATCACGGGGGCGGTCACAGTCACCACCATCATCACCACCATCACGGTAGCGATCGTTCTCCATACAGCAGCCATAGTCCTCCGCCGATCTCCGAGTACAGACCCTACAGCAAACGAATGCAAATTGGTCGACTATCGCAATCAAAAGGTTGCCGCCTTTGTCATTCACGGTGAGACTATGCTCTGCCTCCCTCAAGCCTTTGAGCTCTTCCTCAAGCATTTGGTTGGTGGCCTCCACACTGTCTACACTAAACTCAAAAGGCTCGACATCGTCCCGCTGGTCTGCAACGTCGAACAGGTCCGAATCCTCCGTGGGCTTGGAGCCATTCAGCCTGGCGTGAATCGCTGCAAGCTTCTCTCCTGCAAAGACTTTGACGTTCTCTACCGAGACTGCACCACGGCCAGGTAATACAACCAATTACCATCAACCCTTCACTACCCCCTTCGTCCTCCCATCTTTCTTCTTAAAATTTAATGAGATAGACTAGCTCCATTAAGGCTAATATAATAATATCCTAGTCCAGTCCTCGCCTGTTGAGTAAATACGTAACAACAAATGCTAATATTACATATCAACAAGGGGTCCGAGCTTGTTTCTGCGCTCTGGACCATCATTATTAATGAGCAGCCACCAGGAGATGGGAAGAGGAAATTGAATATTGAGGACTCGGTGATACCGATGAGGGGAGCTATATGTTCCGTGTTATAGCTGTCAGATATGTCATAGACTATGAGACAAGTTGGTTACCGTCTCTTGTTACCTGTGTAAAATCGTTCTTTCACCCATGAGCTTATACGTAACGCAGGCTTACAATAGGAGATGGGGACGGAAACGAGTAAAGGGAATTTACCCGCTGCCATATCCGTATTACATGTACAGTAGAAATATTGAGTGGGGAAGAGAGAGAGAAAAAAAAGAGGGGAGAACTCTTGGGGATTTAGATGAAAGATTTTGGCGTCAGAATTGCCTCATTTCTCTCGATATGAAAACGTGTGTGCTTGCTCACCAGTTCTTTATATTCTTTTTTTTTCATTAAACGGGAAAAAGCTATTTATGCTGCATGTATGAGGTTGTTCTTTGAAAAGTGCTCTGTGTTGAAGCAAAGCTATATAAACGCTGTTAAGACTCAAGCCTAATAAATATTGATGGTGATGGAACTTTTTTTGCAGCAATAAGGGTAAGGAGCAGAGACTTGTGTGGGTGGTTCCCCTTTTACTGTACTCATACAGATACTGTATGTATATGTATGTGTACGATATAATAATAATATGGAAAATGTAAGCGTTGCTATGTGATTAGGTTATGTGAAGCAAGGTTCTCGGACATCTCGTTGTCCTGCACGTTTCTCTTCTATATACAAGTTGATTAGTGAAAACTGATATACGGGCTTCGTTGCAGCAACTGAAAGTTGATTACTTGTATGTATAAACCCAAGGAGTATGCTACTGACTTGGTCGACGGAGACGTCCCTCCGTCCTGGACTAGCCCAGCTTAATTACCGATAATTAATGATTGGGTTGTTGTCAATTAGAGTTCCCTCCTCCTCCTCCCTTTTCCTCTTGGAAAAGGCAAGTTGGCTTATGATGATACCGGCCTCGCCGCCCTGCACCGCTCCTCCTTCTCTTTATTGCTGGTGATGCGTAGGATCCTTGATGATTTGCCCCGGATCTTATTTCTAGCCGACCAAGAGACCTCCTGCTTTATCCGCTATAATTCAATTACTCTCATATGAGCTCCAAAACATTTCATTTCCTATCTCGAAGGAGGAGGCAAACAAGGGCTTTCGAGAGTGCAATACTCCTTGATTGATGACTATATTCCCATACATAGCGTTTCGATCAGACGTTCATGGCCGTCTAAAACTTTAAAGGCAGCAACACATGTCTTCCTTCTGTTCTTCCGCTCTTTATTACCATTCGTCCAGTGTAAAAACCACAAGGTTTATACGGTTTCATTTTTTCCCCTTCTTTTTATTGATGAGAACAGCCGCGGAAAGAGTATCATCATGATTCGGATATGAATGATGTTAATGACGCGCTGGTTCCTGCTCTGCTATGTGGAGGTGTGTTTGTATATCCAAACAGTATAGGCCCTTGCGGTCTCTTCTTTTACCTTCCTCCCCTTTTTTTCTTATTTAATAGCCCACAGCTGTGTGGGCTGCGTGCTGCTGTTGGCCCACTGTCCGGTCAAGAAAAGAGAGTGAGAGAGATGGAGGGAGATATCACATTGAGATACATAGTAGTACGGTGTTGTATCTTGATATACATTTATGTAAGGTTGAAAGAACAGAGGAACGAAGGGGGGTGTTCCGTTCAAGTGCAGTAATTCACATTGTCCAATCGGATCGTAAAAACCGAGCCGAAATGGGTCGTCAAAGTCCATGTTCATTTGAGAGAGGGGGAATGGGCCTTAGCCGTCCTCAGTAATAATGGTTTGCGGCAAGCAACACAGACATCCGCGGTCAAAAGGAAAGGAATAAAAAAGTTAGGATAGCACCAACAGCAGACTTCATTAGTGTCTTCTAGAGGATCACACAGGAAGAGTAAAGAGAGCACTAAAAATAATGTGTGTAAATGCTCTTTTATTGCGCGGAACTCGGAAAGAATTGAAGGTTTAAAATGAAATCCGGCTCAGTGATAATACTAGCATACGTCTTTCAAAGGAAAAAGAAGATTACTGATGTTCTTAAAAGTTGAAATTTGTTCCTAGTTGCTCTTATCTTGGGTTCTTTGACAAAGCGATGACTTGTAACAGCTCTACTGATTCAGAACAAAGGACGATTCCTCTTTCGCTAGCGCGGGTTATTGGGCGGCCCCTCACCTCCTGTCGGCCGGCTCACAAAAGAAAGTAGCAACGAAATAGATACGGCGAGCGGCTGAGTGACAATTCATCGAGTTCACGTTGACTAGCTTTCAGCGACCGACAGGAATTAATCACCACGGCGTGACTTGCTACTTTTCGTCTTGGGGGGGGGGGGGGGGGGGTGTAGAGATAGATCACATTTTAAAAACACACCCCCTTCTGGATCCTGCTGCTGTCGGCCTTGCGTGAATGAGGAGGCTTATATATTCGCATGCTAGGGGTTATTCAAGCAACTCTTTTCAACCGTTTGCCCTATGTATACACGCGCACGCATTTCAGGCAGATGTTTCTTTCTCCTTATTTATTAAATGTATTTACTTTTGTGCTCGATGATATATAAAGTATAAACGCTGGATGACTCGAGGAAAAAAATAGCCGTGCATTGCACAAAAAATAGTAATATGGAGAGGGAAGATCCCTTTAGTTCAATGTGATTGATATATGGCAATATCAAGTCTCTGTGGAAGATGGATCATCTCTCCTGTATTTATACATAAAGCAAGGGGTGTTATGGGGACGCTCTTTATTCAGCTTCATTCGGCATCTGTCACTTTGAACGGATCGAAATGGAAATTGCCACATCGATTGGAGGCACATATTTTCCCCTTCACAGATGGGAAAACTGTTTATATTGAAGGAAGAAAGAATGGAAGAAAGGAAGAAATAAAAATTATTGAAGAAGAAAAGCGGGACCGCAGTCATCATCAGCCGTCAATATGAAAGAGAGAATGCGGCGAGCTTGGGAGTTGAGAGCCGCCCGGCATCTTGAGGATTTATGTCGACAAGACCCTCCAATTAGAGGAAAAGTGTGGTTTTTATCCATACCACGAGCCACACGACCCACGAGTCTCTCTATCCGTTGTTGTTTAAAACAAAAACACGGCTGCATCGTTGGCATTCCACACGGACGGACCGAGTTTCCAGCCTCTTCCAGCCCCTTCCTTCAAGCCTTTTTTACATAGTGAGGAAAATAGAAAGAAAGAGAAAGACAAAGACGCGGAACTTGTGTGTGTGTGTGATAATATACAGAGCTAAGACAACAACAATGAGGCTGGCAGAATATTTATATAGAAAGGCGGGAATTGACCGTTCGGGATAAATCATGAGGGGAGAAAAATGACCGCCCCATGGCTCTTCTTCTCATACCTTTCGTTCGTCAGGAGAAAGATCGTTCAAAAAGGCGAAAGGTTATCCATCTAACCTTTCCAAGGCACTTTTTCTCTCTTTGTAAAGCGGCTCATCATGACCAGGTCATGCTCATTTCTTTCCCTTTCGGGTCCCGCGAGCAAGCCAGTGGGCCAAACCGTATCACATAAAAAGAAGAAAAACTTGAATGCCACACGAATGGCAAAGATATGATCCCCCTTTTTTATCTCATCCAAAGAGGCTACGACCCCCTTCTCGATGGCTCAAAACAACCATCGTCTTCTATTATTGTTAGCAATTAAAAACCGGTTACAAATGGGCTGTTAGACCCTTTTTTGGTTCTGTCTATAAAGGCCGGTTGTTTCTTTTGTTCCAACCAGCTCTCTCTCTTTCTCTCATTGAACAACCGAACTCTGTTGAGTCTTGTATTTACAACTTTAGGCATTCCGATCGATATTTCTTCCCGGAGCCTGAGTCTCATCCATACGTACTATACTCACACGAGGTCATCCCTCCCACCATCCCCTTCTCCTCCTCCTCCTCTCTTTTCATTTCTTTTTCTTCTTCTTTCTTCAATCTATAATAAATAACTGAGAACAGACTGCATTCAGTTCTTAAAGAAAAGAATAAGGTGACTGGCTCGGCTCCACCTTTCTTCAGTTTTGATCAACTGATAATCTTATCAGAATACCGGTACGTTTAGTTGTCGACTCTGGCGGCCATTTGGCATTATAATTAATGTGGAAACTTTTTATTATTGGAATTTGAATGATAATATTATCGGGGATTTTCCTCAAAGAAAAAGAAAATATTAAAAATCGATTTGCTGACAAGGATATGGTAAGAAATTTGGACGTCCGCATCCCCAACTAACTCATCTTATAGTCACATCTACCACAATGTAGCCTTCTTGGGTTCCCTTGCCTACTGATCAACGACTATTCTTTTCGTTATTGGTAGGGAGAAAAAAAAATTGAAATAACTGAAAATCTCTCGCGTTACGACTTTTCCGGACTTTTCTCACGATTCGGCTTTCCGATATATTTTTATGTTGAATGTATTCACAAAAGAAGAAGAACGACTAGGTCGCAGCAAAAAACGCATCTCGATTGAGGAAAAAAAACATTCAGAGGGATCTTTTTTTAGGGAGAAGTTGTAGAATTCTGTATGTTTTTTTGGTTGCAGACGGAGACAAAGCAACACACCTATATCTGCTGCTGGGAATCAGAACCCCCCATATTTATATATATAAAAAATCTTTTGCTTCTAGTGAGGGAGGGGACGTGCAATTGTATCTAATGTGGAGGGAGGAAGAAATCATGATTTTTCTATATATTGAAATTTCTATGGGAACAAGGAGGGTTCTTGCATTATTGCAACTGTGTTTTTTTTGTGTGTGTGAACGATGTTACTGCCTCTTCTACGTGCCCGCAGATGCTGATAGTTCCATCTTTTAGCTGACCGTTTTTTTCTCGGAAAAAGGAGGAAAACTCGCTTTTTCCGCCTTCTTCTTCTTTTTCTGTGCCATTCAACCGACGATGCTGTCATTTCCTCAATGATGGATCGCTACATGCTAGGGGTTTAATTAGTCGGGGAGGGTGAGATGGAACTTTACGTAGCCACCCTAGGACACCAATCGCTGTGGAAATGGCTGTCTCTATTGTACGTATCCTAACTATGAAGAGAAAAGAATTTAAAAAAGGAGGGATCTTTTTAAAAGGCTCTGAATGATTCAGTCATACACAAATCGTATTCCAATACTTTTTGCCAGCCAGAGTCGTTTGATATGTAATTTTGTTTTTCTCTCGTATGGTAAAGTATGTACATATTGAATACATCTATGCAAATCACATACATTCCTTCTTTCATGTCGACTGTATGTGTGCATTTGATCGCTTTCAGGTCGATCCAAAAAATAGGGATCAAAGCAAACGGTAGGAGTACTGCAATATAACTGAATAAGCAGCTAAGCCCTTTAAAAAGAAACCTATTGAACAGTAAACCACTTGTCATTTCTACCAAAAAATATGGAATTGGAGGAGGGAACTGGAAAGGGAAACGACAAGGATTTTTATAGAAAAGGAACTAGGTGGGATGATAAAACACCCGTATATACGTAGAGGAAACGGGCTCGATGGGCGGTTGTGTTAAGGCATATAGCGTGCCCAGGGAACACAACCATCATGCAGGATTGCATTACAGCCATTAGCCGCTCTTTGCTGAGCGCGAGAATGGGGAAAAGGGCCACTGCTGCTCTTTCTCTTTCTCTCTGTTGCTCCCGCTCCTATTGTATGTTGTTGCTCCGTATAAGCTGTATACGTACATAAAGAGTCCGGCCTGGTTTTTTTTTCTTCTCTACTTTTTAGCCATCATATAGCGTGGACCTGTTGCTACTGCCGCTATTGCACGATCAACACCCTCGCTCCTTTTTTTCGTTTCGGTTGTTCACTTTCATTCAGACGTCGTCTTCAATTTACACAACACATGTCACGATTCATGACCTCTCTTTCCCTCTTTGTAGAAAAATGGGAAAAAAGCTCAGGGAGAAACTGTTTATGAACGACAGGGGGAGTTGGTGCGGTACCAGTCCGTATCAAGGCACAAGTCGGACTAGCGTCGTCATCATTCCTTTTGTAGAATGAAAGAAAACGGAATATATGTCATTGGTAATATTTTCTGTGGCAGGCAACAAAAATGGTTCAACATCATGTCAAGACCTCCAAAGGGCGGAGTAGTCGAACCGCAGACAAGTATCGGGCAGCAATGCCGTCTGTTTGTACCGCACTTTTTCATTGTGATTCTGATTGATAGCAACCGGAATGTTTGCTCCACAAAAATACGAGACAGGTTACACTGTGTTACAACACGCACGTAGATCTCTAGTGCTTTTCCATATCGTCCCCCTGAAAAAAAAACTGTATGACCGCCGTAGCTCTGGATATATATAGGATACACAAATTGTGACGAATAACATTTCCGCTCTTCCCCTCCGTGAAAGTGGAGGGAAAATCAATTGGTAAAGCATTTCTGAAGTCAAAATCGACGTCGTTCGGGCGCCCTGCTTTTCTTTGTGTTTGTACTGAGCAGTTCAATGAGGTTCCCCTTCAAAAACTAGTCTCTTACTGCTCCCATTTCGGAAGGCTACCCAAAGGGGATGTATAAACGACATAATGTAGGCGGCAACGGCGGCAGGCGTTCAACATTACAGCAGAGCACTCTTCAGAGTCAACAAAGTCAATCAGATAAAATTTCTCTTTTCCATATACTCTTCGCCGAATTCGTTTTCTTTCCTTTCTGGCTTTGATCACTGTTGGACCGGCTCACACATATCGGTCTGTTTCCCCCTTCTTCTTCTCCTTCTTCAAGTGCACATAATAGATTTAACTGTCTCTCTTCCGTCCCACTGTTGTTGCGCGCACAAGGCAGCAATTATCCATTTTTAGAGACTGTCGCTTCTTCTATACTTGAATAGAGACACAGCAGCGCATCCATTCTATTGTGTCTCTGTGTGTGTGTGTTTGTTGTCAAAGCAAATGATGGTCGCCTGTCATCGGAATGAATAGGGACGACCCCCAAAGTCCCGACGACGAACAGCACACACAATCAAAAAAAAAAAGAAGGAAAAAAAACTTCTAGCGAAGAGCCCTTTTCCCTTTCTTTGCATCTAGTTCGTTCGCTTTTATTACTACTATGTGTATATATCTATTTATCTTTTTTCTTTATAGAAATGAACCGGCCTACGCATATGCAAATTAATAGATTCTCCCTGTCTACTCATTTTTCAAATCATCCTACCAATAACGGAACAAAAAAAACTTCCCCTAACTCTCGCAGCAGCACGCACCAAAGGGGGCATTCATTGATTACTCCCTTCTCTATTTAGTTTTCTTTTTTATAGCTTTATTCTTTCCTTTTATACATATTATATCCTCATGAACCCATTTTCTTCAGTATCATTTGTTTCGAAGCATTTTAGGGCCACGAAAGGTTATTTCTGCTGTCTCCCTCTTTTTTTTTGTTGGGCCTATTCAACAGTGGGCTGTGTGTTCGCGCGCATATAGAGAGTTATATTGTCTTCTCCGTTATTTTTTTAGTAGCAAATGTCGTGCTTAGTTGTTATTAAACAGGGGGTACCTCCATTTGAAAAACTCGCACCGTTCGTGTGCGAGCGTCGGCCTCACGCTTTCAACAATCAATATGGGCCAATACAGAGCGACACATTTCGGCCCAGGCGGATAATAAAGAGCTGTGCATGTGAACTCCCCTTCTCTCTCTCTCTCTTCATTGAGTCTACATCTATATGTTTATATACATATGTATATATAATATATAATACATATCATATATAAATGAATAAAGAAGCAGACATACAACACACAAAAGACGTCGGAAATGGACGACGAGCACCATATTTTTTAGGCCTCTCGTATAATAACATTGCAAAGGTGTACTTCTTTGTATCTTTGTTAAAAAGATTGCGGCCTCCGTTCATGTGCGCGCTCACTCACTTTCATCTTCTTTAACGACAACAGTTGATCATTCAATTGAGCTAGTCCGACGCCACCATCATTAATTTTTCAAATTTCTACGACTTGAATCAGCTAATAACTTTCCCAATCTTGATTTTTGATGGCTCGTAAATCTTGTCTGTAGATTGAGTCTCCAAAGACTTTTTGATAAAATAATAGAAGGCTAGACGTGTTTTAAATATGTTCTCAATGGTGAGGGATTATCGACCTGGAATATGACAACACCTCCACCAATCTACTATTAGTCACACAGTTTTCTCTTCTAGTCAAATAGTACCCTGTTATAAAGTAATGAAAAGAAAATTGAAAAACTAAAAAGCTTGTAGAATTGGTGGTTGCGAGAATTAATGGCTATATTTCTTCTTTTTTTCTTTTACTATCGTACATCTATCGCCCTGTTTCTACCCACGTATTCAAACAAATGATGAACGCAAGGGCTGTGAAAGACCCTCCTCCAGGGGAAAAAAATTATATATGTTTTTTTCTTCATTCAACAATTTGAAATCAACCGATAATGCAAAAGGAAATTGGGCACGGAACCAGAAAAACCATTTATGTTAAGTGTATACAAGGGAAAAAAATGAAGACTCCCTTCTGATTTTTTTTTCTTGGTGAACTGATTTGATTTTGAAACCGTGCTCTATGAAGGGGATGTGTGTGTGTGTGTGTCTGTTTCTCATCCACTTACTATTTTTGCCGCTGCGGGAAAAGATCATATAAGAAGGGAAAAACAAGCACTTGGGCTTGGTTGGCCTTCCATCAGTGAACCTAATGGGAGCTCAAATGCTAATTCACTACTCGGGCAACCAAAATAACCTGAGGATTTCCTTGTCTGTGTGTCTGTGCCGCCTCCTCTGCCGCGTGAGATTTAACCGACATCTCCGCGAAAATCAAATTGGAATAACAGATGGTCCACTTCATAAATCAACTCGTCATTGTCGTTTGCTGTGGTTATTTTGTCGGGAGGCGGGAACGCGTTAGCCACACGTATAAACACCATCTGCGGTGCGAGCGAAGAAAAGAAAGAAAGACAGCACTGAGTATTGCATTGCTGGAAGAGACTTTCCGTTTCCTCACCCCGCCCACTGATGCATAATATAATGGGCTCTACCATAGTCCGATAGAAGAAACCAGGACGATGATTCGAATAGTTTAGTGCACCGCCTGATGTGTATGAGTTAGAGAGAGATGCGTGTATGAAGAAGCGATTGTGTATTCGGAACGGTTTGCCGATCAATTTGTCATCGGTCGTCGCCTCCACATTGGTAATGCATGGAAAATAAAGCGAGCACCGCTCCAATGCAAATGCGCTCTGCTCGCTTGAGCTGCTCGGTCGGATGAAATCGGAAGGTTTTCAACAAAAAAGAAAGGGAAAAAATAAATGTGTATACCATTTTTTCAGAGGAAGGAGTAGAAAGGGAAGCTTGGCGCCTTCATGAAAGAGCAGCAACGCGGTGGGCTGTATATATGCATTCGCCCGATGCCCAGCAATGACGGATTGCCTCCTGTCGTATTGTTTTGTTCGCCCCCGAGCGCTGCTATTGGGTTGCGTTGTATAGACGGGCTGCCGCGGAGGAAACGGGTTCGACATTTATAACCATGGAGGCGCGTCTAAACCGAAAGGATATGGCACGTCTAGAAGATATCAGGCGGCTCACTCTTTCTCACACTTCTTTCTCACCTTTTCGATTAACATCTCGCCTACATTATAAATTCACGAATCAAAATATTTTTAAACTACATCATATCGCTGTTTAATCTGTTGACAGGCAATCTGAATTATTATAAAGAAATATAACAAATCGATGGGGGTGATCCCCTCTCGATTCAAATTATGTAGGGGAGAGGGATTGGAGGGGAAAAAAACCTAAACAGCCGTTGTAAACGAATGATTTTTTCTCTCTCTCCTATTCTTTCCATTTCTCATACATGGGGAGTACAAATATAGAAACGCACGAAACTAGCGCGCTTTAGGCCATGTTCGATTGTTGCGGGGTCCACATTTGTCAATCGGCATATAATGAATGGGGTGCGTGCTGGCACACATAAATGAACTAGTAAAGCGACAGCTCGAAAAATGGTTAAGCATTCGTAATTATCATTGTGTGCGTAGAAGCCGTCACGTAAGATATGGGTTGTGTTATACATGTCAGACAAGATTAAAGAAAAGAGGGTGAAGGAAAGAACGCAATTGATGTCGGATTGAGGGAGCTCGTTTTGGACGCGTTCGAAATGTGAAAAATAATCATCAGTAGGGAACGGGTGATATGACAAGGACTTAGGATGGAGCTTTGCTGGTGGACGTGCCGTGAAAGATGCCCGACGAGAGACGGGATTTCAAACTCTTTCCCCCTTTCTTTCTCTCTCTTTTTCTCTCTTTCCTATAGCCTATATACAATAATAATAGTCGGCCTCTTCCATGTCGATAGTGCCCTGCAGATATATAGGAATCTCACAACATCTTGAATCTTCTTGTAACCTATACATACGTTATATATACCGCCACATCTTTTTCATTTCGAATTTTAGTTCCCTAGGAGGAGGGAAAGGTTTTTTTTCGATGGGGCACCTTCGGGCATTTGCCTTGGCGTTCATATGTAAGATAGCTATGAAAGGAAAAACAGTGGGGGGTCACACAGTTTCCCCATCGCGCCAGTGGTCAATCTTTTTTGTTTCTAATTTATTGTGCCAATTCCAGACCAGATTGATAAAATATGTAAAACAACTCTTGTACGTTTAAAAAGAGAAACACCTGTAATTCTACGCATAATTTAAGAAAATGACTTGAAAGAATCAAACGAACGTACTGTGCATCATAAATGCTCAGACTAAAAGAAAAATAGAAAATATATAATTATATTTAAATAGTGGATGATGGACGAGGAGGGGTAGGGGGCCCTGTAAAATGTCCAGTGATTTTCTGCTACTTTGTTAGTTCCAGGCCCGGCCGACCCCCGAAACGATCTCCATTGATGGGTATGACTTCACCTCAACATGGCGACGTTTTGATGAAGATGAAGAAACCGAGATTGGACAACGGTGGAGACTACGGCATGTCCTACGAGAACGGCCACAGTACAGCAGGTATAGTAATAACTTATTGCTCACTCTTAGTCTTTAAAAAGTCTATTAACGCACTCTGACTGACATGTGACGAAACAACAACAAAGTACTCGCGTATACAATACAGTTACTTATGGTGTCCGAAAGCTGTTTTACAGCACCAGCAAGATGGACACGAAAGATAGAAAAACGAGAACAAGGCTTTGTTTTGAGTTTCATAAAAATCCTTCTCCCCTTGGGCTTCCTGATTGCGTCACCCGAGTCGTCACATATTGAAATTCAAAGCCAGGACAGTCACACAGACAGACACAAACACTGCTCTTTCCCCAATTGGAATTTATTGCTCTTTTAAGCTTGGTCCTCGTCCGCACCCCTCTTCTGCATAACAGTACCGTATCTTTCTATATCTACGCGTACACACATCTAAAAACCCGACATATACATACATATTCACATATATTGCATCGGCGGGTGTTGTACATGTCTGTCAGACCGATTGACCGTTAGTCAGAGTTTATTGGTCTGACCCTTTGGGCAGCCGAGTAAGCCGTAACAGAGACACAACTTTGGTAGGGTCAACAGCCTTTTGATAACGCCTCTCATATAGCGGCACGTACCACCAGTTGACAATTTCAATTCTTATATTTTATTTCATTTCATTTTTTCCTATAAAACAAATAAACCACACTAGACGAATGGTACCGTCACGGTCAGTCTTAGTTGTAGCAGATGCCATTTGGTTGCGGCAGCCAACACAATAGGTTTCATTAAGTCGACCAGAAAGACTTGTTCTTCTAAAAAAGTTTATATCACAAGATAAATATAAACAATTTATATGTATCCATAATAAAGATGGAGAGGTAGAAGATAGGAAGGCAAGACCTTTCACGAAGGCATTATATGTATAGAAAATAAAATATAAAAAATAGTGCTGCTGTGAGAGCGGGAAAGAGAGGGTTGTGGCCGTTTTGAGAATGTTCCGCATCGAAAGAAACAGAAGTCACGGTCTGCAAGTGTTTTCATGGTAGTAGCAGGGCCAGCCAGTGGGGGCTTTATTAAATGAAAAGAGACGGCGCCGACCGAGAGAAGGAAGAAAGACTACAACAATACAAGAGTCCTGCTGAGAAAAGCAGCCGTACAAAACCCAACACGCAGGATTCTCTCGTTTTCTTTTTCCTTGTTTTCGATATCACCATAACTGGCGCCCCGCTGATATGCCTACTGACTTCTCCATTCTCTTATCTCCCTCCTCCCCAACACCGCTCACTGTGTGCCAAACCATTAAGCAAATTCAAACCTTTGCCTCATGCAAAGAATACCCTTCAACAAGAAAAATCAGAAACTCTTGTCTATTTTTCTTCTTCTTCGAGTCGGTTATAATGGTCTTATTTTGCGTGAGGAAGAGGAGGTGGCGCGGCCGGCCGGGCGGGAGATCGTAGATCACGCTCGTTCCACTCCTTGGCGTCAAGGTAGTCATACTCTATCATTATACGAATCAATGCAGAGGAGCATTGAATAATGCGTTCCAGCAGCCCTCCTTGTTTTTACCTTATCCACAATGTGTCGGTGCCACTTGAATTCAACAGCTATTTCTATAAGACACTCGTACAAGTGCGGCTTTTCATTTAACGGGAACGCGCATATTTTCCCCTGCAGTCATGCATGAAGTCAGTGATTTCAAGGGCTTTGAATATTTCTCCAAGGAACTATAAAATCAATTATTCTTTCGGCTGGGCCGTTGAACACAAATCATGTAGTTTTCTACTTCATTGTCTCCTTCCGTCCAAATTGTTTATTTGATCATCTTGTACTTTTTCTTATAGAATCGAGAGGGATGGAAAAGTCACCGTTGCTGGCCAACGGATATAATCCACCTCCGACGCACCTGAATCCCATGCAGTTCATGGCGCTGAACCACGCCGCCCAGCAGGCTGCCGCTGCCGCTGCTGCCCAACACGCCTTGTTGGGCTCGCCCGGTTCAGCGATGCACCAGGCTGCTGCTGCTGCCGCAGCCGCTGCTTCTATGCCCAGTGGCTTGGCAAATCATCACGCTGCTGCGGCTGCCGCAGCAGCTGTTGCTCAGCATCAGAATCAAGCATCGGCCAACTACGCCGCTCATCATAGCGCTGCGGCTGCTGCTCATCACGGACTCGTCAACCGTGCCGAGTCATCGGACAATGGAAAAGGATCCTCCTCTTCCAACATGGTTGATCCCATGGCGGCAGCCAGGTACTGTCTTAAAGAAGCCTTTTAAATATGAGTCTAAGTTAAAATGAAACAATTTTTCAGGAGTGGTTTTTGGGAGAACTGCCGCGCCGCTTACGAGGACGTCGTCAAACATTTGGAACGGTAAGCTTATCACTTTCAGTGTGTTTCTAAGAATTCTTTTTTTTTCAACAATCTCGAAGCGGGATTGAAGAGGCGAAATGTGATTCCACGCCTGCCAAGAGCGTGACCTCATTAGCACACCTTGATAGTTTTTCACTGCAGGGGATTATTATTGAGAAAAAAAGGAACTTGGAGAAAAAGGGATGGAAACTAAATAAATCTCGCTCGAGAAACGTGTCACAGCGATATGATGAGGCTAAAATGAGCTTGAACCGTTTTTACGCTGCAGATGGAAACGCCCTAATGTCAGTGAAAGCTTTTTTTTGTTGTTGTTGCTGTTGATATAAGCGCATTTTTTTGACACCAGCTTTATAACTTATATATATTTATATAAGTAGTGGATTTTTCCTCACTCGTCCTGTCGTTTATAAATGCATACCTATTGTGTATATATGCCTACGAGGGAGGGAAAAGGAAATCTAATCGGAGGGACGAGTCAGAGGGATCAAGTCTTTCCGCCTCATCAGGAAGCCAAATGCAATTTAAGGGTCGTAGAGGATGTGAGCCGACTCATTGAGAACGCGACGAGAAAGAGGGACAAGCAGCACAAAAATCAAATTGTCCCAGCTCCTGCTTCATCAAACAAAAAGTCACGCAGGATCAAGTCTTCGCTCCAATGATCCGAGTGGCTTAGAACCAAAGATGAATCGTCATCTCCCTTTCGTCTCAAATACATGTTGGAAACATGTGCCATTATTATTCTTCTTCTTGTTTCTTCTTGACTCATGTTGGCACTGTACTCAGACAGACAGAGATATCTGTCAACAACACAAAAGGCATGCTGGTGGCGAAATGAGATCCGTGTTGACGACGAAGGCGACAGTCACAGTTTCTACATCATTTGGACGACGTGGAATCATCAGCCGCCTTGTCGTAATGTCATTCCTGTGACTCTCACTGCTCCAGACCGACCGTGTTTTCTTCTAATAATAATTTTGACGCTAATGGACGCGCGCGGACGACGGAGGGTGAAATGCAAATAGCTACGAAAGAGAGTCGAGCACTGCCGTCAGAGTGTCGTTGTTATTGTCGCGAGGTGTGTCGTCTGGTTCAGGTGCTAATGAGAGCGAGTCGGTCGACGAGAAGGAAAAACGGCTCTGGTCGACTTAGGCGTGACTCAAGTGACCTTTTCATCAGCAGACCACTCTTAGCACGCCCATCTTTTCCCACCTTTATTTCTTTTCTAAACCAAGAAATCTTTTCAATCAATTCTGGGCACGATTCAGTTGGAGGCAAATCGACGCGCCGTTCAGTCTCTATGGTCCTCGTTTCCTTTTCTTCCTCTGCCTTACTGCCTTATGCTTGGCACCACATTCGTGACTAGAGGGAAAGTCAACAAGTTATTGTTTCCATCTTTCTTTTCAAAGCTTTTTTTCTCTCTCTCGCCTCCCTCTATCCGTCCGTCCAACACACTTACTCTCTGGCCCCTCTTATCGTTCAAATGTGGCCTGTTATCCGATCCCGTTGATGATGAGATGCACCAAGACACAATAACAGTTACCCCTCTAATGAGCCGAGCGGTTGCCATAATGAGCCTTCATCTGCGTCTCACATGTGTGACATTTTGGCGAACTGAAAGGCAGACCTCTTGGCAATCTACTCCTGAGCACACAAGATTAATTCCTAGAACGGCATGCTGTTCTTTGGTCAGATAATTCAAATCCCATGTCACTCCATTAGAATATAATCTTCTATACGTTGCCCGCGAGTCTGTTGCGTAAGCTCGTAGGATCGATAGGAACATTTTTAAAGGGCAGAAGAGGGAAAAAAGAAAGAAAATGTACTCCAAGTGTATATAAAGAACCACACCCGCTCTTTCAACAGCGACGACTATCAAACAATCACAGAACAATCGGATGTGTATTTTGCTGTTGCTGTTGGCTGCGGTTCCAAGTGTGTACACACACATACAAATACATATACATACAAAAGGGGTGTGTTGCGTGGGGGATCATTATAGGCACACACGGCAACTCGCCGCCACCATTGATGCTTTAGTACAATAGCCAAAGAGAACTAGTCAAAACTTCAGTTTTGATGAGGTTGAAATGTTTTCCTCTGTTTGGAATACTTTTCTTTGTATTGTGCGCCGATTGAATTTCTATACAAGAGATGAGAAGAGAGAAAAAAAAACTATTCATTTTTGAAAAAAAAGGAAGAAAAAAATATCTCTAGCAGTCCGATAGATTGAATCGGTTATATATGTATGTGTGTGTGTGCGGGTGCCTTTCTTTTCTTTTCCAATATATCTGTAGAAGAAATATATATATAAGAATAAGAAAGCGCCAGTTCAATAACTGATGAACCGGGATCTAACGATATATCCATACAATGGCGTAGGAAATCCTAGCTGGATTTCCACCCGTCAATCACACCAGTCGGCTCTTTCCCCTCTATCCTCTCTTTCTCGGTAGTGAGTTGAAAAAAATGTAACATGAGACAAGGCTATATAGTGAATATTTTTTTATATGCCCTACTGATTTTCTTCATTTGATTTTATCGGACCCAAGGCTCCATATAAATGAAATACCTATTATTTTTAAAGATTTTGCTTATACCTTATTCCTTAAGAATATACACAAGCTACCATTATATCATAATTTCGTGTAAAACAAATGACAAACAACCGAAGAAGGAGGGTTAAGGAATGTTGATTTGAGTGTATCGTGAAAGTGCGGGATAGAATCCAGCTTTGTACCCATCCGTCATCATAGCCGCCGAAGAGACGTGGAGATCTATAGAGAAAAAGTAAGGGAGCTGTCAAGTGAAAGAAACCAGAAGTTTTCATTTCCCAGCGTCCCCCGCTGCCATGCGCTGTCGCTGCCACTTTTGTTATGAATTCTTATCCGCTACTGGGAGTTGACTAAGCTACAGAAGTTCGGGAGCCAGGGGGCGGGGAATCACAACCTTTCTTTTTCTTTTCTTTATAAAATAGACTGTGTTTCATCCGTCTCTTACAGCTATGCTTCTAGGGTTTCAAATTACTATCATAGGAATTAATTCAATTGGATAGTTCTCCATTCAAGAGTAGCTATTGCTTGAACATCATATTGAAAAGAAACATTTATAGAAATTCTCTTGAAAGCATCTATTTTTGGCCTAACGATCCCTGCGTTTCTGGACCCTTTTTTGTGACGAGATCCCAGATGAAAGACTCGAAAAATAAATAACAAGGTTAATGTATAGATTAAAGAACAACACGAGGACCTCGCGACTAGTATCGGAGGGTGAACATGTGAAATGATTGCCTCTTTTACAAGGAAAAAGAAATGGAACGTATAAAGTAGAGGGAAACGAGTTCAACATAACTGCATTCTATCTTTGACACTTGGACAGGAAACGTAAACAAAATATTGGGAGCCAAGCTGCGTGAACCGGCGCTCAGGGTGGTAGTGATGCTGTGTCTCTCCAGCAGAGTACTGAACATGCTTATTTAACCCAACACAAGGCATACACGACAGAAAGAAATATATATATATATAATCAAATAATTATTTAGATACACAGCTAAAATGTTGAATCTCAGTGTTGAAAGGAAATAGCGGGGGAGCGAAATGAGATGGAAGAAGTAGCTAAGAGAAAAAAGGAAAGGGAGAAAAAAAAACTCATTGGAGAAATGCATCAGGTTGTGATATGGATGCGGCTCTGCCTCATGGGGATCGACTTGAGGCTGTCAGCATTATCAGTTGTTGAAGAGAAGAGAAGATGACGAGGGCAGCTAGGCGATGAGATGATAAAAGTTTCGATGGTAAAAAGCATCGGCACACACATCACATCACATTCTATGCGGCACTAATGAAGTCAACAACGGATTTTTAGTTTGGAATCGACGTCGCTCCCTTTCATTCTGTTTAGCCTCTCCAATCATACATATGGGGCACATACTACTAGTGAGTGTAGGAGGGAGACACGCCTGGCTAGATTGGGCTGACTATATCGAGAGCTATATTGTCGGCTCGTTCCATTGCACGCGTCCTTCCCATCTATTACTCATCCCAATCAATGCACGATGCTTCGCCAACGGAATTTTATTATGACCAATCAATGTTCACTTCATCGTTCAACAAGCGATATATTGAATAATGTAATTATTCATCTCATTCTCATTTCTTTATTCAATCTATGTGTAGGTTGAAGGACGACCGCTCCGAATCAGAAAAGACCAGTTCTACTTTGGACGCCAAAACTTCGCGTGATCATTCTCATCAAATGAATGGTAAGACTCCATTTAAAGAAATAACTTATTAGCATTAGTTGGGACTGTTTCTGTCTTTGGTCGCTCTTTCATAATGGATTTCATGGATGAAGATTAATTGGTTTCGTCTGTCTCGCTATCCATTTCTTTCTTTCTTTATCTTCTTCGTCTCTACACGTCTCTATATTACATCAAATCGTTGTGGTACTGGCGTGGCTTTGATAGACCCGAATCAAGTCTGTGGAACCAGTTATTCCATCATTCGAGACTCACGCTATCTCCGCACAGGCTCCAGCGCCAGTCCAAGGCATAATAGCCTATCGAGCGGCCTGGTCGGTGGTGGTGGCGGCGGCTGCAGCGGCAAAGAGAATGGCAGCAGCAGCAACAACAACATAGTGACCGTAGCTGAAGAGAAGCATCGACACCATCCACTTGACGAGCAGAGGGAACGAGGAATGGGAGATGACGAGGATGAGGATGCTGCCAGTCGCGGAGAGGAACTGGAGAGCGGAGAGGAAGACACCGGTATTCCTTCACCGCGACCTCATCATCACCATGCCTTGGTCCATCATCATGTCATGAGGCGCCGCGGAGCAGATGAAAGCGACGTCAACGAAGACGAGGACGAAGAAGATGATGACAAGCATGGTACGCAAATCTCAATACCCAATCGCAGCTCTATTTTATGTAGGCTGTACGGTTTTCATGGTGCATAACATTGTCTTATGTTTGTGCAGACACGAGTGATGAACTGGAAGGTTCATCTAGCCCGCGACACCATGACAAAAATCATTCATCAACAACAGTAGCGGGATCCACTCAGGCCCAAGTGCAAGCAGCGGCTACTGCCGCCTTCAACTACTCGGCTTTCCTCAACGCTTCGGTAGCCGGTGGTGGCGGCGGTGGCGGCGTCGGCGGAAGTGGCGACTCGGTCATGATCACTTCAACGGAAAATCTACTTCGCAACATTCAGAGTCTGTTGAAAGTTGCAGCGGAGAATGCACGACAACAAGACCGTCAAGCAAACTACGAGAAAGGTGAGTTCACTATCATCGTTTGATTGTTAGTCAAGACTTTGGGGTCATGAAGGCAACTATTGCCTAGTGGGAGTCGTGCCCTTGCTTGATGGGCTGCTAGCGGTGGCGGCTGCGGCTAAGACGGCGGTGGCGGCGGAATAATAGAGCGGAAGGAGCGATTCGTCACTTTGGCGCCGCTCATCCTCTCATTTTCTTCATCCCTTTTCTATTTTTGGGGCGGGAATCTAATCAGTATATAGAAAACAAATAATGCTAGTTCGACTAAACTGTGGGAACAATAATGTAAGTAGAAAGCAGGCTCAACAAAAGCCGCAACTTTAATGCGAGTCAATAGTCATTGTTGGTTGCCAACTCCGCGGGCTACACGAAGCAACTCCTCTTAGTCGGCAGCCTAATTCCAGCGTGCATATCAGCAGAAAAGTAACTGACGCCTCAATTAGAAAGGATAAAAAGCAACCTGTTGTTGCATCTCTCTGGCAGCTGAGTCAGTCAACCTCTCAAAGTTTAATTTGATAAGGGCATGGAAAAGATGGAAGCCGTTGCGTTTCAACTATCCCATTGAACAATATTTGGTTTTCATCGTCTGATGGGACTTTTTTCCGTTCCCCTACTGTCGTCGTTGACGGTTTGAAGCACGGCTTTAATGCGGTTAGGTGACTCGATGCAAATGCCGTAGCAAAGAGATGAGGGAGACGTGTTTTTTTATTCTTTCTTTCTTTTACTTTGCGCCTCGACAGGCATCTTCCTTATACATCGAGAGTCGAGACATACAGCACTACTAAAGCTAGTTGACACTCCCCAACGGAGATAATATTCCCCAGAACTGCCAAAGTAGCATTCGAGTGCAGTGCCGACGCTCTAATTTCATTTTTCAAATTGGCTTTGGAGAGATTAAAACTTGCAAGTAAAATTTTTTGTTTGAAAAACCCCCCTTCCGGCTGCTCTTGATGCTACCGCTGATCCGCCCTCTGTGCAAACACACTCTTTCACATACACACGCACACACACATTTATATATATTCGTCTTTTTGACAGCTGAGCTGAAAATGGAAATTCTACGCGAGCGGGAGCTGCGTGAAAACATTGAGAAGCAGATGATGGAAGATCAACGCACTAGAGGTAAGCCAACGCCCCTTTCCACCTCGTCTCTTTGTCGTCGCTGAAACTGTGGAGACAAAACAACCATTTAGGACTTGCAATATTGACGCATACTACCCTTTCCTCTTTTTACTTTTTGTTTGATGAATGCTGCCGCCCAAGTCCATTACCAGACACGTGTGTGCTCGCCCCGCTAGATTAAGTGCGTCTATATCACGGTGTTCGTGTGCTATATATACAAGGCACTGGTAGCTAGGTGGGTTTCCTCTCTATGTATGGCAGTAGGGGAAAAGCGGTGGGTAGCAGTGAGCAATGCCATTAAGTCTAGTCAGAAACTTTATTCTACTCGGATGTCACGCAGTATTAGGTGTCCGCCGCAGCAGCACCAACAGACCCCCCTCTCCCTCTGCAACACCACCACTACTGCTCTACCACCTTGGTATGGGCGACGTGCATTGTGGCAACACGAGAGTTGACAAATGACCACCAACAACATAAAAAGGTGCGCCTCTGCAACAACAGCAGGAACTCAGCAGTTGGCTCCCTGTTGATTCTGTTAGATAGTGAACGAAAAGAAAGGAAGAGCCTTGTGACGAGGACAACTTTATCGTGTGCCCACCCAACAACTCACTTTTTCCTCTTTAGCCTACCGTAGTTGAAGAAAATCGATAACATAAAACTGGAAAATTCACCTGGATGAAAATCATTATAATCTGATCCGACATGTCTTTTACCGCTCCGATGAAGCGAAGTTTTTCTCTTCTTTTCTTCAATCCAACCTGAATGTGACGCTCAATGGAAACAAAAAAAAAGTTTGATACCGGCACAGAGGATGAGAAAAGAAAAAAAACGAAAAAAGAAGACATTTCAGAGGGCATACCTGTCATGGACCACGGTGAAAACAAATCATATTTGATACCCATTCGAATATTCATATCCTCAGGAAAATGAATAGAATATAGGAGGCTAAATTGACTACGTAATCAGTAATCATGAATGGGAGTCAAAAGAGCTTTTGAAATAAAAATTTTTAAAAAGTGTTTCTATTCATTCTTACTACTCGCAGAGAAAACTTAGATGACAATCACATCAAGATTCAGGAAAAGAGGGAAAAACTGTTGAGATGCTAAAGACAAAAAACAATGGGTTCAGAAGAGGAACTTGTTTCAATTTTCTAGAAAAGAAGAGAAATAAAACGGGCGACGAAGCACCTCTTTAGGTGAAGGAGAGTCGAATAATGAAAGACGTTGGGACAAGAGATTAGCCTCCTCGTACTTTTTTATATCAAAGGGTCGAAACCACTCAAGTGAGGCTTTGATCTAATTCAGATGCAATCCTTCAAATATCTCAAAAACTCGTCTTTGTCATCACCGTAACTCTTTACTCTATGTCTCTATTGTACATCAGCAATCGAAGAGTTAATTCACAGTAAATTTCCGGCTTCTTTTTTTTTTTCAAGGACCATTATCAGCTTGTTAACCTCCTTTTGAAATCTGCTGAACATAAAGAGAGCTAACTTTCATTTTTTTTTCTTTATGTTCTCTTTTTCATTATTCCCTTTCCGTTAATATCTACAGTCTGCACTTTACGATGAACAGGACAGAGAGGGCAAATGTTTCAAACCAACCCTCACCATCTCACGTTGCCTACTTATTTTTCAAAGGCTTCAGAGCTCGGGTCAAATGATTGAATTTAGCCTTACTCTGTGCTGTTCTACGCCTGTTCCATATCTCCTCCCCTCGGTGTTGGATATATTTGTTCATGTTGTGAAATGCTCTTTCTTTATGAGTCCCCACTTACCTTCCCCTCTGTTTTAGCGTTCGTTTCGACGTAATAAGGTTTCTTTCCTTGAAGGGGGAAAAATCTGTTGGGACATCTTTAGGACTTCTTTTGCTCCTTTAGTCTCAAATTTTTACTTATGAAATAAAGAACCCTACAAGTCATCGATATGTTTATGTAGGACTCTCAATTTTCAATTATTATTAGTCTAGTTAAATAGATATACTGTATTTCTTTGGAGGATTAGAATGAAAGAGGTGTTTATTTTTTAGAAAATGTCCCCACAGTACTGTCGCTGCTTCAAAACATGAACGATACTTTATCAATTTTATAGAGAATAAAACGCTTAGAATGAATTCAAATAAAATCCTGCAACGTGCGCTGTAGTAAGTTTTCTCCCTTTTAAAGAATCAGGGACCACATATAGGAGCTAAGGCCGTCATCCATCATCTTTTGATGTCTGGGCGAGTCCAAAGCTATTACTTCTGCCTGAATCGTCCTGCATGTGGGTTGATACAACTGTAATAGAAAATAACATGGATACAGAAGAAAACGTTGTTTCCAACGTTGTCATACATTAAGCAGTAACAACCACTTGGAATTAATGGGCACGTTGCTGTAGGCTTGTAGCACTGAGTTTAGCGACAAGGAAATATAATAATAATAAGTAATAAAAACAAAAGAGGACGAAACGCGCAATAACGACAAACAGTTTTTATATCAATTTTAATTCATTATTTAATGTATTGTTTCTGTTTGCAGTTATGTTCCAGAAGCGGCTGAAGAAGGAACGACGCGCACGTCGCCGATTAGCCGATCAACTGGAAATGGAGTCGAAACGTCGTAGCCATTTCGAAGAGGCACTCAAGTCCACTTCGGCTGAAACCTTCCGTGCGATCAACGGTGTGTAAACTTTTCCTCCTCTTCATCCATATTTTCCAACGTAATAATCACATGAGGAAAAGTATCCATGGTCGTTCGTCCTTAGTGGGCACTAACTAGTCATTTAGCTTTCCCACCGTCTATGGCCAGAGGATGTTGATGACACTATCGGTATCGTTCGAGGTATCGTTAGAATGTCTAGTCCAACATCCTCTTAATGCCAGGAGCACTCGACTGTCGTGATCCTGTAGGGCGATGTGATCTTATAGCACCTATGAAAGCCGTGATGAGCTTTGTAGTTTAACAGAATAGTGGTGACGCTAGTTATTTAAATGTAGTCATTCTTTATGATTCACCCCCCTCTCAGAATGCAGAATTTCACAGACATTGTTGAACCACTACATGCGTATATATGTCCTTTGTAAAGGTTTCAAAGTAGGCCCTACTACAACGAAAAATAAAACAAAAATAACTCATTTGAAGCATCCCCATTTCTTTGTTTCCGTTGAGGACTAATTCATCATGACGAAAGGTGAGGAGGATAAGAAGGAAAATTCACGCCTCCTCTATCTCTCACCGTCTTTCTGAGTAGACTCAAAACACGCAGCGCCTTGTTATAAGTCTAATCAAAAATGGGTTGGCATGCAAGTCACTGTGGCGACCAAGCTTTTGAGGCTTTATCAAATGACAATCGTCAACAGAGAAATGGTTTCCTTGTCCCTCCTTTTAAGTCCATCTCTTTTTTTCTTCTCCCGCCATCAAATTTTCTCAACTCGATTGAGATAAGTTGCTTTCCGCAAACATTTCATTCAAATCTATGCCTAGCAAGTAGTCTGAATAGGAAAGGAGACGTGGTCCAAATTCAATCACCCAATGTCACACATCAAAATCACTCTAGCTAGAGCGAGTCCAAGGCAATTCAAGTCAACTCCCACAAAGAGGGTGCATACAGAATAAGAAAGACTCAAATAATGTGGCGACTCTATATGAACTTTAAAACGATTCTATTTGTGTAAACATGGTCTCTTCCATGGCATGTTTCGTTTTTTCAATTCTTTTTTTTTTCGTCAGCGGGCGTACAGTACTCTTGGAAACGTGAAAAATTGATTTTATTTTTTGCTTGATACAGAGAAACTCAATCAAGAAATGGGCCATGATCATAAAACTGTACCACAACCACAACAGCAATTGCAGCAGCAGCAGCAACCTCCTCCAACAGCCCAAACTCCTGATAGCTCCGGAGAAGGCAACAACCCATCCACTGGAGGTAGGCTTAACGTTCATTCTATATCAGACAATGCAATGAAGGAATCAAGATGGTTAGCCATTTTTCATTTGAATGTATGGTTGGCGTTGTTTAGAAACTCCCCGCAGCTATTATTATCTGGCTACGCATAACAAGACAGACCGCAATATGGTGGCTTCCCTCTCATCACACCTATACCCGCCAGTCTGGCCATTAATTTCTTCTTCCTAAAACAATTCCCGTTTATATGTACACACCGTATGTACTAGCTGACAGCCAGATACGTGATGACCATTTGTGTATTGATTGAAAGTCATCAAAAAGATTGCTTTTTCTCCTCTTCAGAAGAAAGAGCTGCTCATACGTACAGACATCTACAAATCTTGTCGACCAAGCTCAGTTTCTCACGGTCTTGGGGGTTTCATTGCTCTCATAACCAGTTGGATAAAAAAGTCAAACCAGTTGGTCGGTCGGGCAAGGCGCGCTGCTGAGATGTGGCGTGGTCCAATCTCCTCCGACAAAACACGCAAAGGGATGCCAAGCCCCTCTTAATGAGATGATTGAATGGACCGCGCGCTTCACATAATTGGTCTCCCTAACACTGTTAACTCCTCTCTTTTCCTTTATTCATTTCTTTTCTCTTTTTTTCCTTGTCGTAATATTTATTAAAGATTTAAAAGGAAATGCCCCATTATAGCTTTTTTAAACATCGAGATCCCAGGGGAGAAATTAAAGTACTTGTAATGTTTTGACCAGTTGTACGAGATTTAACAAATCTATAGACTATAGACTACTGTGAGACTAAGCACAGTGTAGCATACAATTGGATCGCAACAGGATTCTCGGTTTAATTTACCGCGAAACAGTCACAGCTAACAAATTAACAATAGGAAGAATGGCTCTAACTTGTGCTTCGCGGTAAAGATAGATTAAACGCGGCCGACGCGGGGCCTTTTTTCCCTGGAAAAGCCGAAGAAATTACGTTTCGTAGACTCAACGTAAATCTGTCAAGTCATCTTGTTTCAAACTTTCAAACACTAGTTAGGCCTACTGTATTTTATGATGATGATGAACTGAGCTAGGACTCTCCATCAGCTGTCGATCGTTGCGAGTCTTGTTTTCTTCATGAAAATGACTTAAAATAACTTGTATGATGAGATGATGATCGATGGCCTGTTGATGATGATCTTTAATGTTTCTCCTTTGGTATGTACAGACAGCCGCAGTGTCTACTACAAGAATTCTCTCCTATTCACGAATGCATCGTAAAGCTGCCTCGATCGAACTCAACGTGGCAGAAAAGGATATTGGGATGAGATTTTTCCGTCACAAGAAACTCCCTGAAGACGTGTGCTCCTGGTAGCTTTTTTATATAATCATTTTGTGTTTGTATACCCCGGGTGTATTTGGTGTTTATGTATATGAGTCTATAAAGTTGTTCGTTCACTTTTTGATTATAGTTTTTAAGCTAGCTTGATTGTAATGTCGTTTGTTGAACTCTTTTTCTCGTTTTACTCCCCTCTTTCTCCCTCTCACTTTTCCCCCCTTTTCATGTGTTTCTTTATCATTATCATAGCTCTTATCATCATCCTATTATACCCGCCGTATTCACACTCGATGCTGGTGTGTACATTTTGTTACAATTAAATCAGACTTGTCTCTTTGTGTCCTTTTACTTTTTTATACATAAACATATGAATTGTATTGCAAAACATTATTCATCATTTTTGTATCCCGGTGTGCTGTGCCGTAGAAGATGTAGTCGAATCAAATTTCTGTTTCTTTTGTCGGGTTTTACGTGAGAAAAATGATTTTTCCTTTTCTTTTTAAAATACCTCATTTACTTGCATATTACGTACCGGTACCCAGCGGCTTCTCGCCCTCTCTTTCTATCTCTCTCTCTCTTTCTTCCTTCCCTTTGAAAATCGACGGACTCCCCAATCATGATCTTTCGTTCCTGTCTTAGCGCAAAACATCAGCAAGTGTAAGCCGATCTCAGATTCGATTGCAATTTGTACAGACAAATGGAAACGCTATTTGAGTCAGTCAAGTTCGGTTACTCTTTTTATTAATCGTTGTACTTGATGTTCGTGACGAACTAATCGATGAAGAAAGAAACAAACACACTTAGTTGAATTTGTTCTCTCTGCAATCTCTTTACCATCGTTGATCGACCGCTTCTTTTCCCTCGTCTTTGTCTTGACATCATCCTCACTATTATGAAACCATATAAGAAAAAGAAAAAATTGATTATTTCCCTGTCGTTTCTCGTTTTAATACTACTTATTAGTATCTTCAATGTCAATGCGCCACGTTTTGAAGAAACAAAATGCACCACACAGATACTTCATGCTTGTGCTATTTGTTTTTGTTTTTCTTTCCCGCTAATGTGTATTATTAAACGCTATGAAAAAAAGCATCAACCGGTTCTTTTCTTTTCTTTGTTATTGACATTTGATTAAAGTGCGACCGATTAGGAATATCTAAATATACCCATATGCGATGATAATATCACAATAGACACGCATCATCACATTGGGCCATGGTGAATAATTATAAAGAAGAAGAAGAATAGAGTATTAGATTCCCTTTTTACTCAGCCAACATCATGTTAGCTATTCATGCCCAAGTTGCATGGGATTAAGCGTCGGGCCGTGCCCCATCCTTTTGATGTGAGGCGTCCAACTGATGGAATAGGAGCATAGCTCTAAATAGATCTCAAGAGTCGTAATTAACGCTGCTGCCTGGATAAAGGGGCCGGAAAGAATGAGGGCTGGATGCATCTCTCTCTCTAGCTCCTATCCTCTTGTGTGTTTTGTTTGGTGTAATAAAGTCGCCAGGGGAAACTTATTAAGCGGAAAATTAAGGCGGTAAATAGGCAGGGATACGTTTTTTCATTGCTGTTGTTTATGTTGTACCACACAACACACAACAGTCTCCGACCACTAATTATATTGTCCAATTAGACACACACACACAAAGCTACTGATCATGAACGATGAACGGTTTTGACCTATTATAAAAGGAATTCGAAATGTATACATACTTGTACCGCGTGTAAAGAAAGAAGTCTAGAAAAAGTATGTTGGCATTCCAACAGTGCGTGTCATTAAACCAGATGAGTGCCTTCACCTGGTTCTTCCCCATTCGTAATCTTCATCATCTGCAATCTTCCTCAGTTTAACTACGAAATAAGGATAATCTAGCTATGTGGGCTTTTTTTTGTAATGACTTACATTACCTTAGTTCTATCAGGTCATCTTATCCTAGAATGGATCATGAGTCTTCCTCAAGAAATAAGTTAATGATGTTTAAACCAATTTAAATACTCGTTTCAATCATGGGATATTAACCTCTTCTGAAACAAAATCTGTCGTCTAGAGCTAGATTTTTTTAAGACCGCGTTTCCCACATAACATCAAGTTAGTATTCATTTCGAAAGAAACTGCCTTTTATATAATTTTATTTCATTATCTTTTATAATTGATTTAGCTAGAATGGTCATATACTACATGTGTTGTTATGCTTTTGAGTTATTTAGTGAAACAGACTCGCCTATGGAATTCCAATAATGCTGCCCAATGTTCCACCAAATGAGGGTTCTTATAAGCTAATGACCAACTTCCAATATTCCATGATCTTCCATATGAGCCGAGTATGGTCGTGATACATAAATTTTCATCCATGACGCTTTCCAGTAATTAAGCGTATGATGGCCATTTTAGCTTTTTTTATAATTGTAGACTTTTGTGCCACTCAAATCTTATGCAGCGCTTCATTAAAAAAGCATATTTTTTTACATACAATCATCGTCATGTTCATATAATTGCAAGCACAATTTTTAAATAATAATTTCTTGGGAAACTGAAATGAATTTTTTTGAAACGTGACGCGTGAGTTTATTTTTTATTTGTTCCAGTTACATGAAAATATAGAGAAAAGAACAGCCAAATGTGGGCCGATCCACGGATATGACAGCTGGTTAGTATATGATATGATCTATCAAATACACCAGGGTCAAAAACTTGATAGGGTCACTTTATTAGGGTGGACCCATCGGGACAGATATTTCCGTGATTCAGACTAGCGGGTCAGGATATAAGCGAGACGCCGGCACCATAAAAAAAAGGGAGAAAGACTACGAACTTTTCTGGATCATGTTCTTAGCTATATCCTTTCATTTCGATTTTACGGATGACTACTTCCAACAGAAAAAAATGTTTCAATATGCTTGCGTATGCCATATGTTCTATTTATTTATAAACATACACCCTTCTTGATTTTGATTGAACCCGACAAAGAATTTTTAGAAAGACAAGTCTGAAGAGGCTATCGAATGTATTTCTCTATTTTTACTCACACAATACAATACATTCTAGATATTAAAAAAAGAAATAATATATATATACCTACATGTTCCACTAAGGATAAATCACTAAATCAGCAAGTTGATAACTTGATATTAAGATTGCATATTCGCTTCGGGACATCCTTGCATGAAAGCACATATTTGATAGAACCAACATCTCGACTCTCGACTGAGTAATAATGCGTTTTTATGAAATGATGAAAATACAGAGCGGGCATGCAATCGTTTTACCCCTTGCTGATCTCATTATTAATTCTGTTCTCTCTGAGAAAAGTCTTCCCATCACATCCCATTGTTTTCTTTATTTTTTTTTTCTTTTCTTTTTTTCATATTGAAAACAGAAAGTTGAACCTGCTATTATTTTTTGTTGTTGTTTTTTTTTTTTATCCCACCCTCTTTTTGTTCATTGCGCTTTGTCTGAGCCTGCGTACAAATAGTTTTCCATTACCTAAAGAATTATTTTGATAGAGGATTCGCTTAGAGTTTCCTTCCTTTCAAATAAAGCCTTTCATAGGGGTAAACATGTTTAGGCCTATATACCCTAGTGTATAGACGCAATAGGTACTGTACATTCTTCGGGACCGGCTTGGGTTTTTACGAATATTTTTTATGCGCACGTTGACTATGTCTATAGGAGCTCAACAGTTTTTAGGTTTCCAATATGTAAGGTCACAATGAGAATGAATGGCGTAGTTTGAGGGAGGAAAAATACGTACACAACACATATATATACATACACAAACAACAGCACTGCATGTTGTCAGGTTATTGAATGAGCACACACATGTAGTGAAGATAAATCGTAGGTAGATGAGATGGTCATTGAAGGCATTGCCCGACCGCTCTCCTTCGAATCTAAACGAATTGGGTGCTGGGTACTATATTTTCGGGTCCGCTTTAGGAAGCCTCAACACACCCATTTATGGAGCTAGCTTCGTAGATCTTTTCAGGGCAAAAAATAAAAGGAAACGAACTAGCAATCCTGATATATTATTGAATTAAATCACCGGTGTCAGGAAAGAAAACAACGGGCACCAAAGGCCTCCTGTCGCTCTGAGGGGGGCCAACGAAAAGCGTCCAGCTGTTTCCTTGATTGGCTTTCAGGATTTGTAATGATATTGAAACGTCTGAAATTTCCCCCCTTTTTTCTCAAATGGGATCGGGAAAACGTGGTGGAAAAATGAAGAGAACTTATGCCCTCCTCCGTGTGAAGCATTTTGCTCTTTTTCATTTTTTATTTAAAAAAAAGAATAGAAAAATACAAGTCAAATATATATATTTCTTGCGCGAGTGAACAGTTGATATACACGTAGTCTACACTATGTTGTTCTTCTTCAGGGAAAATAAATACCTACAATAGGTCCAGACCCATACATCATTTAAATAAGGGCTTCGTGGTGTGCCGACAAAGACGATGGGAAGTGGTCGCCTGTGTGTATAGTATTATCATGAGAAGATGAGGGCGACCCCACCAGTGTCTATCCAATGTAGGTCTACTAGTCGACTGCACACAACCACGTCGCTTAGTGATAGACACGTATAATGGTGAGTTTCAATAAAGACTTATTTGACCAGGCGGAAAGAACAAAATTATTTGATAACTGCCGCGCCCCAAAAATGAAAAAACGAAACAGCAACAAAAAAATATAATAAACAGTTCACACTCCAAACACGATTGGTAAGGAGAAAGAAAATGAGCTATACTATAGTTCTGCATCATTTCCGACTTCTCCGCTGCCTCATCAATTCCGCAATGCCGATACAAAATGATGAACACGAGGGGGGTGGGGGAGGATACATATTTCAGCGCAGTGGAAAGAAAAAGAACCACCTTTTACCGATCTACTTTAACGGACATTATGGAAGAAAGAAATGGAATTACGCAATAACAAGGAAAAGGTTACATTTGTCATAGAGTTTCAATGATTACTAGAATTTCAAAACATTAAAATTATATTTGCAACGATACAATTTTTTATGAAATGGTTATGATTTTTTTTTTTCAAATATCATTTAGATCAAATATATTTTTCAAGAAGTAAAAACCAATTGTAACGTGTTCACCCAGGGGTTTTAAGAAATTATAATGAAGGTTCTTTGCCAAGAAAGGATTCTGAGTATATAACACGTTGACAGGAACACTGAGGACCCTGGTTAAGCAAATATATGAAGCTCGTTATTTTATTTCCATACCTAACGGCAATATTACGATTATATATATTTTTAAAAATAGAAAAGCGCAGCATTGCTGTGAAACGATTCTGCCTAGTCGTGCTGACTAATATGGAATAGAGACCTTTTGAAGCGTTTCGTTTAATACAAATAATAACAATCATAAAGCATGAGGTTTTATGGGTTTTACTTATTGTGCGTAATGTTTCTACAGTCTACAACATACATAGGTAGGTACCTCTGTACGCTTTTGTGGCATACATATCTAGTACGCTTTTTAGAAAAGACTATTATCGCTCTTCCACATATTATAACTATTATTGAAGAGAGAAAGAAAGAGAAGAAAAGGTGAAGGAACAGAAGAGGAAGAGAGAATGTCTGGTATGGGCAGCGTTTTCTATGACCTGGTGTAGCAATGGATGTAGGCATGTAGCCCCACGTTGGTGTGAAAAGTTGGGGCACGCAGCCGAGTGTAATTATAGAGTGGGGCAGCCTTAGACGGTACCGTCAAGCTTTCCATCATACAACTACAAAAGAAGTCAAAGCAGCCACGGAGCGAAAGGGAAAAGAGAGAAAAAGAAAGAAAAGAAGGTAGGTTTATCGCTTTGAAATAAAAGACTTTGCTAATGTCTACCTGTCAGACGCACAATTGTAGATGACTGTCTATACGATGATGCTCTTGTACAGCTAGCGGAATGTTGTGAGTTGCTCACATTCAATACAAAAGATTGCATCGCGGCTCGCATATAACAACACTTTCTTTTAACGATATTCGTCTACTTTTGTTTTGAAGGCTCTTGTTTCTCTCTTTCTCTTCATGTATTTTTGTTCTTTTCAATTGTTCCTACTTAGAATTACACCATTAATATACATAAACACACACAATATGATTAATGGAAGTCACCATAAGCATATGAAGTTTTCTAAATCGAAACAATTTACGCGAGCATATGAATGATTGCGCTTCACAAATATAAGGATAGCATTAAAAACTGTAACTTTATAACCGTTTAAGAGCGAAGCACAAATGAGTTGGAAAACGATTTTTTACAAATACTGAAATACATAGGTAGACGGTAAAACAGAGGTGATGGACGATTAGTTATCCATATGGACACGCGAACCACCATGACAGGCTGAGGAGAGAAACGTGCAGGGGGTGGGTCAAATACCAGTACGATAATAATAATAGTAATAACAGCCATTCTTGTACTTTCCTACAAACGTAATCAACCTTGTCACGGGAATTGTAACGTAATTGATATGAGTGTCGGCAAGGAGCTTTCGGGGAGAAATGAGAGATGACTCGGCCACAGCCCAATTCAAAATGCATTCAGGCAGCAGGTGATTTCTCAATTGCGTGTGCAATAATTTCCTGCGCTGGCGAGCTCGACGCGGCGCCTCCATTACTCCCCTTATTCTATTCGTTTTATTTGACTGGCTGTATGAATGATGGGTGGTCAATGAAAGCATCCCTTATATTCAATTTCTTCTGTTCTGTTAAATGAAACAATTGTTTAGTTATTTTCTCTTTTAAAATTAGAAAAAGGGTTTTATTTAATATAAGTGCAAAAGCCATCCCCTGATGGGAAAAGTTACACCTAATTCCATTGCGTAGGGGGAATAGAATGGGGCTCTAAATCAGAATGTGGGTAGCAGGGCACCTACCATTTGTCTGCCGCCACATCTTTCGACAATTAAATGTAGACTGTTTTTATATAATTGAGGAAAGAAAAAGAAGGAGCAGTAAACTAACAAAGAGGGGAGGGGGGATTGAAATCCTCCCCCACAATTTATTCGGTTGTGCAGTTGCTGGTTGGAATCTTTCCTATAATTTCCCGGCTATAGGTGAAAGGTCAAGTCATGTTTGTTCTCTTTTCTTGCATGTAGATCAAATTGGTAATTTTACTATAGGTATTAGGGAGCCGTACTGAATGTTTCCACCTCTTCTTATAGGTGCTCCATAAGATAGATAACCGAGCCGCCATAATCTTCTCATTTTTCTTTCGATCGTATGGTCGTTATTGCCGTTATGGGAGCAGAATTAGGAAAAAAAAAGTAGCCCACCCTTCACCCCCTTCATTTCCCTCCGCCTCTTTCTCAGACCGCTAATAGACAAGGTCCCAAATCAAACAAGAATGTTAGCTTCAGACTGGCTCGTTAAGCGGCTATAAATACATTCGTTGATCACGCACACATTGGGCTGGCTATGTTTTATACCCAGGCCGAGCACAGTTGGCAAGCCTACTTACTTCTTGCTACACTCATTCTACTCCTGTAAGGCTGCAACCGGCCCAAGATCATCCTTTTCTCACGGTCTTTCGAGGATGACGAGAAGGGGAACAAGAAATGAACCTACAACTCGCTCAGACTCTTAACTTCTCTCCCTTTTCCTTGCAGTCTCTCACCTATATTGCGGCAACACCTGTCCTATCCCTTTTATAAACAACAGATGTAGCACGGCAAAGTAGGGATTTTCTTCAATTGCTCCCTTTTAAAACAGACAAAACAGTTATTTAGTTATCACTACACCAAGTCCATAAATTAAAAGGTACAGATTACAAATAAGGAATGAATTCAAAGATTTCATTTAAAGATTTCAAGACCGTGCTTGTTTGCGCATAATAAAGAATAAAGAAACCTCTTAATCTCAATTCTCTTTCAAAAGAAAACCTATAACATAAAAGAATAATGTGTAACACTATTTAGAATGCCCCAAAGTTCCCGATTTGATGGACCTAATGTAGCCATCCTATCTAAACTAATAAATCTCTAGTATTAATATATAATACAACAGACATGGCCATCCAGCAGTTTTTCAACAGGTATGTAAAAAGTAAATAAACAGCGTCATTGTGCTAGGGAGAATGCGAACAACTTAAAACGTATGATTAGAATCTGTTTTGTCAAGGGAACACCACGCAGTTTTGATCCTTGTTCTCTTCATTCTTTTCTTCTTTTCTCATTTCCAGCACTTACTTAGATGCTGCTGACCAGTGTTATCTAGGAGCTAGACGATGGTGTGACAATGAAAAGATAACATTTATAACGGAGGCTGCTGCTGCTGCTGACAAGGTTGCCTGCGAGGCGCAATGCCTCGTTGATGAGTCATGCCAGTTGATGACCGACGAGATTATACGACTTGTTCCTGAAAAGTGAAAAGACACCTTTTACAGCTGCTTCTCTTTTAAACGCTGGTAGCAGTTTTCTTAGGCTCTAACTATTCAAGGATTCTAATAGGCTACCTGCTTGGAAACATAGCTATTATCTAATCTTCTAGTAGATCTAATATTGAGGATGTGTAGGCCTATTTGACAGTTTGCAGAGGGAAATTGTGATTATAGAATGAGTGCAGAAAAAAGGGCCGACTGAATATTGCAGTACAGAAAGTAATTTCCTTTAATTGAGTGAATTACATAAGGGCCTAATTGCTACTTAAATTGTGGTTAATAGTTTAAGCTTATTTTCGATGTGTTTCTCACACTTACGTTTCTAGCGTATTTTTGTTGTTGTTCTTAAAATAATAATGATGTTAATGCAAATAATAAGATTGCAATTTTGTTTTCTTAAAAATGTAATGATTAGTTTTTTAAAACCACAAATGAGTTCCTCGAGTACAAGAATCCGGTGGGTGTTGGATTTATTGTTTGTTTTACATTGATGGTTAGGGGTGGCCTGATTGGAAAGAGGGGAACACATCTCTCTTTGGATGACTGAGTAGAATGACGAATGAAAAAGTGCGGTTCATCCTTTTGCTACCGCTGTTGCTGCTGATGGTAGCCGGTCGACCAGGTCGGCCGACGGTGTGGGCTGTGCCCGTCTGCATGGCCTGTTGTTGAATTATTTTCTGGCGCCAGAGCTGGAATTGGATTCATTGCTCCCTTTTTTCTTCATTTTCTTGGGAAAAAAAGAGTCCCGTCATAATTCGCTGAGACAATAGTTGGCTCCTGTCTCTCCTGCGCTAGCTGAATTGCACGTATAAACGGCTACTACCACGGTGTGTCAAGTAGCTGATGACTGGTTCATTTGTCTGTGGCTTGTCTTTTGTTTCATCTACTTTTCCACCCCGAGATTTGACAATGAGCTAGCCGCGATAGGCATCTCTCTGCGCCGGTCCTCAGCGGCAGTCCTTTGTTTCCTTCTTTTCTTTTCTTTCTTTATTTCTCTCTATCTCTCTCTCCCTCTCTCTCTCTTTCTTTCTTTCCTTTTGAAAACGTGACGCCCAGCATGTCGGCATCATCATCGAAATACAACAACCAACAACGACGGTCTGCTCTTATAGCAAGCTTCTGCTGCTCCTGATGCCGCTGCTACCTTTTTTTTCTCTCTTCGGGGGTAACAAATGAATCGACACTTTTGTCCCTCCCAGTCAAAACAAGACAAAACAAAATATTTTGACTGGTCATTTCTAAGATTAATCACGTTGAGCATTATTGCTTCTGTAACTAAGACCATCTCAGAGACACCGACTCGGCCTTCTGTGTAAAGTTCTATAAGATCTGGGAGGCATTTCTTTTAAAAAACAATAAAACTTGAAACCAGTTATTGCTTATGCCTATCAACATTTTCATAATTTGAAATAAAGAATAAATCAGTTTTCTGGATCTCCATGGATATTTTAAGAATAACTGGAGTCAGAGAGATTCTGCTGGTTCTGAAAGGAGTCAGTTTGGCCAAGAAACGCGATTGGAAAAGGAGGTTTAGATGTCGACGAACTGTAGGGGAGGGCAAAACAATACGAACAACACTGTAGGGGGCTAATTGGCTTTCTGCTTTCACGTATATTACCAAGCGGCAAACAAAACAACAACACAGAAACAAAAAAATGGTCCATGAAGGTTTTCGTGAACTGTAGGAGAGATGCTCGCTTCAAGCGAGGAAAAGAGGGAACCTATTGACGAATAATTGTGTATATATACAGGCGGTTTGGAACTACATAGTATAGGCTATACATATAGACACACTCACGGGGGCGTCGAAGTTTACATCTTTTCTTTTCCTCTCACAAGTCTCCCGCAGACACTCTCTCCCTTCTTTATTTATTGTAGCATAAATCTAGATATAATAACACTGTTGCCAGTCAACCGCAATACGTATGCACAGAATACGTTATACGCGTCGATGGTCGATCTTAGTGTAGGCCTACCTAAGCGTTCCTCAATATGGTACTACGTAGTTGACCACAATGGGTACGGTACTGTACTTAATTGGTGAAAAAGTTGTCTATTGCAGAAGAAGATTTTCTGAGCTGGCAGCTAGAGTCTGTGGGACACAAAACATTGAGCCCGGAAGACAAGACGCTAAATTATCTGTGTAACTGTATATCATGTTTCTTAGTTGTGCATATGAAGAAAATAATCTGGAATGA
Source organism: Chydorus sphaericus (assembly GCA_030141595.1). Taxonomy (NCBI): domain Eukaryota; kingdom Metazoa; phylum Arthropoda; class Branchiopoda; order Diplostraca; family Chydoridae; genus Chydorus; species Chydorus sphaericus. The sequence goes on from CM057930.1 coordinate 6,115,012, forward strand.
TAATGAGGCCGCGGTACGGTATTTATCCTCTTAGTTTACGCACTGCATAAGTTATGTCTCGTTGCGTGATTCATCCATCATAGCTAAATCCTTGTTGATCTTTTTCAAAGATAATCGACAGTTAATCCAATGCGGCAATTAACCCGCCAGAAAAGTATTCAATCTGCATCGACAATCGAAATATTGTTCTCACGCACAGTCGGAGCAGCCATTAAAGATTTATATCGGCAGACAGCCCAAATGAATCACTACTGACGGGCAGCCCAGCCGGGAGAGAGAGAAAAAACGCCGGCTGTTTGGAGTTTTGGACTCGTCTCCTTCATTTGTTTGAATTAGAAAACGCTGAGGGAGGGAAGAGAGCACCGCTGCAGCAGCATTTTATATAAACGGAATGCATATACCACTTCTACCTGTTGCATAGGTCTTCATATCCTACTATGTACTATTATCAGTCCACTCTGTGGGCTCCTCTCGCCTCCTTCTCCACATGAATTCCAACATTTGTTCCCATTGGAGCCCGCCTTTCGAATCAAATGCTTTACAGCCGCCCCCACCCCCTCTGGTGAGACAATCAACACATTTCATTGAAACTACCCGGACCCGTTCCATGCATCCAACCTTTCAAATAACCAATTTTTAAATGGTCGTTTTCGCTTAGCTGTCGGTCATGAAAGAAACATAGCAACCAACTGTGTTATGACTTTTGAATTCCGTCAAGCTATTCTTCCCACAGTTCTCTAAAGTTTATAAGCTATTGAACTCTGGACACATGGATTTCATATTGGCAAAGTGCTTAATGTTTTGTTTTGTTTCTGCCCTCACTTCCGACAGTCCGCAGCATTAAACCGTAGCATAAAAAGGAGGAGGAGCAAAAAGACTCTTCTCAACGTCTCAACGTCTTTTATTTCCATCTTTTGTTCCCTGGGTGGAGCTTGAAAATATTGTTACAATAGCATGTCAATCCGTGTCGAAATCTAGTTCTATAGCGTACAGACTACTTCACATTATTTTATTTTCACGATTCAACAAGTCCATTATATAAATGTACCGCCAATCAAAGGAGTCTAACGATAAAACCTTAAAAAGAGAGAGAGAAGAAAAAAGAAGAATAAGAAAAAACTATGTTGGTCTGTTGCTCATTTTAAACACGGTCATTCTAAAAAAAAATTATACGATTTAATGCTTCTTCTTTTTTTAAATAAAACAAAATGGAAAAACATTAAATTCCGAGAAATATTCTTGTGCGTCTTTTGCATATTACAGGCAACGCAAACGGAAAATAACCATTTCGTTTATTTTAGGAAGGTAGGCCTAATAATTCGATTTTTCTTATTTAATCAATTTTCAAAACATTTTTGAAATCCACAAATAATAATAAATAAGCATTCAAACACTATTATTACTGCACTCCGTAAATTTTTTATCGTTGAACCATATTTTATTTCTACACCTTAGCGCTCTGTTAGTACCAAGTGGCGACCACAAAAAATTGATAGTAATAAGCGTGTCTGCATGATTCCTTTCCCTTTAAATAAAAAGTTATCAAGAGTAAGAGAAGGGTGCTTGTACCTTGGCATATTTGGGAATCACCTGAATACAAATATAATTGAGAGTTCGTGGTATTGCTGTTATCCGATTTTTTCCAAGTACTTATCTATGATTTTGGGTGGGTAGATTTTAAAGTTGTTGGAGCCTTTTTTGACACTCCTTTCTAATAAATAAATGAAAGAATTTTTTTCCAGCAAAAGAAAACAGACCTGGGCAGAATCTTAAGCTTATTCGACTGATAAACCGACTGGCACCTTAATACTAGACCTGTTTTCAATGTAGAGTTATAGAGTTCTTACTAAAAATGTAATAAATAAATTGACTGTTTCATAAGTTTGAATCAACGACCTCATCATTATTTTTAAATAATTAATTTTCTGTTGGATTATTACTGGTAATTTAATCATTATATTATGATCATCATCACTAATAAAAGAGGATTGTAAACAAGTAAAAAAGTTACGGTACAGTAGAGAGACGAAATGATGAGATAACTTATTGAAAAACATTTGTGAGTGAAAGGTAGAAGTATCACATTGCGGGAGCAACCAACGGCTATTGTAATGCTGTTTGTGGTTTACAACTCTGATCAGTTTCCTTTTTAGCAAATTAAGGAGTTTGTTGCCTGTAACTATTTGACACCTTTTATAGGTGTTGATGCAATAAAACCTTGTTTCATAAATATTAAAAAGAACGGAGCTTGCAGAGCTAGCCTTTGTTGTTGGTGCAATGAACGGGCCCATCAATACATCATAGCAAGTCACTGATAGCTATCTTACAAAAGTGTGAGAAGAATCTCCCATCACTTTTTATTACCTTTTGAAAATGGAAAATACTGAGCTGGAACATTACTGGCCATTTTTGAAAGTGTAAAGCCTTCTTTGAATGAACGTTGGGGATTTAAATCTATTCGATTCGACTGTAAAAGAGCTGAAAGAAGTCGCGAATTATTAGGAAGGTGCGCTACATCGCGGTACAAATATTTATATAAAAGATCTAAATTTTTAAAGAATTTAATCAACATGTTGCGGATGGATGTTGCAAGAATAGCTGTACCTTATTATTTTGCTATGATAGAAACCAAATGACCGAAAATGAGTCACAATTTTTACGTGAAATATCTCTTCCTAAAAAATTTTATGTCGCTTTTCACATCAAATTTGTAAAATAGAAATTATAAATTTTCCAGCAGGTCTAGAGAATGATTGAATGATAACCTCATGTTAAGATTTGATTGGTGGAAGTTGCTTTTCGCTGACGACAACATAATAATTGCCTCGTCTGTAAATTGAAACAATATTATTGGCTCGTTAGAACAAGATCTTAACCCGCGTCATTCATAGCTCATAAAGTGTTGACTAGCCTGTATCATCACGGGTGTTGATGATGAGCCATGTTGAGTTAGGCGATAGCGCTTTTTATATAGCGGATAGTTGGGGTAGAGCGCATACTGTATGCAGAGATTTAGAGTCGACCTCCAATGAATACCCATTTTATGTTGAGTGTAAAGCACGAACAAGTAAATAATAACTGCCAGGAAAAGGAATTTCAGCAATTCAGAAAAGGGGTGTATAATAGCCGAGGGAGATCTTATTTACAAGCTACATGCCAGGATACATAACTTATGACTTCGGGGAAGATTTCATGTCGGTTCAAAACAAACAAAAGCGTATAATTACAGCGCAGGGCCGCGCTATAGCTGGATGCATGGCCAACTCTTTGACCAACTAGGTGTGCTCTACACTCTACACGAATATATATATGTGCTTGTAGAAATGCTCATCTTCTATGCGATATATATGATGGAAATGAATAGCAGCACCAACAAATCCTTTTTTTTCTCTCTCTTAGTCGGAGGGCGGACCAATGCAGCGGCTAGCTGCTGCTGCATAAATTCATTATTGGCGACCGAGATCATTCGGCTAGCGGCTTGCCCATAAATGCCTAGCCAAGCCTATCCTCTGCTCATTGGAACAGCAAGCACCATCCCTTTCTGTTTTTTCTTCTTCTCCGAGAGAATCATGCAGAGAGGGTTGTCCCGCTCACTCAAAATACAACAACTAGCCGCTCTTCGCCTCTTCCTCTCGTTTCTCAACGCCGTAAATTACATCGCCAATTGTTTAAGACTGCATATGGTGATGGTCTATCCTGATAATGCTCCTATTATTCATAAACGGACCATCTTTGTTATGCAAATCCAGCCGACTTGAAACCAAACAAAAAAGAATTTGGGTGCGCAAGGTGCGCGATACCTTATTACAATGCGTGTGATGCACAGCAAGAGTATTGAATGCCGCACATCAGTCAACATTTTTGGGAAATCATTATTCCACACTATTTGAAGAGAAACTTGTATGAAAAGAAAATAAACAAGAAAAGCTGACAAAACTCCATTTAAAAATGTGTATTCTGTTCAAAGATTTTTCGTATTCTCTCCAAGTGACTCGTATTAGAGATGACGGTGCACATTACGGAAAGAATAGAACAGAAGAGACGAAGAATCCGGGAAAATACACCAGTAGTTATTATATCGGTTTCGACATGAATTCCAAAATAAATAAAGAATCATTGTAAAGTCTGAAAAAATTGAACAATTATAATATTTGTATTTATATGCTGATGTGGGTTTCTTTCATTTTCTTTATTTCTTGAATTATGGCTGTGCGAGAAACACGGATGGAGGTATTTGACCTACTCCTCCTCCGGCCTCCTCTTCATTTAGTGTTTTGTGTGTCTGCTGTGTGTTGGATTCAACAATGACTAATGTGGCCCAATTGCTTCTACATACACAACCGGCCCAAACACCCTATAATTTCTTTCCTCTTCTGCCAACAGCTTTTGTGTCCAGTACCAAAGGGCATAATTTTCATGATTGCTTTTAACGCGCCTTCTCTTCCTTTCCTTTCCTTCTTATTCTTTCTTTTTCTCAATTCAGCGGTCCAAGTACTACTACTACATAATATAAAGACATGTGCCACTACAGAGGACGTCATTTCCTACCTCACAAAGGAGAGGGTCAATGCTGCCGTAATACACTAGTTCCAACATGATGGTATGTGCTTAAGCTAACGTACCGTACTAACATCATAAATAATAAGTAAACGTACCTTATATCTATTTATTGGTTGAGAATCTTCTTGAGTTTTTTCCGCTCCCTTTTATTACTAATAAAAGAGACTCAGATATCAGTTTACGAAAATATTTGTCAGACAGGAAGCCGGTTGATTACAGGAGACGACAGGAGGCTAACTGGCTCGTACCAATGAAAGACGCGACAAAAGGAGAGGAAATACGACGAATTTGGAGTGTCTACGGTACTCTTTGAGCCCTAATGACGTGCCTATGAATTGCAAGGCTCGACCTCCTGCGGAGTCGGCTATACACTTGCATGATGTACAAACACGAGTAAACACACCACAACAGGCACCGCCAGAAAAGACAATGAAACGCCAGCGAGGGTCCTTCTTAACCAACCATCCCTGAATGTATGTATACCTGCATGATGGTCGTATTACTTGCAATATACATCCAATGGATCTTAGGTAGACTTCTCAGTTAACAACGCCAAATAGAGGAAAAGTGTCGGACCTCCAACTGAGACGGGACTTGTCTCGAAGAGAGGAATTTTCCGTATGCTTACCACTTTGCCGTGTGGCTACCGCCGAGTTAAAACTCAAAAAGAGCCCGACTCTTCCAGGACCACCTTCTGATTCATTTAATCACCGTGCCTCTCTCTCTCCTTCGCAACAAATATAAGCTGGGTTATAACGTATATATATATATTACATATATTGCCTATAGTCCTTTCTCTTGGTAGACATCAAAACAGCAGTCGGCAAAAGTTAGGTTACATCATTACTAAATGAACTCAAATCGTTCCTTACACAATGTGACTACAAGCCGCAATCAAAAGTAAATGGGAGAGACGTCGCCTCGTTGCTTTTCGGTCGCCGCTCACCGCCACCACCGCCTTCATCGTCACCATTCTATGAATAGTTATAGTACTTAAATTAACGTTGTTAAATTAGACCAAAAACGTTAGAGAAAAAAAAGAAGAAAATTCTAGCGCTCACATGGAAAACATAAAAAGTAAGAAAGAACGCATGGAAAAATCCATTGAGCAACTTGATTTGAAAACAAGTATATTAAAAGAAAATTTAAGTTTCTTAATGAAAGTAACAATGTTTAAAATTTTTATGTAGGTTTTGTACAGTGGATATGTAGTAATTCGCTTAAATTTATAAAAATTAACTGTTGAGAGTTTTTGACGGATTTTGCGAGCGAATAATTTGGGAAAGAAAGGCGTTAACTTAGTGAACCTGGCTGTTTATTGGAAAGCCCTTGGTCATAATGATAGAACGCCTCCTTACTCTACTCCCATAATTAGGTTCAATTAGCTTTTTGGTGTTTGTTCTGTCATAGCATATGTTGATCTAACATAAATGATACGGTAGATGGGAATGAGGTGCGCAGACGGGAGATGGAAATGAGAGTCGTTTCGTTCATTTTAGTTCGTGTTTTCCACCGTTCCGTTCACACGCTGATGGCGCTAAGTAGCTGACCGCAAAGCCTGAGCCACAAAACACACAAACAGAAAGACACATTAGATAACAACCAGAAAGAAATAATCGTCGAGAATGTAAGAAAGGAGAGGGGAGAAGAAAGGAAGACGAAGAAGCAAGGAAAAACAAGAAGAGGAGAAAAAACATAATATAATATTGTCTGGCGCCAGGCTGCTTTTCAACAAACCATTTACTTTACAATTGCCGACGCCAAACACCTATTAAGCCTTATTCTTACTCTTTTTATTTGATTGTGATTGTCTTTTTATTTGTCCTTCACATACACTATTACTGTAGGTACTTCAAGGTTTTTTTTCTTTATGCCTTCCTTCTGTTGGTTCGGCTGCTCAAAGGATTGCGGTTTTTCGACAATGATGACCGATTTTTAACTTTCTTGGTTTTTTATTTCCTATTACAAGCCTAATCTAAAATATAATAAAAAAATGAAGAGACACAATTCTATGAGCGCCAGTCATTTATTATAGTTTTCTATCAACTTGCTGGAATTGTTTTTCGTCGAATAAAACGGCACTATTTGTGCTATAAAATCATATTTTTGTGAACAATATAAAGCTGATAATGGAATTCCAAGGCATATTTAATTTCTACAATTGAATGCAAAATTTGTCCTTTTAGCTGTATGTTATATTGATATTTAAATAACCTGTTAAATGCTGTAAGATACGGTAATTAATTTTAAAAGAAGATGTCCACTCTCCACTACATCCTGTCCCAATCGAGTCACGCAAGCTATGGCTTAAGGGCAGTCTTTTTGGATGGATACTGTCCATCCATCGTCTGTCCAATGGTAACACGAATACATTCAGTCTGATTGGAATCGTCGTCTCCTTCGACGCCGTCGCCATGTAGGCTTGTTGAGGTCATCACTAATAGGTCATCTCTAACATGGATTCTTCATTCAACTTGATTCTTCATTTCCCATTAATAAAAAAAATGTCAGACGGATATACAAAATGAGAATTAGAGAGAGAATAGGAAAAGGTGCATTGTCTTCTTATTCTCCTAGTAATAAGGTGCCTAAAGACATCCTCTGTTTGAAAGTGGCATTCCCATGTGAAAGGGGGAGTGATATTTGCCGCCCGGTTTGGCGCCGGGTCCCCAATTGACTTGCGGCGCGGAGCGGTGTGGCGCAGCCATGTACTATTTGTTGTCTCGGTCTTCTTATCTCACCATTTCTGCTAGAGCAATTACAAACAGTATGAGTGCCGTGTTGCCTCTTATGAGACCCCAGCTCCTTTAGCTACCACTGTGGCTCCTGCTATTCGCTGGATACTCTTAGTTAAGGGGAAGTGGAGGGGAAAGGAAAGGGGAGTATAAATAAGCCACAGGCAAATGACCGCAGTTGGCGTGAGCTCATTCTTAAATCTGGTAATTAAACCCGCTTTGTTTGTGGAGTAGTAGGCGCCGCTTCATTACGCACGGCGCCCATCGATAAACGCAAAGAACGATACCGGTGGCCTTCTTCATCTTCAAACAATGAGCAATTGCAAACATCAACCTCACAAATAATATATTAAAAGGTTAACAAAAACAGGCAATCATAGAATGCAATCAGAGCCTTCTTAAAAGTATTCTGATCCATCATTCTATAATTACAAATAAACATTTTATTAAACCAACATGGTACATGGTACGTAAAATGATACATATTATGATGATAAAATACGGAAAGCTAAACTGTTTGTAAAAAAATGTGTTTAATTTACACAAAGGCTAGATTCGTTCTGTCGTTTTTTACAATAATCGAACGAATATTTCTTGAATGCTTCATTTCATTTCTTTTGTTCTTCAGAAGCGGAACAAATATTGAATGCAAGAGATCCAGCCTTAGGGTAGAAAAGAAAGAAAAAAGGATTATCAAGCCCTTATATACACAAAATAAACCGTAGCGCTGCTTTTTATGAACTCAGCCAAAGTAATAAGCCGTTAAAAGTCAGTCCCTGACAAAAAGTAATGATCATTTCCCCTCCATTTTTCTAATAATTTAAAACCAGAGTAGGCCTGAGCAATCAACAAAGCAAAGAGGAGTGAAGCCGAAAGGGGAGAAGGAGAAAAAAAAAACAATTTGAAAGAGCGATGCAAAATGAACTCATCAGAGATCGAATCATTTTTCTTATTTTGACACGGCACCCCTCGCATAATAATCACTCTCCTTTCCGACTTGCTATGTTACTCTCTAGCTGTTCTCTTTAATCCTATTGTTCCTTTAATAGCCCTGCCACACCACTATTGCATTTTAAAAAAGTATTAGTTTAAGAAAAAGTTACCTACCGTGCTGGTTGACTCGCATGAGGCAGTGACATATAGTGATGAAGTCGATTGCGTGGACACGCATTTCATCCATACGGTCCTTATGGCATACAATTAAATATTATATGTCAATGAATAATATATAAGCACATTATTGAGTAGGCGGGGTTCACAGGGCCATTGTTTTCACCAAGTCGTACAGCCGGAAAGTCACGCACCGATTCCGTCTAGTGTCATACATATTGTGAACTATAGCAACGTAATGTGTAACATGTCACGGTTCCCAAAACTGAAAAATCAAGAAAAATGAACAAAAACAAAGGGCCAATGATATAAGCCGAGATTATGTCGACGGACATCAGTCAAGTTCGAGAAGCCATATCGTTCCTATTAATGCAGTGCCGTATATGCTGCAGTTCACGCGAAGAATATTTATATTGCGATGTAAAATTGACATAAAATAAATTATATTTCATATTTAAAGACGAAAGAACTGTAAAAAGACATATGTAGATATATTTGTAGATGCATCATAGCCAAGGCCTAGTGCTCCAAACGAAAAATAAGCTAAGAAGGCAGAATTAGCGCTGTGCTTCATTCACATGGATCTATTTAAGTATTAAAAAATAAATTAAGCTCCTTCTTATTTCAAGTTGTGCCTGCTTGACGGTTTTCTTTTCTTCTCGATTCAAATGGATAGGCCTATTCACAAACAACTTTTTAAGTTTTCAATACCGACTGACTTAAGACATAATTTTGACCTCCTGCTTCCTTGAACGGATCGTTTTGCTTTGTAAATGTTTGAAGCTTCCTTTCTGTTTCTTCTCAGATTATAATATTTGTTCCAGTAAACTGAAATCAGGTGGAAAAGATTGAATGTTTGAAATCGATCAAGCAGCGTTTATTGCGAAAGTAACCACAACCAATAATGTGGCCTTCATCGTAACAAGAATGAGAGCAATCAGACATGATTGCTTGATTTATTTTTTTTTTAATTATAACACCAGAATGTTTTCTCAATCTCCCGAATTACAATGTTTCTTTTTGAAGGCGCAGCTGCCATAATAAAAGCTTAATATGGTTTGTTATGGTGCCGATTCGTTGGCTATCGTTTTCATTTTTGTAAATACAAAAGTAAATACTTACTACACTAAAAAGAAAAAAAATGTTCATATTTGTCTGAATGAAAACGTAACATGAAAAAATCCACAATTTTTTCAATGAGAGGCATTTACTTCCATCTGGTGTTGAGTAACAGAACGCGGCATTCAAGACTGTAACAAGGAAGAATTTTTCGAGACTGTGAAATAACGGAGCTACATCAGCAGCTACATTCAATACAGTATAAAAATATAAAACATATGATATGCTTTAAAAATAAATAAACAATTATTTTTACTTGAAGCCTTGGAAACGCTAACTGAAACACATTTTCAAACTATAAAGTACCAACCAAATTAATCAGTTCGGCGCGAGTAGTCCCGTAAGGCGTAGGCGCACTTATAAAAATGGCCTCCGAATTTATGTTCGAAAAAGCGAATTATTGAGCTAGAAATAAAAAAATATATATCCTTTAGTTTCTGACCTGTAGAAAGATAATCAAACTCCCAATTTAAATTGAGGTGTCATCATGCCCTCTTCTCCGCCGTTTTTAACATGGCAACGTTTGCCAGTTTGCTTACATGGTAGAAGTATCACACAAGACTTGGGTTCTTTAATTTTTCTAGACGAGGCCTGTTTTTTCTTAATTTGATTCAACCTTAATTGAAGAATAGTTCAATCCCGACATATTGGTAATAATCAGATGATGAAATGAATCCCCATTCAAAAGTTTTTATTTGTTTTTGAGGGGAGAGGGGGTGGCCTTAAAAAGCCATGTAAAAACCTAGGTGAGTCAATGCTGTATCAAAATCACGATTTATGATTTTGATTTAAAATCACTGCCTATTGATTTTGATTTATTTTTAAAAATCAGATGTTTTTCATGTAAAAATCAAAATCACAATTCAATTATGTACTTTCGTGCATCGGACAAGTTTTACTGGTGTACAAGTCCGAATTTGACACAGCCAAAGTCGTTTTATATCTTTTTTTGTGAAACTATATCACTTGGCATCCGAATTTCATGTGCTATTTAAAAAAAAAATTTTATGACCCATCGGTTGACTAGTTAAAAACAGTGAGAACTCATAATGGGATGGAATATCTAAAGCTTCAATATCTTAAGACTTTGGAAATTTCTACGATGTCGATGAAACCTCTATAGTAATAAAGATGAGTCTACGGTTTTTATTTTGTGTAACTAAATTTCTCCTATATATTAGATTCCCTCCTCCAAAAAAGAATTATTCATCAAACGCAACACCCTAATCCTCACAAGTGCTCCTGTTGAACGGCTATTTAGCCAAACGGCACGTAAATTAACTTGTAAACGTAATATTAGTCTTGGTGCGAGCAATTGCAGGTACTAATCTTGATCAAAATTCACTAAATATCATCGTATGCTGATTGTGATCATTCGTTGCCTGTTGTGGGGCATAAATTTGACACGCAAAACATTGGTTTCTCATTTTAAAATTGCCCGGATTAATTTGATTTTTGATTTCTGATTTTTGATTTAAAATCACAAAGAAATTGATTTGAACTTTTGATTTAAATCAATCCATTGTAAGTGATTTCAAACTTGATTTCGATTTTGATTTAAAATCAATGGCAAGTGATTTTTCCCAGCACTGATGTCCACCATACATAAAGAAATTAATATTCAATAGTCCCTACAAATTTACATTCTGAATCTTGTACAATACTTTGATAACACACTTTATTCAATAATAACTTGAAATAAGGAACTGGCATTCGTTATAGGTTTAACCAAATAATACAAAAAATAATTAACGGGAGGAAGCGCGTTCTCATCTTTCATTTCCATTTAACCCCAATTGAAAATTACATTTAAAATCAGAAAGAAAAAGAAAATAACCGAATAACTCCCTTTTTTCTTCTAAGATTTTTATTTTAACGTATTTGAAATTTACCCAGTCCAGTCTAGGGAGGTTTCCCCCTTAAACTTTACTTTCTCCCCAAATTTCTCCCATGGGAAGGTCATAATAAATTAGATGCATGTTTCCCCGCCAATCTCTCCCCCTCTTACCTACAATATAGCTATTTTCTGTTATCTTTTTTTTAAAGATGGGGGGATTTTTTCCTCTAGGATTTCTTAGATTCACTCTGGTCACGTCAAGATGACACAATAGACGACCCCTTGCACTGTTGACTTTCTCTGTCTATGAGTTTCTCTTTGAGGGTTCCTCAGACAATCATATCAAGATGTTCCTGTCTACATGTCTTATGCAGGATATTTTCGTACATTTAAAGACGGTGGAATAGGAAGGGGGGAGGGGTTAATCTGATAACTATTCCGAGAGCCCCCCTCTTTCTGTCAAGTTCATAATTTCTTAGGTCACCACCATATCTTTAACCAGTTTTTAGATCTCTCCTTGGATTTAAGGGGGGCATGTTCAATGGATTTTTTGGTGGGTACTCAAACAAGGTAAAAGTTTTTTTTGTCAGTTTATTTCTAGATACATGATTATCTATTCTTTTTTTTCCTTTTTTAAATTTTATTTTGTATGAGGGGGGAGGGGAGGGGACAAACTGAAATGGAGAGTCGGATAGTGAGATTTTTCGACCCCCTCCCACCCCCTCTCTTACGAACTTTTATTATAAAAGCGCCGAAGACAACTCGAAATCGAACGAGTCCACGTTGACCTAGAGTTGGATGTAAAGGTATTGAGAGAGATGGAACTACCTGAACTTTACGTCGGAGCAAGCCCTTTCCAGAAAAGTAATAAACGAACCACTTTTGCTGACAAATTGAATTTGTGGTTTTATAATTGTATTAATTGAATTTCTAGGGGACGCTCTTCAAGTAATCCATCAATATCTACCGCAAATTCAATGGTCTGACGATGACTCCGTTCTTGATTTTGGATGTGGAGACGGCGATTTGACACAAACACTTTCCAATTGCATCCCAAGGTAAATTCTTGTTCCATTTTTAAAAAACAACAGCAGATTACTGGATCCTTTTTTATTTATTTTTTAAAAAAATTTCGTTTTCTTTATTGCAGGTGTGCGTCAGTCACTGGTATAGACATATCCAAAAATATGGTTGATCATGCTAAACGACATCATGAAGGAGGCGATGCTCGTTTAAATTTCCAACAAGCGGATATCATGAGCGCCATTGATCCAACTAGCCTTTTTCCGGAGGGCTTTGACAAAATCTTTAGTTTTTACTGTCTTCATTGGATCAAGGATCATTCGAGGCTTATGAAACAATTTTTTTCAATCACGAAACCAGAAGGAGAAATGGTGCTCGTATTTTTGGCTTCGAATCCAATTTTCACCATGTATGAAAGGATGGCGGAGCGAACCGAATGGAACGAGTACATGAAGGTAGGTTACCTCGTTTTCTCTATTGCGCGCATACTTAATTTAATTATCAAATGGTTATTTAATTGCATATTCTCTTCTCATCCACGCCACAGGATGTCAAGGAATATGTTCCAATTTACCAATATTCAACGAGACCGGCAGAGATGTTCGAAAAAATTTGCAATGCTGCTGGTTTCGAAGTGATGGAATGCAGTGCAGTGGAGCAAAGTTTCTCCTTTCAAAATTTGAATATGGTCAAAAGTAAGCTTACGAATAATGTTTTCCACAAAAATAAAATAAAATAAATGTGTTCCACCCTTTCCAGATGCCGTAGCAGCAGTGAATCCTTTTATTCGACGTATTCCCTCGCATTTGCGAGAAGATTATCTGCTGGCTTGCCTTGGAGAGTTGCAGAAATTGAAATCTCCTTCAACGGATGGTACTACGGTTGCCACATACAAATTGATGATTGCACACTTGCGCCGTCCTTTTGAATCGAACTGGACCATTTAAATTGACGATTGAATACTGAACGACTTAACCCATTGCTAATAACAGGTTTTCCTCGGAAAAAGCTAAGGTAGCAACAGAGCTTTAACCCATTATGATGACATAATAATCCTGGTTCAGTATTGTGCTAATCTTTCCAATTTTATTCCCCAAAACTATAAAATTTCATTTACCCAAGTTACCTTACATTTATAAAGATATACTAAAATGGTGTCGGTTTTTTCTCCTATTTTTTCATGCATTCATAAGCATTTATATGGTGATACACGAAAGTGCGTTGTACTACCGTACTATATTTACCCTGTAACGCCATATGATATATTATTTTATATGTATTTGCGATGGTATTTGGTTACCTACAAATAAAATATTCTTCAACGTACGGAATGAATTACTAAGTAACAAGAGTAATTCTGTCCCGTTACTTATTACTTGTACACCTCTTTAAACATTAAATCTTACAAAGATCATATATGTTTCTTTACTATATAACAGACCTAAATAGATAACCTGCGCAGGATCAGTACTATATCAGCGTTAAGAGCTTGATTGATGGCAAGATGTGACGTTACCAACGCTAACTGGAATGATAGTCTACAATAGTGCAATTACGAATTAACGAGATTTTTTTTCATAAACAAGCTGATTTTATTTCATTTCCCACAAGAATAGTTAAAATAACAGTGTATGATACAATACAATTCTATACAAATGTAATACAAAACGCTATTCACGTTGGAGATAAGTCAACGAGAAGCAATCCACATTTATTTACAATGGACTATGGCTGCCTGCAGTTTCTCTTGGTCCCACTCACATGCGACGCGTTCGTTTATCAGGAAATATAGATGGTTCGAGATTCACCATGGTCCAGCAGCCAGCAAAATGAGTAGGCTTTTGAATTGGGCGGTTCCGACCTTCTTTCAAATACTCTTGAGTAAAAGAAGACGAAAGCAACATGTGGTTTTCTTTAAAAAAAAGGAACATCTTGAGCAAAACGGCACCATTAGTAAAAGGCAACAAATGATAACAGGAAGAAACTAACTTGTTGGCAATACAAAGCAATATACTCAAACGATAAAACTTGACACAACAAAGGCGAATGCAATAAGGCGAGCGGACAGAAATAACAGATTAAAACAATTAAAATGGGCAAGTGGCTGCACTGCACTCGACTTGATAGACGATGTTGAGTTGTAATACCAATTCATTGGGCTTAAGGGACATAACAAAACATGAATGGGAGTACATAAAATGATTCGCATATATAAAAGGGAGATGGCACTTAGATTGTTTCCCTCCCTGGGACTGTGAAACTGTGTTAACAAAATGTACAAGAGGGAATGCCAACAGCAAACAACAGCAACTGTAGACATTCGATTAAAATTGGTGGGGGGACTCTACAGCCGCAACTCGGTTTCCGATCCAGAAGAGCTAACTCCTGCCATCATGACTGCGGCAGCGGCAGTAGAACGAGGTGGACGGGAGTGGTGGACCATTACTCCCGGTCCGCCCATGACCCCTGGTGAAACGAGTGGTGAAATAGATGGCGAACGGTTGGCCAGTGGCGATAAACTGGGTGAGAAAGATGGAGACATCGCGGTCGTGAAACTGCCCTCGTGGTTGATCGGGGAACGTGGCAAGGATGGCATTGGAGCCAATTGACCTGATCCACGGACGGGTAGCAAGGTGTTTAGGGCCACAGGAGCGATTGAACGAGGTGCAACGTTAGTGATCAGTGGTGGTGGAAGCAAAGTGTTTAGCGGGGCATTGGGTGGCTTCTTGTTAGGTGTACTAGTGCCGAAACTTGGAGCTGAATCGTCCTTAAGTCGAGCAATTTCACCAAAGACGTGAGCAAGCGGCTGGTATTGTGGACCCCAGTCGAGGAGATAATCCCAGTTGTAACTTCCCGTCAGCTCCTCTTCACTATGAACGATAGAACTGAGAGAACCTGTCATAGAAGGCTGACTGCTGTCTCCGAAACCAAAGTGGCAGCCAGGTCCCCCATCGAGGACTGTTTCAGGATCAACATCACCACTCATGTCATTGAGCTTGGCGTAGATCAAGTTGGAGAGATCCATGCCATCACCCTCGCCGGCTCCTTCGTCGTCGTCAAATAGATGCATACTGCCAATGCTGTGGCCTCCGCCTCTTACGTTTCCTCCCACCATTCCACCATGCATCACGTGATGGCGAACAGGTGGATGACTGAGATGGCTGTGGGAGTGTGAGACGTGCGAACCGTCTGACCCACCAGCACCACTGCCGACGATGCAATCTAGCCCTGGATCCGTCCGTGAAGAGTCAATGCCCAATCGAGCGAGATATTCTCTGGTATTGTGAACAGAAACGTCAGATAGGTTGTCGTCATCGCCGTGAATGCCTGAGTCAGGTATGTTGGTATTACTAACACCTGGTAGACCAGCGACCAATCTTTGAAGCTTGGCAGCTTGCTGCTGTTGCTGATGTCGAAGAGGACCCTCGTTAATCATTCGGATTTCTTCATCTTCTTCAGCATCAGGTTCACCTTCTTCGGCTGATCCCCTACCGCTGGAAGCTGAGTGACTCTGTTCCGACATTTCTGATGTATTGACGTGATGGTGATGATGACGGCGCTCACCATGATCCCCATAGTTTGGTATCTCGTTGTACTGAGGTGGGAAAGCCAGTGTATCAAATTGGGACGAAGAGTCAAAGGGATCCGAGGTGGAGCCTGCCATGGACATTGGAGCTTTGCAAGTTCCAGAGGCTCCCCCTCCAGATGCTCCAACTCCCAGTGAGTGAGGCTGCTTGCGGTGACGCATGTGGAGGAAAACGAGTGCTGCAACAAAACCCAGAACCAAAAAGATGAGAGCAATCAAAAGACCCATTGCCCAGTCAGCAAGACCTCCGCTGCTCTGATCGGCGCTGGCTAGTCGCGTTCCATTTACAGCTCCCTCGACCACAATCTCGACGACGGTGATGTTGCTTAAGGAGCCGGGGCGACCCGAAGTGGCCACTACAACCAGACTGATGGAGTTTCCGGTGAGGATTGGGGCTACTGGTGTCCCTGCTCCTCCAGATACAGAACCTGCTGGCGTCTTGACTAATCGGCGCCTTCTCTGTTGTCGGCGATCGAGGCCGTTAGAAGCAAGGTTCGGTCCAGCAACACTGCGGTCACCTAAGCGTCTTCGTACGCTGATGACTCCATTTATTTTGTTAATCTTGAAATGTGGATGCTGATTACGCAGGTGGTATACAACGCGACCATCAGCTCCTTTGTCTCGATCAGTTGCTAGTACTTTGCCTATAGTATAGCCCACGTCGGCGTCGGATGGCATTGAAAAGCGATATGAGCCTTCAGTGAATTCAGGAGAAAACTCGTCTCGACTTTCGATTTCAACTTGAACATGAACGGAGGTCGTTTGACCGCCCATGTCCCTGGCTTGCAGCAGCAAAAAGTAACGGTTTTTAGCTTCGTAGTCGAAGACTGTGTCGGTAAGGACGGCACCGGTGGCAGCATTGATCTTGAAGCTGTCTTTGTCTTCTCCTCCGATGATGCTATAGCTAAGGTTACCATAGACGCCGCGATCCATATCATTGGCATGAGCTGTGAAAACCACGGTGCCGGCAGGGGCATTTTCTGGAACAAATTCCAAATATGACGTCAAGGGAAATACAGGAGCGTTATCGTTCTCGTCCTCGACTCGGATGATCACGGTGGATATGGCGGACAGTGGATGTGTTTTGTGTCCGTCAGTGGCCCTTACAATGAAACGGTGCTCAGACTGCTTGTCAAAGTCTAGTGGCTTCTTAAGAGAAACAGCACCGGTCGCGGTATTCAGCTCAAAATAATTTAAGTCGTTGCCAGAAGTGATGTCGTAAATAAGTTTAGCATTATCGCCGTAGTCACGGTCGGTAGCAGCTACACGAAGAATCGTTGTGCCAATCATTTGAGCTTCCGAGATGTTGACCTCATAAGATTTGTGACTGAAGATGGGAGGATTGTCATTGACGTCATCGACATGGATCACAACGTCTGCAGTTGCATTTCGGGCTGGTGACCCCCGATCCATGGCTAACACTTTCAGGGTGAAAACTGAGATTTCCTCCCGATCCACATTTTTAACTAAAAGGATCTCGCCCGTATCGCTCGTGATTTGGAAAGTGTAGTTGATATTTCCGTTTTCTATCGAGTAGTCAATGTTGCGATTGTCACGCGTCTCATCACTGTCCATAGCAGATACGTGTAGTACGATTGTTCCTCGAGTTGCGTCCTCATTGAGATGAGCCCTGCATTACAAACAACGTATAAATTAACTCAAAAAAATAAATAACACTGAAATAATAAAAATGACATACGTGTAGACATCTTGAGAGAATTTTGGTGCATTATTGTTCACGTCCGCGATCTGGATGCGGACGGCAACAACACTCGAGAGGGAAGGCTGGCCCTTGTCTTGAGCTTTTACCACAAGTTGTAGCACAGGTTGACGGGGATTGAATGTTAGTGTTTGGTTGGTGTATATTACTCCCGTGTCTTCGTTGATGTAAAAGGTGTCGGTTGGTGAGCTTGCCAAACTGTAGCGAACACGAGCGTTTTCACCTCGGTCGGCGTCAGTTGAGTTGATAGTTAAGACTGCGTATCCCGGCTCAGTCAATTCTATTCAATAGAAGAAGAGGGAATTAAGTCACATTCACAAAACATTTAATTTCATGGTCTTCATATATGGAGATTTAGGTAAAGTATATGAAAAATTGAAGTACCTGGCAAAGAAGCGTGATAGCTCTGTGTGCTGAACACAGGGGCGTTATCGTTTTCATCCAAGACATTCACCGTGATGGATGTCTCAGTGATGTGGGCCATATCAGAAGCTTGAACTCGCAGTGTGTACTGCTGTTGTCGTTCATGATCCAAGGATTGGGCTAAAGTGATTTTCCCACTGAATCGATCGATGCTGAACATACGATCTGGGTTTCCGCCGTCAGCAAAATCGTACGTCAAAGTAGGATTCGTATCCACGTCATTTGCTGTAATAGTGGTGATGACAGTTCCGATTTCCGAAGCTTAGGTAAGAAAATTAAAATTAAAATTAGTTGAGTTTACAAAAGAAATATTCGTCATTTGAGCTTCATACCTTCGCTGACGCTAACAACACTGTGAGGCGGGAAAGTAGGTTGATTATCATTAACATCTACAATGTTGATCCTTAAAGTGCAAGTTCCCGTCAGTTGGGGCGTTCCTTCATCAGTGGCGATGATGGTCAGTCGATAAAAATCGCGAATTTCCCTGTCCAGGACGATATTCGTTTTGACGATGCCAGAGAACGGTGGTTCAATAACAAAAGCATTGTCATGATTGCCATCAACGATGTGGTAGACAGTATTGGCATTTGATCCCGAATCACTATCCGTGGCTGATACCTATATTAAACAAGAATACACAGGTATCATTTATTTATTTAACACTCTTTGTCGTTATAACTCTCTGTTTACCTGCATGACAAAGGTGCCTTTGTTGTTTCCTTCCCATACAGCAGCCGTGTACTGATCTTGAGTAAATCGTGGCTCGTTGTCATTTTGATCTAGTAAATCTACCCAAACTGTAGCGTATCCGTAGAGAGGCAGAGATCCCTCGGCTTGAGCTACGACAAGCAAGCGAAGACGCGGCATACTTTCGAAATCCAGATGTTTGTGATCTCGCACGCGGATGAGGCCATTGTTGGAGTTGATTTCAAAGGTGTTATCTTCGTTACCACTGCCAAAACTATAGGAGACGCGTTGACGTCGACCATCTGAACGCACGGCAGAGACTTGAATGACATCTTTGCCTACTGGAGCATTCTCTGGCAACTGAATGCTGTAAGTTGCGTTTTGAAAGCGGAGCGTCACTTGGGATTGGATGCCCGCGTCTGATCCAGAAGCGTCACCCACTCGGACCTCAACAAGTCCAGTGGAGCTCAGAGAGGGCGAACCTTTATCTTTGGCTAAAACTTCCAAGTGAAACAGGCGGCCCGATTCCATAGTTAGCGAACTCGTGGCTGTCACCACTCCTGTACTCGGATGAATGCGGAACTTGGAATCATCGTTGATGAGGCTATAAACGATTTCACCATTTGAACCCTCGTCCTTATCTTCGGCAACTATCTGCAGAAGCTGCTGGTTTGGCTGAGTAAAGGCTGGGACGTCTGCCGTAAAAGGATATTTGACAAACACGGGTTTGTTGTCATTAATATCAGTGATGGTGATATGAATAAGAGCTTTCTCTGAACGGGGATCGTAGCGACCTCCATCAGTAGCCCGAACTTCAAACGTATAGCTGCTCCGCCTCTCTCGATCAAAGGTCCTATGGAAATTAAAACTCGCTTTAGAAAACCAGTTTACCAGACATGAATGATACTAAAACTAGATATTAATGAGAAAAACAGAAAGATAGATCAAGATAACAAAAAATATATTACCCTGTAGTGGTAATGACGCCAGTTTCATTGTCAATCTTGAAAAGCCACTGAGTTTCATTGGTGAGTGAGTAAGTGATTTTAGCGTTGTTTCCGCGATCCATGTCAGTAGCTTGAACTGTGAGAACCACCGTGTCTGGCAAAACGTTCTCGGCAAGAGAAGCAGTGTAACGACTTTGGCTGAAACGTGGATCACTGTCATTTTCGTCTTCGACTGTTACGGTGATGTTACAAAATCCTTGGCGAGGAGACGGTGTTCCTCTATCTTGAGCTGTGATAATAAGGAAATAGCGGTCTTTCACTTCGCGGTCCAGAGGTCGGCTAGACAGCTGCCCGGTATGCAAGTCGATGCTAAACTTGTTTCCTGCATTGCCTCCCGTAATGCTGTAAGTAATTTCTCCATTGGGTCCCGAATCACGATCGGTTGCCACGACAGTGTGAATAATTGACAAGTCGCTGTTTTCCGGAACGTAAAGTGGATAGCAAGACTCGCCGAATTCCGGTGCGTGGTCGTTGACGTCGAGTACTTGAATGACTATGGTTGTCGTATCGTATTGGGCAGGGAATGATCCGTCACGGACATAAACTGTCACAACGTATTTGGCTTTCTCCTCTCGATCTAGTGGAGCCGTCGTCGTCACGGATCCGCTAAAAGGATCCACGCTGAATTTGCCGTCAGCAATACCTTCTGGAATCAGATAGGTGAGGTTACCGTTGGGACCAACATCTTTGTCGGTTGCTGAGACCTTGATTACAAAAGTGCCCGCCGGAGCGTTTTCTTGAACGGAGACCTCATACAGGGAGTGCATGAAGTGGGGAGGGTTGTCGTTGATGTCCTCCACTTGGATGTGAATCACCTGCCAACTTGACTTTGGAGGTTTGCCATGATCCGATGCAGTTACATTAAGAGCATAGTGGTTTTGGGATTCTCTATCTAGTGGTCGAGTTACAGCGAGGATTCCCGAAACAGCATCCAAAGTGAATGCACCATCTTCGTTGCCCGACGCCACTGTATACGAAACCCTACCATTGTCCCGTGAGTCCCTGTCGATAGCTATGACGTAAAGAAGTGGATAGCCAACAGGCTCGTCCTCCATGATATCAACTCGATTTCGCGAGACGAAGACGGGTGCATTGTCATTAAAGTCTTCGACGAGGATGCGAGCAGTGAGGGAAGTTGTCAGACGTTCGCTCTCCTTCTCGGGTTGATCAGTGGCGGTTACCACAACTGTGAACTCGGGGTACTGTTCATGATCAAGCGAGTTGATGAGAGTGAGCACACCTGAGTTTGAATTTATTTTAAAGACGTTGATTGGCCACTGATGAGCAAGCGCATAGTGGACGACACCGTTCGGTCCTTCATCCAGGTCTACAGCGCTGAAATTCCACACAGCCGTACCGATGGCCGTGTTCTCCGAGATAGAGAAGAGGACGGGATCAGTTTTGAAGCTTGGCGCGCAATCGTTGATATCGACCACATCAAGTTTGACGTTGATTATGTTACTTTGTGGATTGGTTGCGCTGCTGTCTACAGCCTTGATTTGAAGTGTGTACTGGGATGCCAGTTCACGATCGATCTCACGAGCCGCGAAGAGAACACCCGTCGTTTTGTTGATGTCAAAAGAGTCGTGAACATTTCCGCTTAGGATTGTATATGTTACGTGACCGTTTTCTCCTGAATCGCGGTCTTCGGCAATGACGGTGCCGATTTCCTGGCCGATCGCAACACCTTCAACAACCTGAAAATAGCAATAAATAATTGTTAGTTTTGTTACTCATCTATTATTTTATAGTTATTTAAGATCATATATCAATTGTTTCTTGAGAGAGCATGTTAAAAAATAGTTCGACATTTACGTTGAGAGAATTTAAATAGATAAGACCAATTTATTTTTAAGTAAACACTATAGCCAAAACATGTAGTTATCGACTAAAAATAGACAAGCAGATGTGCAATAGTCATATAAAAATTCTACGTGTCACCTCCTCTTGGTAAAGCTAATGTAAAAATTGTCAGATTAGATATTCTCGCTTGAAAATGTGGCAGGTAAAACAACATCATCCACACGGGAGGAGAGCAAGAAGGACGTCACACATCTTGGCACACCATCAATATTGATGGACAACTTACTCCCCTTTTATAAAAAGAGTTGTGCTGCTTTCTTTAAAACCACGAAAGTGCTAAGGTGGAGCAGAGAACGACGAGTGGCATGAACCTACCTTGAAAGCGAATGACGAAGTGGAAAAGGTCGGTCTGTTATCGTTCAAATCCAGGACCTCAACTTGGAGTTGCCGAACAGTCTCTTTAGGTGGACGGCCGTGATCTTTGACCGAAACCGCCAGACGATAAAAAGCGCGTTCTTCGTGATCCAAAGTGACCTTGGTACGAATTATACCTGTCGATTCGTCGATGGTGAAAGCATCCAAGCCATCGGAATCATCACCTGTTTTGAGGAATTTTAACGAACCATTAGAATCAAATCACTATGATCACCTTCGAATCAGATATATGAGCGAATCTATTTAATTTTCTACCAAGACGAAAGAAAACAAATAAAAGAGTCGTACCGATTACAAAGGAATAGATGACGGAAGCATTGTTCCCTTCATCTGTGTCGACAGCCCGGATGCGGGTCACTTCTGTACCGGCGGGTAGTTCTTCCCTGACACTGACCAATGGTTCTTCCGGTTCGACGATGACTGGTGCGTTGTCATTGACATCGGTGACCAAGACTCGGACTGTGGCCTTTGTGATCTTCGGAGGGTTCCCTTGATCCCTCACTTCCATTTGCAGTTCATGAACCGCTTTCGTTTCTCGATCCAACGGATATTTGGTGAAGATCTCGCCTAAAATATCAAACATTAATTTTTAATATTTATACATAGCATTTTTATAGCTTATAGTTTTTGTTCAATGGATTTGTGTTTATCTATGAACTCGACAGCTACTTTAATAAGACTTGGAAAAAATAAAACAATAAAAGAAAAACACTTATTTAAAAGCTGAAAACCGTTATTTTGCAAAATAGTCGAATAGTAAGATTGCATCTTTCCCACCAGTTTTAATCGAAGGTAATTTATTTGGATTTCGTCTGTCGCAACCGTGAGTCTTAGTGTCACGATAGGGATTGAAACGACGGTCGATACGCAGTAAAAAGAAATAGCAAGGGCTTCAAAAATCTAGAACCATAAAAATGGCACCTCCGAGAGGATATCGACATGATGGCAGCTTCACTCCCTACAGGACTGTAAAATTTGATGGAAGGAAGGGAAACAACTTCTCTTTCTCTAAATAAGGGAACGGCCCACTGAATGCGGTGAGAAAGACAAAATAAAAATGAAAATCTCACATCACTTTGTTTCGATGAAGGAAAGAAAAGCCGACTAGAAACACATATTTAGACCTCTCGGAGGCTTTTCCTTACCCAGCGTCTTCATTCAGGGATTTGAGCATTCCACAATCTTCACACGGAAAGTGCCAGTTCATGTGGTTCAAGTGAAACAAGAGATAGAGTCTAAGACTTTATCGTAATCGTGACGAATTTTGAGTAATGCAGTACATCAAAAATAAGAAAAAACGCAATGGCGTTAATGGTCTTCACTTCCAAAGTGAATGCGACATGCATCCAAAGTCGAAATTGTTCAAGTCAAACAGCAAACGGACTATAGATTGCAGGGCAACAACCACACCTCAAAAACTTTTCATTTAGTCTTAGAGAGGTGAGAGGAAATGTGAAGCGCCGAGGCCTGAGGAGCTGTTCAACAGCACCAAAAAAACCGTCTGTCCCGTTAGATCGTTGGGTATTGAAAAAGGAAAGAAAAAAACAGTTGCTTTTCGACGAAGAGAGAGAGAGAGCTGGCTTTTACATGCTCACACAAGAGCTTCTCAATGCATGATAATTCTTTTAGATTCTCTCTCCATCCTCCCATTCGAGGCAGTGGTCCGATACGCGCATACAGTCTCTGTTAACTAACATGCATTCCTTTGTAGACGCAGAAAATGGGTAGGGACACACAATGGCGCCGCGTTCTTTGTTTCCCTTCCACTGCCTACCTAGGTCTCCAGTCGCGTTCTTATTTTATTTTCACTTTGTTATTTTCACAACTGATTGACCAATCCTTCATGCACGATAATGACAAATTCATTAGCTACTTCTTGGCCGACTACTTAATCCATCGCCCGGTTGTTTGTACCGAAGAGAAAAGCATCAACGAAGCGTACGTGCATTCCGAAAAAATACAAAAAGTCTTATACTCTTAAAATGTAATTTCTTTTCTTTGGATAAGTTGAATGAAAGCAAGGGGGTTTTCTTTGGATAAGTTGAATGAAAGCAAGGGGGGACAATCAAATTCGAGGGTTGGAATTGATTGGTGGTGTGCAGGCCGCAAGGGGAAGATAAAAGGGAAGCACCGACAACACTCGGAATAGCGTATAGAATAGGCGGCACAATATTGAAGGTGCCTGAAATCCTCGAGGGCATGTTGTTTTCAAAATTTGAAGAGAAAGAGAAGAAGAAAAAGGGATGTTCCCCCCTCTTTCAAGATCTACTGCTGACCCCGCAGTGGCCTAGCTGTTAAAGACTTGTTGCATTTGAAGGAAAATGGGGATATCGACGAAAGGAATGGCCCCTTTCTTTTTCTCTTTCTTCTTGCCGTCTCTAAGATGACGCGATTTCAATTTTTCTCTTCTCTTTCGAGTTATCGATTTTACGTGTGTGTATTCCTGAAAGTTAGCCACGGCATTCCTCTATTATAGTTCGTATCGCTGTATATGTAAAATACAACTATGGAATCAGAAAGTAAGGGACGATAGTTGGAACCAATGAAATGGGAACGTGTCAAGTGGACGATGTTTCACGGCCGCTTGTTACTGAATCCTTTTCCAGTCTCTCTCCCCCTTTTTTTTTCTTCTTCTACGTCTTGAATTCTAGTTCTACCTGCTGGGGCATTAACATCTTCTCACTCGGCGCGCACGCCAAGAAAGTCATAAGCACTGAGGTCGGAATTTCAGGGTTGCCGGAGCTCTTTTCTGTCCTGGCTGCCGTGAGTTTGCATTTTTCACGTCTAGGATTTAGGTTCTTCCAAAGAGTGGAAGGAGGACCTAACTCATTTCATTTCCATTTGAATAATAATAATTATTGCAGGTTGGATGATTTGTTACGGGTCTCCTGTTCGTCTCGGTGGGGAATGCAAGGCTGTACTAAACAAAATTTTCGGCTTTTAAGTAAAAATTATGATTCCCGTTTCGTTCATTCAAAAGGTTTGCAATTTCCAGGTATAACGGTCCGGAAAATATAAATGTTTTGGTGTATATAATTGGGCAACCAAAGCAGGGACAAATTAAGTCTTATGTTGTAACCGTATCCAAGAATTCACCTTGGAGACAAAATTATTCAGTTAACACGAACTAACAAGTTTCTCAATTCTTCGCTCTATTCTAAGATGCCTCAATTAACTTCTAAACTTGGCCGGTTTCCATTCATTCTTTTACTAATTGTTTTACGTTTAAGTACCGAGCAGTACTGATAAAATAGCTTACCGATTCCAACAACGAAACCATAAAAATGATAATCCTTTTTTTCGTTTGAAGATAGATAAGAATGTGATCTATCAGCAGATTCCCCGCAAGGTTGTCTCCAATCTTTATTTCTCTCTCCTGGTTGGCTCGACACGAGAGCCCTAGTTCAGTTTTATCATTATCAAGACTAGCCTGACGTTGACTAACGACCTTCCAGGGCCGAAAACGATTGGCTTTCTAATGGAGCATTCACACGGCCGTTCGTAAAAAGCAGATTCTTAAGAAAAATACGTATCGAATCTCAGGCCGGACGTGTTATTTCTACAAGGGTTGATGCTAAACAGTAGTCAAATTCTTAAGAATAGACGCTAAGCAAATTTCTTAGGGAAAAAAATATGTTCAGACCAATTTAAGAAAATCAAGTTTTTAAGTCATTAAGCACTTAAAAAAAGTGAGATTTTCAGTTTTCCTAATGATCTAAGAGCTTAAGAACGCCAAAAAAGCGGCCGTGTGAAGGGCCCTTAAGTGCACTTTGACGTATCACTAACTCGATCCGAAGGACTGCCAGCAGTCTTGATGACGAAAGCCACGCAATAGGTCTACCCTCCCTACTGCAGCATCATCATGCTCAGAGAGACCAAGAAAAGAGAGGAATTGCGAATCGAAATCTAAAATGTCGATTGATGGCCACTCAATTTACATACACAAAGCCACCGATGGCCTTCCCTCGCACAAATTCAAATCCTCGTATTCTACGGTGATTCTAAGAAAAGTCTTTTTTCGATATGCTGACAAATAAGAAAGAGAGAGAAAAAGAATCGACACTAGGTTTAGTCTAATGTTCTTTCCTTTATCGGACTGGAATAGGTTTCGTGAGAGACTGTCAGATTGACCACACAGGCATTTAGCAAAGTCAAATTTTAGTTCCTTAATTCTATGGTTTCCTATACAATACAAAGTCTCTTCGAAATTGCTTTCTGTTTTGGGGTTTTAAAAAGATAACGTTGTGCGTGCGATATAGCTGAACGTACGAACGCGCTTTCAGTTCGATAGGTGTAAACATTTTTTTTTCAAATGCCGACATGCCACCCATAAATTGGCAAAGGGACCAAGAATTTGACATTGGTCTGCAATAGACTTCCCAACGGAGTTGAAAAACGAAATAATATTGACGAAGAACACCCAGTGAAGAGAGAGAGGCGGCATGAATAAACAGACGTACCTGTCAGAGGATTTAGCTGGAAACTGCTGTTGCTGGGATGAAGTGTGTATCGTAAAGCGGCGTTGGCATCCAAGTCCTTATCCGTGGCGGAAACAGTTCCAACTAGAGAGCCTTTGTCTAAATTTTCTTCAATGGTGAATTGGTAGATATCGCGAGTAAAGAGAGGGTCGTTATCGTTGGCATCCATCACAAAGACGTTGACAGTGACTGCAGCACTACCCTGTGGCACACCGTTATCCGTCGCGATGATGGTCATTGTGTAACGATCTTTCATTTCACGATCCAGACTCTTTTTCAAATAGAGAGAACCACTGTTTGGAAATATGCCAAAGATATCTGCCAAGTTTTCTTCCTTGACGCGATACGTTAGTCGAGCATTGTTCCCAGTGTCTAAATCCACGGCGCTCACTTGCAGGAATTGCGAGTTAACGGGAAGGGATTCCAACACATTAACCTGATACTCTTCTTTGTCAAAGATGGGAGGATTGTCGTTGACGTCTTGAACTTCAATGTTGAGCGTTAAGTTGGAGCGCAGAGAAGGTGAACCTTTGTCTTGAGCGCCAATAACCAGAGCATACTTTTGGGTACTTTCAAAGTCCAGTTTGCGAGCCAACATGATGTAACCTTGACGCAAATCAATGCTGAACATGGTACCCGGATTGGTTAACAAATGGTACATCACGGCGCCATTGTCTCCACTGTCCAGGTCATGTGCGTGAGCTGCATAGATAGGGGTGCCCAATTCTGCATTTTCTGCAACGGAAATCTTCACCACTGGTGTGTCGAATTCTGGCGCATTGTCGTTAACATCACTGATGGTAATGTTGACCTAGAAAAAACAAAACAAAAAAGCAATGTAATCTAGCCCTGAAAATCTCATTTAGTCGTAAAAGGCATTACCTGGCTGTGACCAAAAGTCGGTGGTTCACCCGTCATGGCGGCTACGTTGAGCAGCACAAACGGGTGGGTTTCGTGGTCTAGCTCCGCATCCGTCCGGATGGTGCCCGTCAGAGGGTTGATGGAAAAATATCCATTAGGATCGCCAGAGTAGATGGAGTAGCGGGGGCTGTCGGAACCTGCTCCAATATCAATATGAATTATAGTCTTACTCAACTATAAGTATTGTACCCTACGCTAATGACAATGCATCGCCCTGAGGAAGGTACAATTAAGGGAGCCTGTATTGCGGAATGAAGATGAGCCTCTGTAAGAAATCGAGATATAATCCATCCCACGAAAAGTTGAAAGAACCCACTGCACGGGATAATGACAGTCTGTCCTGCCCGAAAGGAAAAGAAAGAAAAAAAGAATCTTCCCGCCCTCTTCATGGTGCATGTTTTCCTTCCCTCTACCAGACGTTCGAGGTGCACACGAGAGGCACGAATATAGCCTCAAGATTCGAGGAGCAGCCATGAAGACAAGAGCTTCTTGCATGATAATAATTGGAAACCGTTTCTGGAGACATTGCCTTAATGGTGCAGCTGTCACGCAATGGAGCGCCCAGGTTTTATTCCCTCTGCCTCCCGGACTCGAGTTGTAGACCAACCACTCGGATCCATCCCATACTTGTTTAACATTCCTTCCAACAAAGAAAAATAAAATTACCGGTAACACTGGATGCGGAAACGGTGCCGATGATTGTATCTCGTGGGGCATCCTCTCTCACAGAGAATAGATATCGGTTACTCTCAAAGACAGGAGGCTGATGATTGCTGTCGATGACGGTGATGAGTACTTCAGCATCGTGGGTCGATTTCAGTCCACCGCCGTCCGTTACGGAGATGTTGAGCCGATGAATCAGACGTGAGCGGCTCAGCGGTCGTGTTAGAAATATCTCTCCGCTCGTTACTTCCACCCGGAAGAGACCCTCTTCGTTTCCGGCGACGATAGCGTAGCGAACAGTTCCGTATTTTCCGGCATCTTTATCCGTCGCTACGACTACTACCACCGGTGAATTGACTGCTTCTCCCTCGCGGAGAGACACGTTGTACTCGCGAGGGTAAAATGTTGGCCGATTATCATTGACATCAATTACTTGTATTTTGACCATGGCTGTCGTACTCAAGCCACCTGTAGAAAGGAAGGACTAGTTAATTTTCTTTTCAAGAAAGAAAGAAGAGAGAAAAAAGGCGTTGTTTATCCCCTGGAGGCGCCTCGTCAGGAGTAGCTCACTTACCTCTATCAGTGGCAAGTATAGGGAACTCGTAGATGCTCCTCTTTTCGTGATCGAGCGTGGCCGAGATACAAATCTCCCCTGAGGACGGATTGACCTCGAACTCACGGTACTTTCCAAACCCGTCGCCCATCGTGTAGTTGACGATGGCGTTGACCCCACAGTCTGGATCAGTCGCAGACACCTGTGCAACAAATACAATATGGAATTACAATCAATAGCTTTCAACTTATCCAATCTTCTCTTTTCAAGAATCCGCTTTTAATATATTTCACTACCGTATCTACTATGTATTACAAGATCCGCCATCGATACACTTTACTATGCAATATAAAAAATAGGAATTCCACTACGCCCTTGGTATGTGTCAAGTTTGGGTAATAACTAATAATATTACAAAGTAGGTATGCTGAAATTAAAAAAGCCCGCAGTATTGCTTGTGGGTTAAAGTGCAACACGGTTAAGGTTAAAATACGATAAAAAGTTCTCGAGTAATTTTATGCTCGGTGTCGACACCGTAGCAACCACAAATTGCCATGTTTTCTTTTTTGCGGCACCTGCTGACCACCGATGAACTGGAGAAAGCTGCTCAAGTAAAGAAAGAAGAAATCAAAGACAGAGTTTTTGTATACACAATGAGCTAGATAAAGTCAACACGTCTTAACATATATAAGAAGGGTTCCCAGAATCCAGGATAAAATCAAATTCTCATTTCTCTTATTCGGAATAACACTTTTTTTTTTGTAGTTTCTCTAATTAGTTTTATTTCCAAATACGACAATTGGCCTTTCTCTTCAATGATCTAGTTGAAGTACAATCTTGTTAGTTAACTTTTAAAAAGACAAAACCCTGTTTTGCTTGTTAGCAATATCAAGATGCAAGGTGTTGAGTAGGTGCACTATCTTATTTGCAATTGGGTGGGAATGGAATTTTGTCCTACATATGTCAATTTAATTATGGTTTTCTCGGTACAGACTAATCGTCCTTATTATCTCGAGTCTCGTCGGTTAACTTTTTTCTTTTCAGTAACACAGTTTTGCAAAATTTAACTAACATCACGATACGAACTGTTCTGTACTTGGATGTTTAGTTTAAAAAGAAAATGTCATTATGAAATCAATGAAAAAATGTTGTATCTTTGTATCTACTGGTTCCGACATTCAATTAACAGCAACAAAATTTAATCTGGGCAATTAGTAATAGAAAGATTTGTTCTTCGGAATGCAAACGGAAGCTAGTTCATTTTTAAAATTTTAGAATATAAAAACTTGAAAGGAATGTGCGTAGGCTTGTAGTGATTGCATCTGCGCTAGAAGGGATGATTTTATTGCTCTTAATGGGATGCCGGCATATTTTTCTCGCTCAGTCACGAGTAGGCGATCGGTAATCCAAAATGGCTCTCTCATCTCTTTGTTACAACTCTTTTAAAACGTTTTCAGAGAAGCGAATTTTCCTCACTTAAGTTGAAAAATTACAATATTTTGCAAGAGTTGCCCCTCAAATCATCTTTATTAGCCGCCTTTTCATGATGTTTAAAATGGCGAGATGAATGTCCGTATTTTGAAAAAAAGCGACCTACTTCCTGGTTTAGAGGCGACTTTCTAAAGTATGTATCATTTATTATAGCGCATTATCCTGAAAAAAATTGAAGCGGCATGAGCAAGTGTGTTTGGCGCCAAGAGGGTCGATGAGGTTTTAATTGATCTGATTTCTTATGGCGATCCATAGTTCCTGTTGCTCAGAAGCAAATTGTTCATCAATCATTGAAGGATTTTCTTTTTGGCCAACGAGGCCATTCTAGTCTTGTCATTACAATTCCTTTTTTCGCTTTCCCATCTTGGGCATACGTAAGGAGGAAGGAAAGATTGATTAATGTGACTAATAAGTGTATAGTGCAAAACAAAACAAAACAAAAGGAAGAATGGCATCTGAGTACGCATGCGGGACAACATTCCGATCTGAATTTAACAATGAAAATAAAGGTGGCAAGGAAGAATGCTAGCGCTGGTATGCGGCTGAACATCCGTGAAGGCAGCAGCTGGTTCTCGCCTCTCATCTTTCAAGGCATTTACATTGAATTTTCTCCAATGCAATACCAAATCAGACTGGAATCCAAAGAGTTGTTCATTATAGCGTCCTCGTTTTTTTTCAATTTTTCAAATCCCACGATAGGAGACAGCAAGAGAAATAGTTTCTCGGGTCGTTACGGTGTAAATCTTTAAATATGTGTAACGTAGGAACGCTGCGGGAAATTCAATTTTGAAGATGCCTCGGAACGGAAATTCGTATGGCTCCTCCTCCCTCTGCTGCTGCTGATGCAGCGGTCGTGAGACGTGCGTGCGTGAGCGAAGGCATCAAAGCAAGCCCACGGATCGTGTACAAATAATAATTAAATGCAGGAACGTGTAATTTAATGGCAAGCGGTACTTTTCCTCGACCCCTCGCCTTTCTTTGAAGCTTGGCAACGCTGTTCCAAAGAAATAGAAGCTATTAGTTCCTTGGTTCCCCTAGCTCAGCGTGCGAAGGTATGCATATACCTGCAGGGGGCACACCGTTCAAATTAGCATGGAGAAGGACTGACTCAGTCCAGGTAGGCCTCAAAAGAAGAAGATTCTCCCCTTTTTACAGAATATTTCCCCTCTTTATGTTAGAAGAAGGAGAACATACGCTCGTAATTTTCCACTCGAGCCTCAAGGGTATTAAAGATACACCGGTCGAGTGAACTAGTCAAGATAATTTTAAAAGCTCACGCGATCGGCGGATTTTGTCGAGTATCTCTGACCTTGTTTAACTTTCAAAGGGCCTGTGACACAATGACGCAAGACTCGAAATCGTTTTTCTTCTTCGAGACCACAATTTCCCGTCTCAGCAAGATCAAAAGTGATGCGGTGTCGGCGTTTCTCCCTCCGCTACCCAAGAAAATTAGTGGGAGGATACAAAAACATCCTGGCTTCGAGCCTATAAAAAAATTCTTTGTTCCTTTCCGTTGGATAAGTTAAGGCGCATCCTGTAATTTGCCTATACTCGTCTTATGCTTTCACTCACTTGACTTTAATTTATTAGGAATTTTAATTAAAATGTTGTTTGCAAGTAAACGACAGAATTTGCGGTAGGGGATCATCATGTCGTATAGTTCTGTGGCCGCATAAGGGTGTGCTCATTTTAACACCTCGCCACTTGTCTCAAGCACGAAACCGGTTGTCCTTTAATTACTGTTGATGTTCACATTTCGCTCCGGTAATCTAACAATCAGTCTACGAAAGTGACATCCACATCTTACCCAATAACAATCATAAGATGCATCCTCTTATTTCCATAAATATTTCATCAGTCATCGATTTTATGAGAGCATTTTAAAAAGCGACATGAAGGATTCCGCAAATTACTTCATAACAGACGGGAAGTATAAACACGTTAAAAGGTAGCGTTTTGGCGAGGATTTTCGGGCATGGAGGAGATCGGACCAAACAAATGTGTTTCTCCCTTCGTTCTTGACTGAAAAAAAGGTAACTTAAAAACCCTGGAGGGCAGGAGAGAGAAGAGAGACGCCGCAGGGGTTCTCCTTTTCAACAAGTGCCCCAAAAGAAGCAGAGCTGCTGCTGGGCTGAGCTCCTGCTCTTTTGCCCCTTAAAGGTGGGAATACCAGTAAGCTGGGGACGAAGAAGAAGAAGGAAAGAGAGAGAGAAAAAAGAAAAAAATCCCCTGAAGCATCAAGCTTGAAAAGAGGACGATGCAGGTAGATGCAAGGGAAAAACGAATACGACCCTATGTGTGTGTGTGCGTGCGAGTGCAGGTGAAGATTCTTGATGCGTCCCAACCTGAGGCCTCCCTCTTTATATATTTTCCTCGCATGTTGTCCGTATTTTCCTTTGTAGAATCGTAAGGATTTTTCAATACGCCTTTTGGAATCTTTAGCCAGCCATGCAAATAATTTGAATCTACTGTTAAGAAGTAGCATTCCATGAAAGAAAAAAAATACCGATGGCGTCATATTTAAAAGATTCTTTCACAAAGAGGAATCTTCGAGAGTTAATGAAAAGCTCGTGTGTTTACACTTTACACCATCAGGGTACACCATCTCTAAGTAAATTCATAATACAGGCAACATCAATTAAACGGTCCTGAATGTAGGAAGTATGAAGAAGGAGTTGACTGGAAACGTTGGCGTCCGCGGCGACCAAAGAATGCTGCTGCTGCATCGGTGTCCGCGTGCGCTGAGTAGTCGAGGATGGGGCGTCACCAGGCCATTTGTTTTCCTGACACCCTAACTCGGAACAGGGAGGGAAGATTTCTCTTCTTCTCCTTTTTATTCGTCTTCTTTCGACCAGCCTGAAATGCCTCGAGATTTTTCTTTCATCCACTCCATTCTTAGTTTTGCTCCTCCTTCGAACCTCAAGCTGCGTGTGTCTCGGCTACGTAGGTGTAAATGCTCTAGGCATGCGTCCTCAGACTCGACTTCACTGACATAATAGAGCAGCGCAGCTATAAATGTACGTACGTGCAGTAATTGCGTTCGTCCAGCCTTGTAAAGACTCAGTCGAGTGCAAAAATTTAGAATCTTCTAATGACCGTTGCCGATGGACTTTTCAGAATTGTAGCCTATTTTTTTTGTGAATACATTTTTCTTCTCAGCGAGTGATTTTTTACCGGTTTTGAGACACTGATATTAGTTTTAGCAGACCCCTCAATAGATAAGATCACCCTCTAAGGCTGATCAGTCCTGGATCAGTCAAGACCTTTCCCTGATTTCGTTTCTTTCTACACCTTTTCAAAATGAAAAGATTATCCCCTTCAAAAAGGAAGAAAAAAAACAGAATAATAGAATAAAAGAAAAGGTCTCTTGAATATTTCTTATTAAAATAATTAACTGCAAGTTTTGATTATACTACGGTAACTTCATCACGAGGTACGTGAATGAGTCCTCATTATAGAGGAACGCTATATTTATACTTTGCGAGTAATGAGTTAACTGAGGAAAATTTGATTGCTTAAGCATGCGAATTAGAGGACTCGTGCAATAAATGACAACCACAGCCAATTTTCAACAAAATCTTTTAGTGAAGATGTGGTCCTGACACGCTAGTAGGGGAGGACGTTTTTTTGGGTTCCTCTCTTTGAGCTTTTTCTCTAAGGGAAGAAAATCAAAACGAGAGATACGAGATGCATTCCAACACGCAGTCCAAAGACACCTTTCTTAGCTTCTTCTATGTCTCTACTTTTTCATTACTAATGAACGAGTCGAGTGCCGGGAATAAGTTTCACATTATAAAATTTTAGGAAAGCCTCAAAAAGCTTGAATTTATTTTAACGGTTTGAAAACGTATGTTCGAAAAACGTCCAGCTGTAAGCAAAAACAATGCTGCAAACCTATTCTAGTACGGTATATGAATCTTTAAAAAATAGATGAATTTTTTCCATAACAAAAAGAAGCCCCCGCTGGTTTTTTTCTTTGCCTTTTCTTCTCGGAGGGACTCCCTAGGGCTAAAATTCAACTGCTAATAGCATGTCACAAAGGCTCAAGGGTGAATGGAGAAAAAAAATAATGAAAACAAACGTTCAGAGTTTCAGACGGACCAAGGAATATAGGTTGGAGAGCGTCATTTATCGCACCTTGTGATAAAGAAGTTTCCGAGTGCTCCTGGTCTTTTAAAAACTAAACCCAAAAGATGTCATGTCCACGTTCAAGTTTATAAACAGTGTCGGAGTTGTGTCACTATTACCCTCGATCGATTTAAAACTAATAATAATGATTCCTAAGAAATTTTTAAAAAAGGATTCTTTTTCGAATACTTATTTAACTTTTTTTAAAAGGATGGCGAAGTGAAAAAAAAGATATTGCATTAGTTGGATTTCCTTCAATAGATGCGATATGAAGGCCCAATCTTGAACCCTCGTATCTTGTGAAGATCAGAAAATTCCATGCTGGCGCTGATGCCTGCCTTCAACGGTTCGGTGTTACTTTTTGGGCCAAGGCAGCAGGTGGTCCACATTAAAGAACAAGGAAAAGGAAGAAGGGAACAGCGAAAAAAAGGGGGGCTCGACCACCACTCTTTCTCTATACTGCCCAGACAGCCTATCACTATGTAAACCTTTTTCCATCAACAGATATTTCGCAGAGTAAAAGAGAAATAAATTATTTTTTTTTTTCTCGAAGATAAACGGTAAAGGATTTTGTTACTTGATCTTAAATTGTCTGTCAGGACACAACACTTTCCTCTTGGAATGCGAGTAAGGAATGCAGGAGCTATCGCTATTTTGCCATTATCATCACTGCATGACACTCATTTCTAAATTTAACCGAGACAAAAAAAAATTGAGATGCTTACCTTGAGAATACAATGACCGACGTCATCATCCTCCCGGACGGACACGTTGTAGAAGCTCTGGTCAAAGATAGGCTCATTGTCGTTGACGTCACGAATTGTAACGCGAACAGTGGCCGTTCCAGTCAGAGATGGCTTTCCAGCATCGCTAGCCAGGACGATGATTTGAGGTACAGGATCCGTTTCACAGTCGATGTGCTTTCGAGTGGTGATGAGACCAGTGCGGGCGTCTATCTGGAACCAATCCGAATGAGTGTCAGGTGAATCCAGGATGGAATAGGTGACGGCCGAATTGTTTCCTTGATCCCGATCCAATGCAGAGAGCTGGAAGACGGAAGTTCCTGGATCTGCCACCTCGAGGACGCTGGCGTAATACATGTTCTCATCAAACTCGGGAGCGTTGTCATTCGTGTCCGTAACACGAAGATTGAAGGCACGAGAAGCGTGCAAAGGTGGGCTACCCTGATCAGTGGCCGTCACTACGAGTGTCATGTTGGGTTTGACCTCGCGATCCAGCGGCAAGGAGACTATCATATAGATTATGTTGTCACGGGTGGTTAAACCAAAGTGTCCCTCTCCTCCATCCAAAGTCACGTTGACGTTGGCATACTCCTCCTTTGAATCGGGATCGTTGACAGAAATTCGAGCCACAAACTCTCCCGGCTGAGCATCCTCGGAGATCTTGGGTGTGGCGTCATCGCTGAGGAAGATCAAATTAATAGTTGGCTGGTTGTCGTTAACATCCGTCACACGGATCGAGACAAATGCGGTCGTCTCTAGAGCCTGGACACCAGAGTCACTGGCCATAACCACGAGCTCGTGTACTTCTTTTGTCTCGAAATCAAGGGGTCGGTTGACTGAGATAATGCCCGTCCGGGAATCGATGCCGAAAACTGAATCGCGGTCGCTTTGGCGTCGATTGATGGAATAGGTAATCTGGCCATTGACGCCGGCGTCCGTATCCGTAGCGAACACCTGAAGGACACTCGTTCCAAGAGTGGCGTTTTCTGCCACTGAAGCAAAGTAACGACTTTGATTGAAGATTGGCTGATTATCGTTCACATCCTGGATAGTGATGTTAACCATCATGAAACCTCGTAGAGGTGGGTTTCCGCCATCCAGTGCTTCAATCAACAGGCTATAGAAAGCTGTTGTCTCGCGATCGAGAAACCCATTGATTTGTAAATCCAGGTAGAGGACCCCGTCGCGCTCTCGGTGAGACGATAGTCGAAAAGCGTTGTTCGAGTTTCCAGACACTATGTTGTACCGCTGCGTATTGAAAATGTCTAAATCCAAATCCCGAGCGGCCGGCAGTGTCCGTTTCACGTCTCGAGGAGTATTTTCAGGGAACTCAATTTGCAGACCGGATTGAGGGAAAGTTGGTGCATTATCGTTCTCATCTTTAACAGTCACCAGGATGCGGATGTTTTCGCCACTTAGTGGGATGGCAACCAGGGAGTAGGAGGAACGTAGTTCTCGATCTAGAACCACTTTGCTCCGGATCTCTCCCGTTGATTGTTCAATGTTTAGATCAGAGTCGACTGCACTGCCTGGAACCGGCACGATAAGGTAAGGTGGTGGCGGAGGTCGAGGCAAACCGGCACTGCTCTCTCCAATAAAACCGATACTTGTTCCAATAGGTACTCCTTCAGAGACCTCAAACTCGCGAATATACTCACACTGTACCGGAGCAGAACAACATATCACCATCAGAATTGACAGGATAGTCAAGAGCCAGCTACTTCTTATGATATTTTCGCTATTCCTTGTTCTGCTCTTGCTCACGTTCTTGATTTCAGTTACTGGTGAGATTGGCGTTGTTAAGCAGTCTACTGCTGTCGGTTGCTTCCCTCGGCTGCTGAAGGGTAACCTTCGCATTCCATCCTCTGCTGTCCGATGAGGATGAACTTTACTTCTTGGATCGAATCGGCTGATTCTGTACAAGAGATTTCGGAGCGGAATCCTCACACGTTCCGTGAGGCACCAGTCTGAGCGGTGGGGGTGATGATGGCAGTGGGCATGATCGTCGCTATTCTTCCCACTGAATTCGAAATTTGGTTCACTATCACTTATTCTCTGACAGCGGAATAGTACTGAATTTCCATCGCCCTCCGGATTGAGGAGCTCTGAGGAGGAAGCCATCATTGTTCAGAAGAAATAAAGTTCAGATACCGAACACTTTGAAATCCGCTTTTGACCCAAGGTTGAATAGGTATCCTTACGAAGTCATCGTCAGTTTCTGTCAGAAGGCGTTTACTCTTGTCCAAATTGACGGCGAACCCGTTTTCTTAGGTTTTCACTTTTAAGGACATAATTAAATGGCCAAACCCGTGTAGGAATGAGGATAAAACCAAAATGATTTTAGACCAACATCTATACCTGCTGGCATTGGAGATTGAGGAAAAAGAAGGGGAGATAGATAAAGGGAAGGAGAGGGGAGAGAGGTGGCTTGTCCCCTGAGCCTTAGCCCGAATATATTACGGGCAACCCCATAGTCCATAATATTCCAGGGTTGATTTCACAGAAAAACTCAAGTAAGTAAGCACAGTTCACTTGCAGGTTGTCTACATGGATAAATCAATACGATCCGGCAAACAAAAAACACAACTTGTTGAGCCTTCAATAAGTTAAATCTGTTCTTTTTTAAATTTTGGGAAGGGGAACAGAGCAAGTCGAACGCAGAACCCCCGCACTCCAAGTCCAAAACTGTACTGAAGAGCGTTTCAGAGTTCCTCTTCTTCGTCCCCCCCTCCCCTTCCTCTTTTTACCTGTTCCCTATTTTACTTCACCTTTCTCAACCGCCCAAGAATGCTACAAGACGAATGAAAGGAAGAAACAACAGATAAAATGCCTAGAGGCCATGACTGCCGCCATCAGGTGAACTGAAGAAATTCCAATCTATTCCTGTTTCTTCTTCTTCTTCTCCTTCAGTTTTTATTTTATTTTCAAAGCTCTTCAAGATGTACTCGGAATTACTTTGCACTGCTCAGCCAATTACAAACAATGCAGCGCGCATATAGTCTATTACGTATTGACGTCAAATTACTGTAAAGCAAACATCAACAAACCTTATATATTAGCCTTTGTTCATGTTTTACCTTATTACAAACTTTCTGTTTTAGTTTATGGCGTAAGCTTAGCGTTTCTATCAACTTTAACTTGGAAAGTTGATATAC
The DNA here is from genome assembly GCA_030141595.1 of Chydorus sphaericus. Classification (NCBI taxonomy): domain Eukaryota; kingdom Metazoa; phylum Arthropoda; class Branchiopoda; order Diplostraca; family Chydoridae; genus Chydorus; species Chydorus sphaericus. The sequence continues at coordinate 6,153,189 of CM057930.1, forward strand.
ACTTGTTTTGATGCTTTTTGCCGTTTCTTGCTTTAAATAAAGTAAATATCAATGATTTAAAAGTGACGAGCGGCCAGCGCGGAGGAGCAGTGATGATTCAGTTTGCTCATTTTTTTCAGATTGATTCGAGAAGAATAGATTCTTGAGTTTACAGCTTGAGTTTTTATCTTCCTTTCACCAATGAACATTCCATCCATTTAATTAATTTTAATTAATTAAATATCATTCTCAAGGAGTCCTTTTCAGATTTAGAAAAAAGGCTATTTTTGGTGGTGTATAGCCCTCTAGAAGGGGTTTTCTGTACTAAAGTTTAAACCAGTCACCGCCTAGATTTTGCAATCATTTGGCTGTAAATAACAAGGGCTGGGTGGACAGGGGCCTGTTGTATCATAACGATAATGCGGCAAAATTATAGCTGGACATAAAGTTAGAGGAGATTTTCTTTTCAAATTATCTTAATATTCACGAAATAATAAGTATGTGCTCGGTTATGCATTATGCGAACCAGCAAATTTTGGTTCTGATGCTTTAATGATACATTAATGGGTACCATCTGATGACAAAGTGCAATTTTAAAATAATGATAATAATGCGCCAACCTGATTTACCGGATTATTTGAATTCTTATAGCCGAGTCGATCAGAAATCCAAGGGCACTTTTTTTACTTTCTTGAAAGGTAGCATCTAGATATAAGAAATGGACAGGAACAAATCTGAAAGGCAGTTTTGAATTAAGTACTATGTTTTTGTTCTCCGATTCTTCCATGTATTGATTCAATTTCAGCATCTTGCCCATAAAGAATGCAAGCCGGATGTCAAACATTCTTATAAAAATCAACAACTTACACGGCCGAGTGGACTACGACCCGATATACTACTTTCTCTATTGCCGCTTATTACACGCCGGCATCCCACAATTAAGTAAGGTACTTTCAAAACTGGTCAGTTATTTAGTTTTAATTATTATTTTGTTCCGAGATCTCCGCTACCGTATAGTGGTAGTGGCGCTAGTTTACAACCTGTTTAAACAAGATTTTTTTTTAACAATCAGACGTAATAAATTGATGGTATGCGGATACATGGATGAAAATGAAAAATAGCTGAGATTAATCTCTTTAAATTGCCATGCAACTGCCAATTACAATGCAATGACGCAGCTGCTAAGTAGTCAAGTATCGGGTTCCAAGTGACATCTCTGTCCCCTAGGCAGGACCAGCAAAGAACGAAGCGAACTTGTCATTCGACTACGTAGCAGTCGAGCGAGAGTGCGAGACTCTTGAGATCGTCTGCAGTCTGTACTCTGTAGGAGGTGGGAAAGACGACTAGTCGCGAATTTGCAAGATAACGAGAATCGAGCAGGACGCCAGGAGGCCAGAACCGGCAGCTGCCAGGACGTTAAGCAAAGACTAGTCACAGACACCAAGTCAGTCATCAGTTCAGCAATCTCAAACCTTGTGTGGCAACTGACGAGACTCAATTACGTTAGTATTCTTTTCTTCTTACTCATTTATTATAATTGTATTATTTATTACACCTCGTTCTGTATAAAGTTCTTTTACTTCTACTAATCCGGGTTTGGAAAGATGTTTGAATTATTTGATGTGAAACTACGCTCTTGTCGGTTGAAAATCCCCCGGTTACCCACGTGGTTGGCTTCCCCTCGAAACGTGGTCTGATGAAACGTGAGGCAACTAGGATTGCATTATCTAAGCCGGTTTTCGCTATATAGTGTGTCATCCAGAACCTTTATGTTCAAATGATTCATTGTGCTATTCATGGGTGTATCGTTCTACAAAATAACATTTGATTTTTTTTGTTTTGCAGAAAATGGATTCTGAGAAAGCAGCCATGATTGAGAACTCTGAAGAGGATGTTGAAGAAGTGGAGGAGGAAGAGGAATCTGACAAGCTAAGCAAAGAAAAGCTGAGTGCTGCTGTGCTGAGAAATCCACAGGTGATGGCAGCTTTACAAGCCAGACTTGACAGCATGGTTGGTGATCCATCTGGCTACATCAAGGTGCATGTTAATTTTTATCGCTTAAGTAGAAAAAGTGTGCACTTCAATTTATTCAACAATGTGTGAATGTGATTTTCTTTTGATTAAATTCTAATGAATGAACATTATTGCATGCCAGTATTAGAGTATATAGCAATTGAATTTTTTATATTAATTGAATTTTTCAGACCTTGCCTGCTGTTGTTCAGAGGCGAATCAAAGCCCTCAAGAACCTTCAACTGGAAACCACCAAGGTGGAAGCTGAATTTTTTAAGGAGGTGCATGCGCTGGAGTGCAAGTATCAATCTCGTTACCAGCCATTTTTTGAGAAAGTAAGTCATTCTTTTTTAGAAATAGTAAGAGTTGTGAAACAAATAATTTATTTTGGTTGTTGTTTTAGAGATCTCAAATCACTGCTGGATTGTATGAACCTACAGATGAAGAGTGTACTTGGACTTTGGATGATGACAAGGAGGGGGAAGAGCTTAGTGAAGATATGAAGAGTAAAGCTATCTTGGAAGGAGAAAAGAAAGATGAAGATTCCAAAGGTGTTCCCGAGTTCTGGCTTACCATTTTCAAGAATGTGGAACTTCTGGCTGATATGATTCAAGATCATGATGAGCCAATTTTGAAGCATCTCACTGACATCAAAGTCCACTACAAAGAAGAACCTATGGGTTTTGTCTTGGAGTTTTTCTTCAGCCCAAATGAACATTTTGAGAACACTGTTCTGACCAAGACTTATGAAATGAAGTGTCAGCCAGATGAGGAAGATCCTTTCAGCTTTGAAGGACCTGAAATTCACAAATGCAAGGTACAAATGGTTATTTGGCATGCATGAGTATTTTAATTTGTGATATTAATTTATTCTGTTGATCAGGGCACTCCTATTGACTGGAAGAAAGGCAAGAACATTACTGTGAAGACGATCAAAAAGAAGCAAAAACACAAGTCTAAAGGATCCGTTCGCACGGTTTCCAAAACTGTCCAGAATGATTCATTCTTCAACTTCTTCAGTCCCCCAATTGGTTAGATCTCTTAGCACCTAACTTTTTTTTTTACACTATTTAACTGTTTTGATCATTAGTGTCAGACGACCCTGATGCTGAAGTCGACGAAGATACTCGGGCTCTTCTGACCGCAGACTTTGAAATCGGCCACTACATCCGAGAAAGCATTGTGCCACGGGCCACCCTCTATTTTACCGGTAATTAATCATTAAGTTTATTTAAACAATAGCCGTGATTTGAGCAAAGTAATTAGTTGATGATTCCATTTTTATCTTAGGTGACGCACTGATGGAAGATGACTTCGATGAGGAGGAGGAAGAAGAAGACGGAGAAGAGGGTGAGGAAGGAGAGGAGGAAGAAGAAGATCCGGACTTCGATCCTCGTAAAACTGCTAAAGCTGTCCGTGGCCAGAAAGGACAACCTAATCCCGCTGAATGTAAGCAGCAGTAAGAAGAAAAAATCTTGAAACGCGCGATAAAAGGATTTGTTACTTGTGCTTATCGCTCATCACCATGATACATTTCTATGTCCTCGGAACTATTAACCATTTTCTCGATTGAATTGTTCTCCTAATGGATATTGGTTGTTGTGAAAACGGAAGAACAGAAGATGTATCGAAATACAAGCGGAATTCCTGAGGCATTACATTCATTTCTCTTTTACATTTTATTTACTTTGATTAGTGCATTTTTTCACCTTTTGGAAGAGACTTCAGGTACATACTTACATTTGGGTTTGAAACTATCCGATGTAAATAATTCAACCCGAACATCTTTCTCTTAAGGACTATGAATAATCATGAGTGAAAGTGTGCACTTATGCCGATTGTCAGATACTCATGGGGGAAATTCATTCTTTGTTCTGCATGAGTTTGTACATATCCTTCCTTCCGGATAAGTGGCAATACTTCTTAGCAAACAACAGAACTATAATTCTATTTGAGCAAAAACAAATCCCAAGTTTATAACCAACCTCTATTTTAGTAGTTACCATTTTAAATCATAAATACGAATGAGTTTCAACTATTGCTGAGGCAGGCTGTTGGACTTTTTAAACCTAGCGCCACCGCTATGGCGCCACAGTCAAACGACTTACGTGTCGACCGTAGACAGTAGATGGTTTAAGCATGGGTTGCCTCACTGCTTCGGCCCTGGGTAGTAATAACACTAACAGGCAGGGGTGGTCTGCATTTGACAACAAATTGTCAAGTTTGCATATCTGTGGCATTTATTTTTTCATTCATTTCCGTTTTCCAAAAAATTACCTCGTAACCTGACAGGAAGTTTGTTGGCTTCTGTATGTATAGTTACGTGGCGATTTTACAATAATTCGGAGTGGAGTGTTTTCACGTTAAATTTCTTAAAGTGTTCAGAAAAAATTGTTCCAAAAGAGTCGAAGAATGATTCTTCTAATTGCAGCTTTGGCTTTCTCATTAATCAGCTTAATTTTCCTGGTAAAATAATTCTTTTTAGTAATCTTCTATATGTATAAATATTTTTTATTATTATTTCAGGCTCTCCTGTTTGTATATCTATCATCACAAGAATATGCCAAAGTAACAATCTTTTCAGAAGAAAAGATGTTCATTGACGCTGCAACAAGGGAACAATTACCATTTCCCTCATTACAAGATAAACCTAGTTTGTTCCTATCAGTCATCATTCCAGCTTATAATGAAGAAAAAAGATGTAAGCATTAAGTCAATGTTAAATAAAATAAAATTGATAAAAAACTTTTATCATTTCTTTACATGGACAGTGCCAGTCATGTTGGATGAGTGCATTGGATACCTGGAAAATAAATTAGCTTTAGATCAACAGTCAACTTATGAAATCTTAATTGTTGATGATGGTAGCTCAGATGAAACAACAAAAGTTGGATTGAAATATTCCCTTGAGTATGGATGTGATAAAATCAGAGTGCTAACCCTTGTGAAAAACAGAGGAAAAGGCGGCGCTGTTCGTTTGGTAACCGTTTTCTCCTGAAATTACTGCGCAGTTTGTTTAATTAAAATTTGTTTTTCACTTGCTTCTATTGAATTCAGGGAATGCTCAGTAGTAGAGGGAAACGACTACTGTTTGCTGATGCTGGTAAAATTTATGGTTTCACTGTATTTTAAAAAATGTGTTTTACCTCTTAGCTATTCTCAGATGGCGCCACAAAGTTTGAAGACATCATCAAGTTGCATGAAAACCTTAATCATTTGTTGCAAGGTGCTGTAACATTCATAGCTTTATCATTATAATTTAAAGAAGACTTCGATCAGGAAGTGTAACATAAAATCATTTAGCGCGAATTTCCTATTGTTTTTATCTTCCGACTGTGCAATATTTGCTTGTGAAATTATATTGCACTATAGAATATTTTTTACGCTTCCTATTGCAAATGGCCCACAGCCTAATTTCCATACCACCTATATGCTTTTGAAATGTTTTTAGGTCAGACTGAAGAAGACGGTCTTGGAATAGTTTGTGGATCGCGCGCCCATTTAGAACAGGATGCTATCGCTTCAAGATCTGTCTTTCGGACATTTTTGATGAAAGGTGCTTCTACATATATAAGAGCAAAAATAATCTTTAGTAACTATTTAATTTTAATTCATGCTGTAGGATTCCACTTTTTGGTGTGGCTTTTTGCAGTGCGATCCATTCGCGACACCCAATGCGGATTTAAGTTGATGACAAGATCTACTGCCCGATTGTGCTTTCCGAGTCTTCATATTGAACGATGGTTATTCCTTATAAATTTTTCATTTTTTTAAATCAGCATGCATTTTTTATAATTTATTTTTTTCAAATAGGGCATTTGATGTCGAGTTAATTTACATTGCCGAATATCTGAACATTCCAACAGGTTTTCTGAATGCTATTGATAGTTCACGTTTGCATTATCTTATAAATTTCTTTATTTTCAGGTGAAGTTGCCGTGAGGTGGACTGAAATAGAAGGTATTTTTTTTTACAGCTATTTTTGAAATCATTTGTAATGACACTCTTATTAACTTCTTAGGCTCAAAAATTGTGCCAGTATGGAGTTGGTTACAAATGGGCCGCGATTTATTCTTAATCTGGTTCCGATATACTACTGGGGCATGGAAACTTTGCTCATCAGAAATCAAGAAACGTACATGAAAACATTGATGGTTTCTTTGTCTGTCTACATGGAAAAAGTTTTAATTACATGTTGCTTGATGAAACGAGCGTTTCTCACACCACAAAATGGCTTGTTTCTCGTTATTACTATTATTTTTATATGTGCTTCTGATGTTAGGGTGTCATTTCCCGAGAGAAAAAAAAAGACTAAGTCACAGAAGCAACCGAATGATAATTAAATCCTATTTTTGATGATAAATAATTAATAAATAGTAGGAAATTTTAACGGAACTTCATAGTTTTGTTTTGACTAATGAAAAAATATTCTTACAATTGACCTTCCGTTTTTATTGGGAGAAGTTATATTTCGAATTTTTAAAATAGAGAAATAGGAAAATCAGAAGATTGCATCAGGATAATTGAGCAGTTAAACATTTAAAAATTGAGTGGCATATTAGGCCAAAGCTTCGGCTGTTTCCGATCACAATTTCTGTGAAAATTAACTTGCACAGCTGTTTCCATAGCTAACACTGTTTTGGCTTTAAATCCATACAGTTCATCATAACTTGTCTGCAGGAACTCACTGATTTCTAAAGCTGTGGCACCAGTGGCTCTGGTTTCCACAGGAATTTTATCTATATCAATGAATGCTGTTTGATCATATGAGGCTGAGTCAATTTCTCCTGTAGGAATCACAAGGAAACAGTCCAATAACAGGTATTTTAAACTGTTTACTGAAGGTTAAATTAATATTGACGAATTGCTTTAAACATACTTCTCTCTTTTTTATGTTCCATGGAACAAGAAAGAAATTCCAGCATATCACTGGAAATTTCCATTTCAATGTCATCTGCATTGTCTGAGTAATTCATAGTAGGTTCACTTATTTGGTTGTCAATAGATGTTGAATCATAATTGATTAGAACATCCTGCTGTTTATACTGCAAACCTGTCTAGAATTGTACAAAGTGAAAAATATAAATAAGTTTATAAATTTAATAACTTTAATTTAATAAATATATATAATTTGACAAATTTCTAATGAGGAACCTTTGAAACTACCTGACAAACATGTTGAATAAGAGATTGAAAAATTTTATTTTCATGCCCAGTCGACAATGCTTTTGATTTCCAATAAGCATTTTTATGTTTTAACAACCATGCCTGGCCTTGATGATAATTTGCCCAAAAATGATTAAACTTTGGATTGTTCATCCAGTCACTTCCAAACATTCTGTTAACTACTATTTGAAAACTTTAGAGGACTTTTAAATATTTCAATATTGACTGATCGTACTAATTTTTAAAATTTTAAATTGATCTAAGCTGAAATCAAATATCGAGGAGAGGATACAGATTACGACGGTGTTGTTTCGGTGTTTCAGAACTCAGAAGTCTGAAGCATTGTCAAAGTTGTTGACATTCTTCTGTCGTCTGCTTGTGACAAATATTCTCACTTATCGCATGGGGATGACCGGATGAGGTAGAGATTGTGGAATGTTGAAAACTTATTCAGTTGATATTTATGTAAATACATTTAAAAAAAAATCAAAATACGTTTGTATAATATCAAATTGGATATATATATATATATATATATATATTTGTGCGGTGGTTGTGTGGTGTCAACACACACGATGTTTCTATTTCTGAGGTTTGTCCAATAATATTTTAGGGTATTGATTTTTATTATTCAAAACAGTGGGAATTTTTTAATGCTAAATTACTAAACTACAAAAGACACGTAAACGCGTCATTACAGAATTGGACAGAAAAGTTGCCTAAGTCTCTTGGCCATATAAATATTTTAAAGTAGACCATAGTTCAAAAACCTGCCACTTGGTTCACCCTAAGCGCCACAAGGCACAACTTTCGAGTTTCGACAGCTGTTTCAAGTCTGCACGAGTGCACGAGCAGCACGATTTTCCATCTGTTCAACGTGTTCTTCTTGAAAACATTCATTTATAAATTCTTGTAGTTTTTTTAAATTTTGGTTTCCTAAAATGAGTGCGGAGGACGACAAAATAATTGGCAAGCAGAAGAAGCGGAAAGGAAAGAAGCGAGGAGACGATGACGATGAAGAAGAACTGGATAAAATGCTTGCCGAGCTAGAACTTGAATATACAGGTAACGCTCCTAGCAAGGTGGGAGGAACAGATAAACCCTCTCAAGTAACAAATGAAAAGAAATCGAAGAAAAAAGATGCAGAAACACCTGTATCGAGCACTACTGCTGATGGGCTGAAGGAAGGATCTTCCAAATCGGAGAATGTAACTGCACAGAAACAACAAGAGTCTCCTGAAGTAGATGAGGAACCCAAGAAAAACAAGAAGAAAAAGAAACCTGCTGACAAAAAAGAAGTAAAGAAAGATGAAACTCCTGATGACAACAATGAAGCAGCTGAAGAAGCAGCTCCAAAAACAGATAATAAAAAAGGAAAGAAAAAAGTGGAAGCTGATTCCAAAAAAGACAAGAAAGGTCCAGGCAAAAAAGCTTTAGCTGCCATGCAAGAAACCCTTAAGAAAATAAAGGTATGACATTTCTCTTTTTCACAATATCATTTACAATGTTTTTTTTTAATCACCCAATTGTAATTTATCAATGAATTGTGCTCATTTATTAAGGAAGAGGAAGATCGCATAAGACGAGAGCAAGAGGAAGCAGAGCGTCAAGCTGAGGAGGAAGAACGAATTCGGTTGGAACAAGAACGCATTGAGCAAGAGCGTCGTGAGTTAAGAAAACAGGTACAATCAGACAGGATTATATTTCGTTTATGTACGTTGTTTCAACAATTTTTTTTTTCTGCAGAGAGAAAAAGAAAAAAAGGAGAAATTGAAAGCTGAAGGAAAATATTTGACCCCAAAGCAGAGAGCGCAGCAGGCGAGGTCTCAAGCATCACTTGAAGTGTTGCGTTCTCAAGGTATAGTCAAATTCAAAGTTATAGACTATCTTAGTACATATTCGAGGGTAAATCACATGTACGATGTAATTTCTTATAAATTTGTTTCGTCATATTTCAGGAATCGATGTCCCAATGATAGGGGAAAAGCGGCCCAGGCCTGGAACCAGAATTCGTCCCAACAAGCAGCGTGATCAACAACCAAAAGACGGGGAAGCTAACGTTGATCCCACCAAGAATAACATTTTGGAAACCCAAAAATCAACGGATTCGGAGGTGGCGCAACTAGTAGAGGAAGAAGAAGAAGAGATTAAGGATTCGTGGGATGTCGAATCGTTGTCTGAAGAAGAACAAACCGAAGTACAAGATAGTAATCCTCCTCAGACTGCAAAGACCAACGCTCCTGAAATGTCGGCCGAAAAGAACCTTAAGAAGTCAGCAGAACAGAACGCATCGAGTAGTGAAGGGAGTGAGGAAGATAGCGATGACAACAGCGACGAAAGTGGAAGTAGTGATGACGACTCGGATGACGACGAATCTGGTAGACAAAAATCTGAGGCGCAATCACGCAGAGAAAAGGCTATGGAGCGCATTCAAGTAATTATCTTCGTCGAGCTGTTCTACATTACTTGGTTTTCAACAATTCTTAAAAAAATTATTTACATACATGTTTACAGAAAAGGCGGTTGAATGCAGAGAAGGGGAAGAATCCTGACATATTGCGTGCTCCCGTGGTTTGTGTTTTGGGGCACGTCGATACAGGGAAAACCAAAATTTTAGACAAATTACGCCGAACTCATGTCCAAGATGGTGAAGCTGGAGGGATCACACAACAAATTGGCGCCACCAACGTTCCCATTGATGCAATTCGTGAACAGTCCAAGATGGTAAATGGTTTCCAGGATCTTGAACTGAAAATTCCTGGTCTTTTGATCATTGACACTCCAGGTTAACTTTGAAAATGCCATTTAATTCCCGTTTCATGTTTAAATAATTGTTTTTCACACAGGCCACGAATCCTTCAGCAATTTACGTTCTAGAGGCTCCTCTTTATGTGATATTGCCATTCTTGTTGTTGACATCATGCACGGGCTTGAACCACAGACAATTGAGTCGCTGAATTTGTTGAAGGCTAAAAAGACACCATTTGTGGTAGCCCTCAACAAAATTGACAGGTAGTAACAAGCAAAGTTATTTGTATCTTACTTGTAATTCTCGCAAAGCTTAATTATCCTTTTTTTCGTATTTTTTTCTGTCCTGCAGACTATACGATTGGATATCAAATCCTAGAAAGGATGTTAAAGATTTGATCAAACAGCAAGGGAAGAACACTCAAATCGAGTTTCAAGATCGTGCCAAGTTAGTTATCACTCAGCTGGCAGAACAATCAATGAACGCTGCTGTCTTCTATGAAAATCCTGACCCAAGATCCTACGTTTCGATGGTTCGTTCTAGTTTTTTCTGGTTCATTCTTACTACTGTAATTATTTTCAAATGTCTTGACGATCGTTTTGCAGAGTAAGATCAAAGCTAAACTGAATATTTTTTCGATGATTCGCTGGAATCTGAAGTTGTATTAGTTCTATTTGTATTCTTCACATTTAAAAATCAGGTTCCAACTAGTGCGGCTACAGGAGATGGCATGGGTAATTTGATGGCACTCATAGTGGAGTTGACTCAGACGGCCCTCGCGAAAAAGTTGATGTACTCTGATGAGCTGCAGGCTACTGTTCTTGAAGTGAAGGCTATCCCAGGCTACGGAACGACGTAAATTAACATAACTTAAATCTTTAATGAACCAAGTTGTCATGAATTTAAACTTACCTACAATTAGGGTCGATGTTATCCTCGTTAATGGAACTTTGCACGAAGGAGACACGGTTGTCCTAGCTGGAACGGAAGGACCTATTGTCACCCAGATTCGCTCGCTTTTGTTACCGCAGCCCATGAAAGAGCTCCGCGTCAAAAATACATATACAGAACCTAAAGAAGTTCGCGCTGCTCAAGGTGTCAAGATTACGGCAAAGGATTTGGAAAAAGCCATTGCAGGATTGAACTTGCTTGTGGCTTACTCTCCGGATGAAGTAGACATTTGGTAATTCAGATTTTTACAATTATCATTTCGTTGGCTTCTCTCCGTTATCATTTTATCTTATGTGTCAAACCGCCTAATTGATTGATATTTCGTACCACTCCTTTTACAGCAAAGAAGAAGTCGCTCATGAGTTGAAATCTGCTTTGAGTCGTATCAAGCTCCAAGATCGAGGAGTGTACGTTCAAGCCTCAACCCTAGGTTCACTAGAAGCCCTATTGGAGTTCTTGAAAACATCGGAAATCCCTGTAATTAAAACATGAGTTATTATTTACATTATTTTTATGACTTTTTCAGATTTTATATCAATTTGATGTTTTTATCTCAGTATTCCAACATTCGAATTGGGCCTGTTGTGAAAAAAGATGTTATGAAAGCTTCAATCATGCTAGAACACAATGCGCAGTAAGTTCAGGAAATTTTGCAACAAATTTCAAATTTCATTACTTAACAGTATTTCCATTTATCTAACTATTTTTACGTTCCCCGTTTTCATTAGATTTGCTGTTATTTTAGCCTTCGATGTTAAAATCGAGCGCGACGCTCAAGAGATGGCTGATTCAGTTGGCGTCAAAATTTTCCAGGCCGATATCATTTATCATCTGTTCGATAGTTTCATGAAGTATCGAGACGAACTAAAAAAGCAAAAGCGTGACGAATTCAAGGACATTGCCGTCTTCCCCTGCAAACTGCGCATTCTTCCTCAAGTAAATAATGACAAGTTCATCTTTTGACAAACAAACTCATTAAATAATGAAATTGCTTGTTTATTTTTACTTTGCAAAAATTTTGAAGGACATTATTGATTGCGACAACATTTGCGTTCCATAATTTATTTTAAATTGTTATCAACAATTCATTGATTCGTTATGTACTAAATAGCTATCTCGTTATCATATTTTTTGCCTCACATGTGGCATCGCCGTCTCATAACTGCAAGATATTATATAACATTGTTTTTGTTTTCTTGTAGTTTGTGTTCAACACACGAGACCCGATAGTTGTCGGTGTGATTGTGGAATCTGGAATTGTAAAAGAAGGTAACGACTCAATTATTTTTATAACTTTGCTGTTAATTAAAAAATTATGAATGCTTATATCATCTTTATTTCTGAGTTTTAATTGTGATCTGTTTTTTTTTCATTTCCCTTATACTTTTAAACTATGATGTTGATCAGGAACTCCCCTCTGCGTTCCCTCTAAAGAAGTAAGTAGTCTATTGACGATCTTTGTTTCTACGACATAGTATTTGCTTGATATTTGAGCAATTCTTTTTTTATATATTGTATAATCATGGCTGTGAAATTCTTCATTATTTTGGCAATCAAAAATTACCTAGTCAAGGCAGCAATCTCAAGCTTTGAATTCTGCTCTGTCTAATTTTTGTTTTTGTTTTTATTAGTTTGTGAACATAGGGATTGTAACCAATATTGAGATAAATCATAAACCAATTGAATCGGCCAAGAAAGGTATGGAGGTGTGCATCAAAATAACCCCCACTCCCGGGGATACACCTAAGCTGTATGGTCGTCATTTTGACTTTAACGACCTCATGGTGTCAAAGGTAAGTTTGATCGCTCCAATCATTTAGAAAATATTCATTTTCTTTGAGTATTTTAACTTATTGATTTTTTACTTGTGTTCTTAGATATCTCGTGAGTCCATCGATGCTTGCAAGGAATACTTCCGTGATGACTTAACGAAACCCGATTGGCAATTGATGGTTGAGCTGAAAAAATTATTTCAGATTTTGTGATTTGGCTTGATTACATTGTGTTTTCTTGCCATCAATTTCTTTTTCTCGTTGCCACTAGTAACTTCATCGCAAGATACGTTGGTCGCTCGATCGTCGTAAAATGACCAGAAAATGAATTAATATTGCAAGTTCTTAAAGCTGACACACATTTGGAAGCCTTAGCGAACTCCTCATTATTTAGGCTGTTATGGTATTTCGTTGTAAGGTGAAATGACTAAAAACAATCTCAGCTTCTCAGTCCTGAAAAACCGTTCATGTTTGTGAAAATGAGGAAAGTTTTATTGTGGGATTAGGGGATTTTAATCATACCGTGTCGATTCAGATGGTGCGGTATTAACATCCGAGGTTAGCGTAAATAGGCTACAACATAAAATAATATTGAACCGTAGTCGGATCTACTTGCAGCTAAAATTGAAGTCCATTAAATAAAAATTCCTTTGTAGAGGAAGTGACGTCACTGATGCGCAACTAAAGTATACAACGGACTGGACCAATAGGATCTTGTCTGGCGAGGACGAAGATCTATTTTGGGGCAACTGAACGTACTGAACATAATTCCGTAGTAAAATCTTGGTAAGATTTTGGTAGTACTGCGTGGTCCTCAGTTCCCATTTTCCTAGTATATTTACTGTTTTCATTATCAATATGTTTATTAATTTATTGGCACTTTAAAGTTCAAGCATTAGTGCTTTATTTTAAATAGAAACTTTCCTGTTTTCAATTTTACGTACACCAACATCAATTGTTTACTGCCGCTGTGAATGAAATTTTACATTTAAAGACGACAATTCAAATTCGTTATCCTTTACGATCCAGGTGTACTCAAGATTCTAATTGTTTATTCTTTGTCGAAACTATCAAGCAGGAAAAAAGTCAATATGTTACATATTATTTTCGAAAACAAACAACCGGAATCGATGCCAATAAGGACAAGGTAACTGCGTGGGAACGAAAAAAATATGTATCTCCAAGGTTCAATGATGACGTGTATCGTGTATTTTTCCATGGTTATGTTTCATTCATGAATAAGCTGCTGCTGCTAACCTCGTCCAAGGCTGTAGCTCTGGTGCCTTCTTTTTCTAGCTTATTTTCTCTACTCTTATTTTTATTTTTATCACTATCAGAGATATTTCCATTCCTCTCTCTCTCCCTTCGTTCTTCGCTTTTAACATCTTTTCTTCCATATCCATCCGTTCGGAAATGCAAGTTATCTTCTCTAGATTTATCTCTAGTCAACACGAAAAGCCAAAGTCTGGCTTTCAATTTAGGATATTTTTTTTTAGTTTAAAAGAAAATGTAAAAATAAATGGAATATATATGGGGTTCAAATGAATTCCCTTGAATATATGCGGTACTAATTGATTGAGTAATTTCCCAACTCGGATGCTCGGATTGTCTCTTTATTGTATCTCCCGTATAAAATCCTTATAGTCCACTATACAATAACCACAATACTCCAATAATTGCCATCCTTTTATTCATGTTATTAGCATTTTTTGGAGAGTAGGGGTAATATTATTGGTAACCATTTCTGAGTTCCTTCGCCATAATGTTGTGTTATAGGCCTAGTGTGCGGCGATATCTAAAAAATATTTCCAAGAAGATGACGATCTTAATTTCTCGGTAATTATTTTTAAAACTTGCGGATATTTAGAATATAAAATCCACGTAGGTGAATGAACTATTCTAAAAAGTTTCAAAGAAGAAATAAATACAAGTTCATGTAGATGTGGTTGAGTAGAGGTGCTCGGGTCCGCGTTTGTAAGCCTAGTCTATTACTTGACTTAGCGTGCTAATTAGCATTGGATAAAACTAATTGTAAACGGGGAAAAAGGGAAAGAACATAGGGCTATACCGGTTGTTGTTACCGCATGTTTTTTTAATAAACGCTATATGGTGATAAGGCAACCATTCATTTCCCCCTGTTTTCATTGATAAATTTCCTTATTGTGAGATCAAACACTCTCAGCACTTAACAACCTTATCACCTTGATCTTAGAATATTTATTTTCCATTAATAATTCAATCAGCTCTTTAAAAAAATGGAGCTAGTTTGATAAACACAAAAACAGAACTGTTGATCAACCAAAGGTTGTACAACCATTTTCATCCTTGTACTAGAAGATGAGCTCCGTATAATTGTTATTTCTATTTATATTCCATCTTTTTTTTTTTTTGAAACAGAAGAATGGATGGTTTCATTATGACCGCTTTTAAGTTGAGAAGCGCGCAGTATCAGGGCGTAAAGAAAGCGGTGTACAGTACGGACGGGAGGCATGTAGCTGTAGCTGCCTAGGTTGCAACTTCGTCTGGAGTCTGGACTGTGAAGTTCCGTTTCTGAATGGCTGCGCGTCCTTGAGCTGCTACCGATGGCGGCGCCTCCTGTCGGGCTTCCCCTCCTCCACCATTCCACCAATCGACTATTCACAATTCCCCCTCTGTGAGTCAGTCTTTCAAGTCAGACGATGAAAGAAGGACGTGAGTTGTGCGCTCCATTAAATCAAGTACTTTTGTTTGTTGTTCAACTGGAGTGAAGCAGTTTTTACTCTACTTGAATTGAAAACTATTTGCATCTGTTATATTTCACCGCACGCACTTTTCTCCACGGTTGGAATATATGCTCTGAGGATTATCAAGGATAGGAGTGAGTGCAAGTGGGTCGTGTTTGCTTATACAGTGCATGTATGTGAACCACTGAAACTTGCTCGGCGAAAGAGAAAGAGAGAAAAAGAGACCCGGAGTGAAGAAAACCCAAAACCTGTCGTTGTCACACACGCCTTTGGTAGGGATACGTTCTTTTTTCTTTCGGGTTTTCTCGGTCACAGTTTAAGACGGGCGCCATTTTAATTGAAGCAAACATGTGAATGGTCAGGGAAAGCTGAATGGGGGGATGCAGGTGTGCGTGCGCCATGACAGTCTCCACCAACAGAGTGGCGGCCCGATTTGTATTCAAAAGTTGTTTTTATTAATGATTTTTCTTCTATTCTCACAGGCATGCAGCTGGTATCGTATTGATTACGTTTTGAATGGAGGTGCTGCTTCTCAGGAGATAGTGGTGAATGGACACAGCAGTATGTTGATGTGCAGTCTTCTACAGTGAGTTAAGATTCATTGAATCAAGTCGGCGGCATCAGCAGTTGAACTCGTACGAACGTGAAACAAAACTGGCGGCCGTTGTGGATTGGCTACTTCGTAGCGGCTGGCCTCATGGCAAACCATGCCACCGTCACTCCAACTAGCAGTGTGCTGCCGCCTCCCCAACCTGCCGCAAGAGACGATAGGCCGAATCGGCTTTTGGTCTTTCGACGTTCCAGTCCCTCAGAGATGGAGCAGTCGGAGCAGACGTCAACAACGAGGCTACCACCTGTGGTGCCCATGAGGCACGGGCCTGGAGCTGCTGTGAGGATGGCTCCCACCTTCACGTCGTCAACACAACAGCGGGCGCCTCTTTCTCCGGCTCCATCTTTACCCCAACGGAATATTTTGCTCAACCGGCAAGTCCCAGCAGTGGGCAACATCGAAGTGACAAATACAGAAGCGGAAGTCATTTCATTGTCTCAGCCGCGGCCGGACGGAGAACGTGTACGGAACGAGTACATTGACACGCCGCTTAAGGGTGGTTTAAGTGGCCGAGTTGGCACCTTATCTTCTACACCACTGCATGCTGAGACCCACATTCATATAAGCGGCTCACCTCATGATCACCTGGCCCTCGTCAGTCCTTTGGGGAGTAGTGGTCAGCATCAAGGGACGTCCTCGTCCTCAAAGTCGTTGCCTTTCCACTGCACACCGTCAACATCTCCGGCATTGAAGAGGTTGCAAGGCACACGACGATCCCTGCCCATAACGAAGCAGCCCTTAAATTCCGTGCCCTACACCAAAGACACTTGTTCGTCATCTCAAACGTTTCGCTCCGCTCCATCGTTTCACAGCCAGCAACCGCCATCGACGACGGCCGTGTCCCTCGTTCATACGGACACATCCTGTGTCAGTGGTAGCCGTATCACGACGAGCAGTTCAACAAGTAGTCGAGTTGGAGACTCTATTATCTGCCCTGATTGTAGCAGGTGTCGTTGCCAGTCATGCCGTACACCCCGTGCTCTTCCGTCCAAGTGGCTCTGTGGGGACAAGTGCTTATGCTCAGCCGAATCTTGCGTGGACTACGTTTCCTGCCTGTGTTGCGTCAAAGGTCTCTTCTATCATTGTGGATCTACTTCGGATGATGAAGACGACGAGGAGGAAGAAGATTCGTGCCAAGAGGAAGCTGGTTATCACCGGAGAAGCCACCGCCGCCACCACCACAGCCACCACGACTCTACGCGATGCCATCAGAGACGGAGTGGATCATGTGCCGACGATCCTTGTTCCTGCGTCCCTAGCCACCATCGCTTAGCACGATGGGGCTGCCTGGCTTCCCTGAGTCTTATTCTTCCTTGTTTGCTTTGCTACTGGCCACTTCAAGGAGGTGTTAAAGTGGTAGAACTCTGCTATCAAAGGTGTACCCGACACGGATGTCGCTGTGATGAGCAGAAACAGCAGCACCGGATTACATCCTCGGATCATCATCATTCGGCAGCTTCATCCGGGCAACAACAGATGACGAGCTTAAACACCAGCTCGAAAGCTATCATCGCCAGCCAACCACTGCCTAGCTCGGGGAAAAGACTCTTAGATATTTAAATATGAATTTAAACGTGTTCTTATCCAACCTGATTTAAAGTGTAGTTATTATATACTGTTTTGAGTATGTTGATTGATGTCTTGCCCCTTCTTCGAATCGGGAGTTTCTATTTTCGAATCGGATTTGGTCGCAGTAACTCCTTTTCCAACAGATTCGTTTC
This sequence comes from Chydorus sphaericus, assembly GCA_030141595.1. Lineage (NCBI taxonomy): Eukaryota > Metazoa > Arthropoda > Branchiopoda > Diplostraca > Chydoridae > Chydorus > Chydorus sphaericus. Next base: position 6,170,873 of record CM057930.1, read on the forward strand.
TCTTCCCGACAGACGGATAAATCTTTTCTTTATCAAGTTAGATTTTTGTTCAAAAGGTTTTTTTTTGTTTGTTTTATTTTTAAACTACCACATGTTCAATTTGGTGTGACAGCGACAAAGGCCTTAAAGAAAACTTGACTGAAACAAGCGACTGTTAATTGAGTCTTAAACGTCATCGCCTGTTCAATTAGACTGACAACCTCGTCTTGCAGAAAATTTCCCTTTGTCAAGTGAAAGAATTTACAAGTCTTTGCAGGTGACAGCCCTCTAAGACGCCTCTTATCGGAAACCAACGTTTTCCTACATTATTACGTTAGTGGTGACAGTCAGGGATTCGTTAGGTTTAATCTCATCCCACTCGGATTCTGTGAAGCCTAGGTAGAAACACGTTACTCTTCGAATCTGCTTCACACACACACCACTCAGTTCAAGAAGCATAACAAGGGCGGAATGAAGGGCGTGTCCAATAGCAAGTCCTCTGTCTAGTCTAAATTCATCAAGCACTGTCGCTTCTATCCCATTTAATCCCCCCACTGTTTATTCTTGGTCTAGTGCTTTTTTCACGATCGATCCTGATGGGGGAAAGAAGGACTAGACACTTGCCTAGAAAACCTTAAATTCTGCTCATCACAATGGCTGAGGGATCCCCAATGATTATTTATTGGCTTCATCATCAAATTAAGTTCTTGACGGAACCATTTCATTTATGGTACTCGTTTCTGTTGTATAGAGAAGCTCATTTGGTTTCTGGTTAATCGCACCGAACTCATTCCCTCATCCTCAGATACTTTTTCACACATCATCTCTTTTCCGTGTAATATTTTCTTTTCTATCTCTACCACGTGTGCAGTTGGAAAAAACTTGTCTGATGTAATTTAATGTATTTACTTGTACATAAAGGTTTAAACATCTGAAAATATATCAGGATTCTACTGTTTCAAAAAATTTGATGATTCTTTAATTTGATTTGACGAAGAAGGTCAAAAAATTGTCGACGACCAATCTTGCATTTATCGCCACGGGTTGAACTGGATGACAACAGCAGTTCCATTACTTCCGTCTATTGCTTTGCTTATCTGAAGAATTACGAAGAAAAGCAGTATTTCTTCTTTTGCCAAGTAGACAATGGGCAGAAATCAGAGTGTTTACAGATAGAATCAAAAATCTAGGGAAGGAAATTAAGCTTGTCGTTGCTAGCGAGAAACCCTTGTAGAGGGAAATGCATGACATATGGTTCTCGTAGAAAATTGAAGATAAAAAAGAAAAGAAAAAAAGTATATATATTTTTTCAAGAGACAGCCCACTTCCGGCTCTCTCCCCCTCCTCTTTGGCTTGGTCCCCCATCAAGGCATCCACCCCTCGTAGCTCCTCTTTACTACAACCAGAGAGGGAGGAGGGAAAAATGCCGCCGCGCGACCGGATGTCGACCACTTTGACCCGGTCTTTTTCGTAATATCGACATGGTCTCTCTACTTTCTCGCCGTATATTGAATTGGGATTTGTTCAAGTAAAGGTCATGCCACCACTAGGTACACCCAGTAGCGATGCTACTGTACTGGCGAGTGTCAACCGAAGCGGGAAAGGAGGGGGGGAAAGAATCTTGACCAGCCGAGCTTGTCGGTCGTCGTCAGTTTCCCACGACATTTCACAGAATGCATCCGACCCCGGATGTGCTGCTGCTGATATTATCCGCCGCTCTGTGTCGTTGTTGTCGCTGGCGACTGCTGATGCATATGGCGCTGATCCCGACGGGTGGAGTTGACACACTTACTACACCCACAACTTGCCCAGATTAAGTGGCGCCATCCTGAAAACCAGAATGAAATCACGACGTTGATTTTAATATTGTTTCCTCCATTCATTTATTGCCGCTTCAGCTATTGGAGGAGGACAATGTCGCTGCCGAGTCAGAACGTGCGTCGAATGTTGTTTTTCCTCTTGGCTTTCTTCATATGGGAATAATCGTTTCCAAGAGTCAGAATACCTTTCCAAAGGTCCGCTTGCTGTTCTCTCGTGTTCTGCTGTAAATGTGTTATCAGCTAGTCGCTTGGTATATTATCTAACGTCCATTTTGGAAGTGAGCCGTGACCTCACGAACCTGTTCCTCCCCTTCTCTGTTGCCTTCTCCTCCAAAGGTTTCATCCACGTCTCCTCTCTCTCTCTCTTTCTTCTCGTCATACACACCCTTCGCCCTATTTTTCTCTCCTCCTTCTTTCAAATCCCCTCTCCGCGCGCTTACACACGCACGCACCGTTTATTGTATATGGCCCTGATTCATTCAACTTTTTTTTTTCGGAAACCAGCTCCGATTTCTTAACATGATCTAACCTGTTCGTGCTAATGCGCCCATTTATAGGTCGATCACTTCAGAGACAGACAATAATAATCGAATTTCCCTCATCAATATTTACCTTTTTTGGTTTGAATGAATGACTGGGCTTCAGTTTGATTAGACAGCTATGACGGTCAAAACAACAGAAAGGGACGTGGTAACTGCACGTCTAGGCGATCCGTTTATCTCGTCGTCGTCCTGCCAATGGGGTGCGCCCAGCTTCAAAAGCAGTAAAATCTATTTCTGTGCCAGACTCGCGTAATGATCAACAACAATATGGAGGGAAGTAGCTTTTTTGCCAAATCATTTGCAAGTGTAACCAATTAGGCGGATGACAAAAAATTAGCTTAATTTTTTGCATTCTACTAGAAAGAAAAAGAGAAGAAGAAAATCCTAAATTTGTAACTTGGAAAGAAAGGGAAAAAAGTTGAACCGAATGGCGCCAGTCGGACGCACACACCTCGGGCCGTTTCTCTTAGTCCTCCTACTTCTTCTTCCCCTTCTGCTTCTCCTCTCCCGCGTGTTTTTCTCTCTCACGAATCTTTCGTTTTACGAATACATACACACCCTTCAAAACGTGTTCTCTCTCTCTCATGAACACGCGACTATCTATTGCTGAATGAGTGAATGGCTAGTACGGTTGAGTCGCTAAATAAATACTTTTCTTTCTTTTTTTTTATCGAGTGGAAGACATACTATACTCCATGGGAGTGCTGTAGCAACGAATAAGTTTCACAATAGCTGGCGTAGACGACGGGCGATGAATAAACCAAATAAACCTAGTCTACTGTGCTGGTGGCCCTTAGGCACAGCTCGTGCGGCCGTGCCACCAATGTCAATAGGCATTAGACAACAGACAGAAAAAGAATATCTACTTTGGATATTCCTCCAACTTGAAAAACAGTTTATATTACTAATGTTGAAGTGAACCAGAAAAATGAGCCATCACACAAGTTAATCTTTTGATTCTATTATAACCTACACGTACTCGTATCCAACTTCAGAGGTCGTATCCATGAAAATGGGAAGGAGAGCCAAACAGGACGGTTGATAAGGAAAGCTGCACCTACGTTTCATTCAATGCACCGAAAAGGGATTTAAATTAAACTCGAAAACTAAATTAAAGAATATGAAAGATACATATTTTTAACGTAACTAGCGGTCATACAAATGTTGGTCGTGATTCGTCAGTTTATCATTTTACCGTGGTCAGCCTTCTTGTTCATGCGTGTAACAGGACCTCCCTTATATTATAGCATTGCTAAAAACATGTATTACACGAAAGCAACCTTGGCGCACCTCTGGCAGCCGTCGGCAAGGCAATATTGACTGGCAAATCCGACAACATTTTGTGATTCAACTGACTGTGATGCATGATGATTGTAATAATTTCTGCTTGTTAAATCAGTCTTAACCTAGTTACTCTAAAGTAATGGAAAACAAATTGGCGCATTCGTTAAGTATATTTTAAAAACCTACACAAGTCCATTCAGAAGGATTTTATCTACATATAGACGCGTTCTGCATACGAGATCACCACTCACCAAGTCTCAAGAGGCAGTTTTCGACTTGTGTGCTCAAGGGGAAAAACACCCTGGAGGCTTGGAGCTCCTTTTCTTACTTCTTCTTCTTCACTTTAGTCCTCGGTCTTCGTCTCGTTTTGTGGGCCAGGGATTTCTCTCTTTCTCTCCCTTATCCTACCTTCCTTTTTTGAAAGAGAAGAAAAGAAAACCTGCAGGTGGTATAACCGGTCCTAGACTATAGGAGCCTTCCTTCATTATCCCATTTCTTTTTTATCAATTGACGACGTTGAAGCGACAAAAGAAAAGGCAGTGGCCTTCTTGAGCAACCACAGTTTCCTCCTCGTCACCTAAAACTTTGGTTCTTATGTACGCCAAACGAATGAGTGTAGTAAAATTAATTGTTTCTACTAATAAAAATCAGGTTTTAATAGCATTTCCCTCTAAAAGTTTAGAGGTTCTTATTCTATCAGATCCATGATGAGAGAGCCACGTATGTTTTGGGTGTGCCGGTGTGTGCCCTATTCGGTCGTCCGTCGTTGTCTTTTTTTAGAGAGAGCGCAGCGTTTCACCCAGTCTTTTTGACCCTTCTTCTTCCTTCCTTTCATTCCGTCTTCTCTCTCTCTCCCTCTTTCTTATTGTACGCGTGGATTCGACTGGACGCACGGGCACACCTCGCTTCTTCGTCTTCCTCCTCCCACCATATCTCATCCTACAGAAGGGGGCTGAGGAGGTGGGCAGCTGCCGTAGTTTACTGTATACCTTATTTGGCCTAGCTAGCTGCTATTTCTAAGGCTACCTGCTGCCCCGCCCCCTTCCTCCTTATTACGCGCGCCTCCATCCTTTCACCTTTAACTTGATAATCATTAACTAATGTATCGGGGTTTTCTCAACCTTCTGTAGATATCCTTTAAGATTTAATTCTGTATGTGCTCCTCCTGCTAGGGCAGAAGGACAATGCGCTTTGGGCTGGAAAACTAAGGGATCACACTATGCTTTGGTTGACCCCGTACTAGTGACCATTACAACATTACTATATCGTTATTATGATTACGGCGTGGATGGCTAGAGGCCTTCAGCTGGCCCCTTTGCTCGATGGTCGCAGCCGCAGGTAATGTGTGCTCGCATTACAGTTTCTTTCCTCTCTCTTGTTTTAATGGGTGAATCAAAGAAGGAGAAATGAAATTTTGTCAGAGTGGTAACTTTGTCTCTTTTAAAACAATAACTGAGCTGATCTGCATCAAGCGCCATTCCGGAATTGAAGCGAAGAGAACCTGTTGATGTAATACGTAACGGAATGGAGCTGAGTGAACTCTCTAATAGTCATAATAATAGAATAAAGAAACAAATCATTGAATAATTTCATTCAAAAGGCTTAAGAGGAGTTGGTTGTTGTCGTCTTCTTCAGTGTTGCATGAGGAGAAGGAGAGGAAAAGGAAATGAAAGAATAATTTTTAAGAAGGATAAGAAGGAGAAAAGGGAGTGCTGAACTGCTGGTCTGCCTTTCGGACGGGTCAAAACGACATCGCCTTCATGTATCGCCTCCAGCCTTTTCCTTTCGTCGCGCCCTTTTTCGACTCGGTTGTCAGAGACCGTTCGAGTCGCATAACCGCCATCTAGTCGCAGGTAGGTGATGCGACATTATAACAATGGACTTGCTCCATAACATTGAGGAGAATATCACTGCTGAGGAGCTGCACGATTGTTTGCACAATGTTGAAAAAAATTATGTACTTGGTAATATGTACCTAAATAAATTATGTACCTAATATCACCAAACAGGGCGTCAATAGAGTCTGATTCGTAGTGTAACTATGGGGGGCAACGTCATAACTCATAAGGAGTAGCACAACTCCCGCATCCGCCCGTGCTGCGTCCTTTCATCACATCCAAAATAGCTCACGCCTGTTGAGAAGCAGCAGTTAGAATCGGTCGCTATGCGCCACGTACGTACAGCATCCGCCCACACAGCGCAACTTCCGGTCGGTGCAACCACTTCTTGAGAGCGTTGTTCTGCTTCATCAGGACCCTATTTATAAATCGTACCATACGACTCGGGTTCCAAGTTGATTTCTATTTAGTTTCACACCAGTTCTGGTTCATTCCTGATTTCCATTCAGTTGCTCCCTAATATAATTTTTTTTAAAACGTAGCCCTAATTTATGAATTAGATAGAACCAGAAATACCGCGCAATTCGCTATTTTCAGACGAGTTTCGGTCGGGCAGAATGCCATTGACAAATGTTTTGTTTGTTAGTGGTAGACGATGTGTTGATGCAGAAAGCCACATTACATAAGCCCTTCTATATTATTATTAGTACCATTCATATAATTTACAGATACTTTCTTTAATCGAGTCATTTTCTTGTCAGTCTAACAAAAATAAAACTTTTTCCTGTTGGTGGGGAGTTTATTAGGATGAAAGCTTTGATTTCCGCAGTAGCATAGCTCATTAGGTTTAGTACACGTCTACCTATAATAACCCTTCTTTATGCCTAAATGATGTTGCCTTGAGGACCGGAAGAGGGCGCCCTCATCGTATTATAATAAAGTCGGAGGCTTTGAATGTAATGGGCTCTGTGCACTAAAGCTTCAATCAGGGGAGCTCCAACACTTGCTTTTAAAAAAGAAGAGGAAACCATTCAAAAATGGCCTTCCGAGCTCGCTCCCCTCCTATTATACATACAGCACACAGATAAGAAGGGGCCCTTTCCAATATTTGACCCTTTTGTACCCTGAAAGTTGGGTTGGGTTAAGAAAAGAAGGGGAGGAAAAAAAATCTCTTTCTTCCTCTTCGTATGGACATTGGATTTTGGGGGAAAAGGACGACAACGACGATGGCCATCTGTTTTTTTCTTTCTTGGTGGGGTGGATAAAGAAAGTAAAAAAGACATACGCGCCAGTCGTTTATATATCCTTTTCTTTCGTCTCTCTTCAGTTATATTTAATACATACCATTGACAGCCAAACTTTCCACTGCTGCATTAACCCTAGTGTATGATTTCCGTTTGGGCGGCGTTGTAATTGGCAACTGCATTTCCGGTTGGCACTAGTACTACCAACTATTGGTGAATTCTTTCTTTTTAAATCGTAAATACGTAATGCGATTCATGGGGTTGACATGTAATATGGATGATTCGATCCCGAATTCGTCGAGATCTTGAACGATTTAATTATTTAGTCCACGTTTATTCTGTGCCGGGTGCGACCAGCTGGCGGCCATTCCGACGCACTTTATAGTCGAAAATATCCTGTTTACTTTTCCATCGTATATATTCTTTTAGGTTTCCTTCTCTTTCTCTTGACTTTTGTCATCCTATTATTACTTGCTTATATTACTGGTATAAAGATGAGTCACTAAAACGAACAATAAATTTTGAAAAAGAAAACGGAAGTTGATGATTGCATTATAGTTTTATTGAAATTGAGATTCTTTTGGAAACAAAAAACCATTTCTAAGGCTCATATTTAAAAAATGAAAAAACAAAAACAAATATGAGCTCCATTTTTCGACCTCTCTTGTTTACAAATGAATTTTTAGTGGATGAAAGAGTTGCTGCCGCGAAATAGGGTACTGGTCAAATTCCAATCGACTGTTGCCTCGTAAATTATATATTTAGTGCGTGTGTGAATACGACACTCTCCGCTTCCCTTTCTCCTCGTTTCGTCGCCAGCAGAATGGAAACTCTGTTCATTGACTCTTTTACGAGTTTTTACTTTGTAGCTCCTTCCCGTCCTCATAATTGCCCAAGCCGCATTTTCTTTATGTGTATCACACGCACTCACCTGGTAGCTACATGAAATAGGGTAATGATTTCCTGTGCCCCCATTTCCGACCGGAAAGAGAAATAACCGCCTTGTCGAGTCGTGACAAGGATGCCAAAGGTATGAACTTGTCTACCAACACAAGCAACGCACCGGAGGTCATGGAAGCCGCAAGAGCCGGATCATGAGACCTTTGTGCCCTCTCCTTCCCGTATTCTCTCGTTTCTGTTTCTATAGCATCCTGTATTATTCTGGGTGTCGTGCCAACTCATTTAACCAAAATCGAAAATTTACCGCCGTTTATTATTTAAAAAAAATTCTTCTGATGCAGAACTAAAAATGACGTCAATTTTCACATTTCTGTTTTAAAGGGTTCGGTTCGGACGAATGGTCCTCAGAAATAGAAGGACCGGAAGCATGGAGAGTGTAAGCCAGAAGAGGCAGCACAAATATGGCTCCTACAGAAGGTACCAATAACTTTCTTTATTTTTCTTTTACTCCTCCTACCCTCCCCCACGTCCCCGCTCCTTCCTGTTCTCAATGACCGACTTCCGGTGCCCACATCGCGACGTGCCATCTTTCCCACGCAGTGCACCGACAATTTCTCTTATTTTTTTCTTCCTAACTTCCTTTTTAAATGAAAAATAGGTAACTACTTAGACAGTGAGCGGTTACGAAGTATCATGAACAGTATAATCCAATTTGTTTTCTTATTTTTAAGAGCTTTAAAAATTTTTTTATAAAAGAAATGTTATATCATATGTAAAATGGAAAGGAAAAATTTACTAGAAGCAATTTTATTTTTGCAACTGCCTTTGAGTAAAATAACTGATAGACGTGGAACGCAATTGTTTTAAGTATTTAAGATATATTCATTTTTATATCGAATATGATTAATTTTTTTGTTAAGCTGCAATGTGTCATGTTTGATTTACCTGAATTCTGACCATTGACAGTACGTACCAGGTAATGAGATGCTGACTGGTGAGGTATACTTGGCTACCCTTTATAATCAAAGGAAAACCGATTGAATCTGATTGTTTGATACTGAAATCATGTGATGGATACCCAGTTTTTGTTTCTTGTTCTTTTAAATTTCCTACTCCCGAATCCCTCCTAATAATTATACATAACAAATACGGAGTCACGGAACACCCATATGCTTTATGTGCTTGATATAGGATGAAAACAAGACCATGGTTCCATCTGGCGACAGGCCTTCCAACCCGAAGAGATTGTATGTCGGTATAAATGCCCTGTACTGTTCAACACTGCAAGTGTCCACGGTACCCTCATAGGCGGCGGTAACCATTTAAGGCTGACCCATACCACTAATTAAAATTAAACATGTCTAAAAAAACATTTCAGGACAGAAGCCATCTTCAAGCATTTGCTTCCCAACTCGTCGCTCGTTCATTAATTAATAGATACAAAAACAAAAAATGAGTTCAAGCCTACAAAATATTTTATTCTTCAGGGCATGCCGCTTGTGGGCGGCGTCAAACCAAGTTGGGGATTAATTATCATTACTTTACGAACAGGGGCCATTTATATTCAGTAAATTAAAAAGCAAAGAAAAAAAAAAAAAAATGACTGTCGAATCGGAAGATGGTATTAATTGCAAACTTTAACCTGATAGATCGTTACAATCATAGAGGGCTTGATCATATACATCGGCTTTGACCATCCGTCCTCCGAAGAATCGACCGTTTAACGAGTCCCGAGCCTTTTCAGCACCTGTAAAATTAGGCATATTAGCGCGTATAACTAAGTCAAATAGAAACGCGGTAATACCTGTTCCATTAGTAAACTCGACAAATATTTTAACAATTATTTCTGCATTATCTTCTTCTGATTGCTTTTCTTGATAGATGATAACTCTTTCAACATTACCATATCTGAAAAAAAGAAGAATTAATAAAACTGTTAATTCATTTAGGTATGATTTACATACTTGGAACATTCATCTGTGATCTCTTCTTGAAGCATTTCATCCACGTCTTCGGGTCCGACCATATTACGAAGGATAATTACACGCAACTAGAATATAAAAATGATAACCTTCCGAAATAAAAACATAATTAACAAATAAAACTTACATCTGATTTCCGCATGAGCTTTTGCATGACCAATTGACGAGCCGATTGACCTTTAATTGATATGTTTTCTTGCTGTTGAAGTGTTTGCGGTTCAACTTCATCCAAAATCTTTTGTTTCATTTCGTCCTGTTGCAATTTGGCCTTTAAAAAAAGGCGAAGAAGAAAAATTAAATATTTGTCCGACTACCGATTTGAGACTTAAGTTTGCCTACTTTGGCATCTTCTTGCACTTTTCTTAGCGCATCTTGTGGATTGGTTTGGAACAAAGTTTGAATGGGTGCAGTACCGCCAAACCCACTCGCTAAAACCGGGGTAACGACAGTGGGAGGAGGTATACCCACTGCGGTTTGACCTTTAAACGATTCCAACAGAGCCAAAAGTATTAGTAAGTAGCAAATAAAAAACTTAGACAATAAATTTGTTACTTGAAAGTCGTGCAGGGGAGACAACTGACGGCCTTATAGTCAGCGGTGGAGCTCCTAGTTGTGGTATGGCTAGACCCGGAGGTGGGATCGTCAGATTGGAAGCTGCGGCTGCAGCGGCAGCAAGAGCAGGGGACGTCAATCCCAAAGCAGTCGACAGGGTAGCTGCGGCTGTTGCCAGTGTAGGATTAAGTAATGCTGAGAGCCCAGCTACACATTTAAACATTAACACGTTAGAGAAAGCACTCAGCAGCGATTAAATATTGGTTACCTAAACCAGGGAGTGCTCCTGATCCTGAGAGAGCTCCTGCAACTGCATCCATAGCTTGAATTCTTGCCGTGGCAGCAGCAGCAGCGAGTGCAGCTTGAGTAGGAAGTTGTCCCGTAGGAGGGGTGCTTGGGTTCTACGGAAGAAAGATAAGATTATCAACACTCGGTGTCTATATACTATATAAAGTATAATAAATAAAAAAGGAGTGAAGAACGGAATCATATAAGGAAGTAAAAGAATAAAATAATTACAACGGAAGCATTTGGCGGAGTGATGCCACGACCAACACGAAGGTGTTGACCACCAAGATCGAACATGTTCATGGAAGCGATCGCATCGTGGGCTGATTGAGTGGTTTCGTACTCGATGAAACCGTAACCACGGTGTTTTCCGGGAGCAGGTCCCTGTGCTAATTGGCACATTTTGATTTTTCCAAAAGCCTCGAAGACGCTGTGACATAGAAAATAATAATGCAAACATAAGATATTGAATAAGATATTGAACTAATTCACCTCTTTATATCTTCTTCAGTCAAATCTGGATGCACAGAAGCAATAAAAATTCGATTATAATGCCGAGATTCTTCCATTATTTCATCGATAACTGGCTGCGCTTGTGGCATGTTGCTTGGACGACCAACCTAATAAGAAGTTAAAAAATTAAGCTTACTACACTGCGCGTGTACGTTTTATAGTTTAAATGTACCTTGATATTCCGCCCTCCAATGACGACTCCATTCATCTGTTCCAAAGCCAATTGTGCCGCTTCTGGCAACTCATATTCAACAAACGCAAATCCCTTGTGTTTCTGCGTTATTGGATCCCACGACATAGTGATAGATTTGATTGGACCGAATGGGTGGAACGATTGGCGGACAGTATCCTCACGGAGTTCAAAACTTATACTTCCGACATAAACCCTACAGTGAGAATAAAAAAAAAATTTGTAGACTCGTTCATTACTTTTATGTATTAGGATTAAATACCTGCACATGAGGACAAGGGCTTGATGACGTTGAAGAGATTTTGCTTGCTAAACTCGCAAATTTAAAAAGGTTATTAATCAAGAACGGAATAAACAAAAAATTAAGTAACCTGTTGTTGATGAGCGAGTGTCTGTTTCATTAAGACGATCTTGATGCTCTGTTCCATGGCATAGCGCTTAGCTCGACTCACGGCATCGGCTTGTTCGCTTGTCAACTTCAGGTCTCCACCACATAATTCCCGACGCGTTCCTGGCCCTATTTTCATTTAAATGAAATATTTTAAGACCATGTAAAGGAAAAGATGTAAGGATAAGATAAGTTACCAGCTCTTAGTGGTCCAGTTTGTTCCAAGTCTCTCACGGGACCGGGTAGAAAATCACTGAGACCTCCATCTGCGTTAGATATTTGTAAAAAAGAATGTTAAATAAAAAATGTATTGACCAAGAAGCACTGAGTTACTAAGAGCACAGAGTATCAAGACGGTCAGTATGTAAGCAACGTAATAATATATCTTCTATATATATTGAATGAACGATGTCGTATGTATAAAGTGCCAAAACGAGAAGAAAATAAGCCAAATATCATGTTACAAAAAATATTAAATTCTTGTTGAAACTCTTGATGAAACTCATAGGAGAAATAGCATATATATCATATATCCACCAACAGTTATCATAAATGTGGTATTTTTTAAAAGACATCCGACGATGGCGAAGACGGACCATATTTTAAACAAAAAAAAATATTTTTAGCCATAATAGGTTAGAATCCAAGGTCGGACGAGGCGAATGTTGCACAAGGCCTTTTTTCTTTTACCCCGCGCCCTGAAGTGGGAACTGCGGCATTTGAGTGATTGAGTGTGAAGTGGACGGTCATTGGTTGACGATCATCGTCGGAACGGCGTAACACTTTAACCCACGGGCACGGTAGAAGATTAAAAATTGTGACGGGATTGGAGTAAAAATATAAAAAAAGGGTCGATGAGAGATTCATAGAAAAAAAAAATAGAAAAGAGACAAAAAAGAATAAAAAGCATTATCTTCATATGTGCTCCTGCATCTTGCTGTCAAACAATTTAATTAAACAGTAGACCAGTATCTTAAAAATTTATTCTAGCACTCGCAAATTCATTTGTCAGCACTCCACTGTTAAACGAAAACTCTTACAGCATAAATGTATCTAAAAATTACTTAATTATACAGAACCCACAAGCTTAAAAAATATTTTGACAAATTACTTGGCATATCTCACAGATAGTACTTAAAATTATAAATTAAAAATTCATTAAAAAATTCAAGTTTTAAAACATGCCAAAACCAAGCCTCTACCAATAGTTGATAATAGAAAACATGAATGGGACAAAAAAGTTTACTTGAAATAAAATTACCCATAAATTCAAGTCGAGGATTTTTCATGTTAGGCTCATCATCATCTCCAGGAGGAGGAGTAGTGCTCTGGAAGTATTTAAGTGAGTGTTAAAACCAATTAGAGAAAGAGAATTATATCAAGCAGTAAAGAAACATATAATGAACTTGAAAAAAGTTGTTGACTTTACGAATCCTTAAATGCTTATCGTACGTACCCGACCGTTTTCGTTTGTCATTATTCGAAAGGACGAAGTGTTAAATGGCTGAATGAAGTAACCGAGCAATAATAATGATTATCCTCTCAATTGTTTGCTAAAATGTGTAAGCAACCACCTCGAATGGCCGAATAGTCGATCAAAAACCAAAAATCTGAATAGCTCAAACTAGTAAAAGTAAATAAAACCTGACACTTATTATGGTACAATAATAAGAAGCTAGAAGAATCAATCTCAAAACACTTTCCGGTTTTCACTATCCAGCGACCCTAACTCCTAAGCAGCCTAAACAAGGCTCAAAGGTAAAGCTTCAGCCATTGCCCAGGCCACAGCATACTAGAGTACTTGGCTCATATCCCCTCCACCGGTAGGAGAGTAAGGCAACCGTGTGCCATAGACGGCCGTGTTCATCTGGGAATTTGCTTTACACCTTTATTGTGGAACATTTTATTTACAAAATTATTTCTTGAATGTCTGTGCCCTACTTGTTTTAATCATTTCTTCCAAGACCGAGATCAGTGTATCACCAGCTCCAATCTCAAAAATCAGTTTGTGACATTCATAGTAATTGATAATGTTATAAAATAGCGTCGGTTGGCTTAAAACCAGCTTCGACGTATGGGCCTACTGGTGTTCTTTTTCTCTACATGGAAAATTTTGCGGTTTTTTTTTCACTTGTCGGTCTTTTACTTATCGAAGTCATGTTCCTTAAATCTTATACTGGAAAACTTCTTTTAAAATAGCTTTTTTTAAAAATTTCGCTCAGAATAAAAAAAAATCGCAAAATTTATTGGAAGGGTATAAAACTAATTCTGTATAATAGTACTTGTGCGATATCACCGCCAGAAAATTCTGTCGTCTGTTACAGTTTTTCTAAAGTGATATTATAAATTTGTCAGAATACAAGTTTTGTAACCCTGGTTGCTACTTGTAACCAATAGTTATCTAGGGCAACAGGGAAAGCTTTTGATGGAATGGTTTGAGTTCCTTGACTGGAAAAACCTTGTGATATTGGTAGAATTATATATCTGATATACTCTAATTAAAAGGTATTAATTGTGTACATTGATGTTCAATATACATTTCATGTTATGCTAAGTCACCAGGGGTTTGATAGAAAGTCAAGTGTATTCACTGTCATGTGATGTGTAGAATTCATTGAATTTTTTTTCTTAACAGATTGGTTTGTAGCTTGATATCACCATTCAGTGCCATCATGGATGATGATGGTTTTTTTGGTTTTGATTCCACATTACCGGTAAATTGTTACATCCTGTTGATACTTGTTGATAACCCTTTCCCAATTCAGCTTACATTGTTTCTTAATATTTTATAGCCTGTTCGAGTTGGACCTCAACAGGAATTTGGTGATGTGGAATTGGAGGATACATATGATGCACTTAATGATGAAACATTTGGGGTCATGAATGGAGGTATGCTTAGTTTTACTGCATATTTCATTGAATTTCTTAACATGTCAAAGGGTGATGGTTGACATGATTATTTTATCCATTACAGATGATGATTGGGAAGAAGCACATGAAAAGTTAGCTGAATATTTAGGATGTGAAACTAAAGAAAATATCCCAAGTATTAGACCTGTCTTAGGTGTTAGTACCCCTGAAGATGAAGAATGTGCATATCCTGGACCTGAACCAAGAAACTTGAGGAATGCTCGGATAGATGACATAACTGGAAATGTGGAGTTTGAGGTTGAGAATGAAGATGCTGCCCATGTTGCTGCCACTGTCTCACAATTAATTTTGGATGATGACGATATTGAATCTATCATCTCAAGACCCATGAATTACTCCAGAACTATGGAGTGCAAGGTAAAAATATTTTATTGTATAAATCAGTAGGCTATAATTTATAAGTGCTGTAGTTGTTCAGTTATTCATGTGCTTTTCATTATCACAGTTATTCGGGCGCACATCTCCTCCTAGTTCCTTATTTGATTCGGATGCTGTTGGATCTCCTTCGAGACCTTCGATATGGTCAACTCAACTTTCCGACATCCGTAAAACATCAGCACAAACGAAAATACCACCTCAAGAACTTTCTATTTCTTCGCCTTTAAATGGGAATTCATCCGATGCTGCAAGTCATCACCCAAACATGACCAACTTGATGCAGCAACATAAGCAAAGCATGTTCAAAACTGTGGAAGACCTTGAACGAGATTTTCTTCAAAACCAGCCCAAACCTGGGATGACGATGGAGGAATTGGAGCGTAAAATTCTAAGTAACTCGCAAGTGTCTTTGCCTAGAGGAACATTGCTCTCCATGGAAGAAGTGGAGGCTGGATTGACCGGAGATAATCATTCCTCGCCTGTGTGCAGGATTCCTCCTCCACCCCAACAACTACAGCCGCCACATCTCCCGACTCCTTACATGCAAATGCCTCCACCTATGGCTATGAACTTACCTCCACCCATGAGGATGCCTATGACAGCCGCTCAATTACATATGCCTATGGGAGGCATGTGTCTCAGTGGTGATCCTATTCTTCTTCCTGCTCAGGGAAATGTTCAGTGGGGAATGCCTCTTCCTCATCACAGACCACCTCCTTCAAATGCGTCATCTCAAAGAATGGCTGCGGCAGTTGACGAATCACGAAGCGACAGAAACCAGAACCAGAGGAGCCACGCCAATACTTCTTCAGCTGACGAGAGCAATGCAGATGATGACAGCTACACGGGATTGATGTCAACGAAAGAAAAGCAATGGCTCATGAGCATTCAAATCAACCAGCTGATTTCGGACAATCCTTACGTTGACGATTACTATTTCACTGTGCTACGACTGAGGTTTTTGGGTAAACTACAGCAAGGGTAACGATGGAACCAGAGCCAAGAGCCCCAAACTACTTATAAATCTACCGGAACGTGCCAAGATGGAAACCAGAACTTATGCTCCAACACAGTTCGCCAATTCGCTAGGCAAGCTGCAAGTCGTAACTTACACAGCACCACGACGGATCATTGATGTTGGCAATGCGGCTCAGCAAACAACTCCTTCTTCAGAGACCGTTACTCCCTTTCAAGATCCTTTGTTAACCTTCAAGGAAACAAGAAAATTTAAGCAAATATTGCTCGACATTGAAAAGATGTATCTCATTTTGCTTGAACTTGAAGACGCTGAAATGCGCATTAATTCGCTCCCTGAAGATTCGGAAGTTGGGCAGCACCATCAAGCTGTTGTCGATTACCAACTCAAGTTGCAATCTTTTCTGTGTACCGGAGACCGACTCCAACAAATAATGCTCGTCAGAAAGGGGAAGGTAATGCATCGACATTGTTTCTGCTATTAGTTGTTTTACCTTAAAAAATAGATTTAATATGAGTGAAATTTCAATGCAACTCTTTATTAGGTACTGATTCTTCGAGCTTGGGGTCGTCTTACGTCACAGAATCAAGAGCTCATTGTGCGAACAATTCTCGTGCACTGCCTCATCTTGGTTCGTCGAGACACGAATGATCACTTATTGGTGCGTTTCCTTCCGCTCGTCAACGAAGTGTTTGCCTCGGTGGTTGACTTACAAAGGCTTGTCAGTATGGCGCAGCTGATTGATCCTACGCAAAAGAACAGTGGACACCCTGGTTGCGTTACGTCTTCCAAGGTAAGACTCGTTTTTATTAGTGGCGTTTAATCTATATATCTCATTTCATTTTTTTTTTTTCTTATTTTTCCTACCAACAGATGGGTTTCGACGTGATCAGCCTTCTGATGTGTCGGGGTTCAGAGCTGTTACCGAAATGTGTAGATGAAGTCACCCGCACTCAGTGGTTCAACTTTGTATATAATGTTGGAAATGCTGTGGTTGCCAGTCCTACACCTCTTCAAACCGATCTTAGACTGTTAACTGTTGACCTGTTTCAGGCAGCTGGCATGGAAGAAAACAAATTAAAGGCACTCGAAACTATCTTGACAAATCAGCAGGCGTAGTTTGTGATTTATTTCACCCCGCATTGCTAAATTTTTGGAGAGGGTTGATAATGAAATAAAATTCCCTTTCTCTGACGGTATACTCGATGTTTTTGTTTGTTGTTATTTTTTCTCTTAATACGTTTTTGGAAGAGTTTGCGTCGATAATGAGTTTGATTATCTTCCTTTTTTCGTGTGAATGACCCCATGAAGTTCTATTGTCAAAGGCTTACAAGAATTTTTTTTCCACTTACTTTTGATTATGGTTATGTGGGTGCAATTTAAGTGTAAAGATATTTAAAAGGTAATTTGAACTGCTTAAAAATTTACCGGTTGCACCGATAACGGAGATGGTGCTAAACAAAGAAGTGCAATGCTGTTTCAACATGTTAGTAGGGTGGGGAATTTCATCACGCTTACGTTTCGTGCTTCTTAAGTCTAGGAGATAAATATTCGCTTGTCACCTTGTTAGAAAAGAATGAAAAATTCCCTTTTCCTACTTCAATCGTAAATAACATAAAAAAGGCGAGAGGTTAGCGTAAAAGGGTTACGGTACCGCAACCCCTTTGCTTTATCCCTCAGGTGTATAGCTTTATTGTAGGCTGGAGAACCATATTTAAAAAAAAGTGTTGTAAATGCCCTTGAAGTGGTAGCTTTCTCTACGTATTGGATCGCTGCACTCCTCTAGAGCTTTCTAGTTTCTACGCAGCACCCCGCTAGCTAGGACGAGGAGTAAAGAACTGGAGAGTGCAGACTTTCATCATAGCGCTGTAGCGTTGTTTAGTCTACACTCGACTACGACCCAGTGAACAACAGCAGCGACCTAGTGCCGATCAACGGGTCTTGAGATACCTATTTTGACTGCGCACAGAGAGCTTTCACTTTTCACCTTTTTGGTGCCGATCTACAAAGCTGCGACGAACAGTGAGAGGATAACACACGTCCACTTGTATTCATTTGTTTTCAACGGTAAGAAAGAACTTATTTAGTAGAGTGAAGCTTTATTTTCCTATGTTATGGTTCATTTCAAAGAATTCTGCTCCATATTTTGATCAAGTCTCTGCTACTAGACAATAGACATCTAGGTAATTTAGGCTTTTGTAATGTAGTTTCTTGACTATGGAATTGAAAGCTGCCACTGGTACTCACTACATATTATAACCTGAAATTTGGGCCATCTATTATTACTTTCATTGTGGAAAGTTTGCTTTACTAAATGCCTGAGGGTAGACTTATTTTTGAATGCTTTAATCATGGCTTAGTCATTACCGTATTTTTAAAAATTGACTACGTTTAAATTCAACTGTAATCAAATATCCTTAATAATTTTGTTTTAAAGATATTGACATATTTTATCAAAAAAAAAAAAAATTAATAACTCTGAAGGTTTTTAATTACATTTTTAAAATGACAAAAAAGTTCGTACAATGTCAGAATAATCGGTTTATTTGCTCCAAATTGAGGAGAAGGAACACTACCGCGCGTTTAATTGGTGGTTATGTAGCATATCTTTGCTCCATATTCACCTTTTTCTCAAAATTGTTGCACATATTTTCAATCGCTTCTTATTTTACAATTTCTTCATCATGTTTTGTCATCGTATATTTTGTATATTTTATTATTAGGCTTGCGCATTACATGCGGTATTGAACGAAATCCCCGGTAACGCCTGAAAAGTAAAGCGCGCAGTGCTTGCCAAGCTCCGTTACTAGTTTACAGTGTTGGTAGCGTATTTCGATTACCGAGCTCTCTTGCGGGAGGGTTGATTGTTGATGTTGGTTGTCCCGGACGACGCCGAGGCTTCTATGCATTAATAATCGGTTCCAGAACCCGTAAATAAGCCTCGCTAGGTTGACTCACAATAGCTGAAATGCATCAGTCAGTATACGACGCTACCGATCTGTTTGGCCGTTAAAAAGATCATTTCGTCATTTTCTCTGTCGTCATTGTGCGTGTGTACACATAAGTCATTAATACCCTGTAAGATTTGTCAACTATTCTTTTCAAGGTTATTTTTTTTATTGTTATTAATATTATAACTAAAAGATGCTTCAGGGTACAACATAATTAATGTTTCCAGAGTAAAATAACATGTAGATTACGAAATCAATAAGCGCGTTTCCGTCGTGCTGCAGAATAGAGTGGCATGCGTGAGGAAAAAAATTCCGAATTAATAATTACATATATTTTTTTTTACTTAGGAATTTTTCCCTGACGAAGGCTACATCATGGGACACGGAGCGGAAATGAATGGTTGCGGGAAGTGTCTGAAATTTCTCATGTTCACTTTTAACTTTCTAGCCTTTGTAAGTTCCTTAACGCTTCACTGAAATTTTTTTACACTTTGTCTATTGGAGACATATTACTTATTTAAATATGGTCCTCATACGCTAATCAGGTCAACTCCGTTCCGGGGCACTAAATTTTCTTTATTTTAACAGGTTGGTGGAATCATTGTGATGGCTATTGGAATCTGGACCTGTGTTGATCATTCTTACATGGAACAGTTGATTGGAACAAACTTGTACATCAGTGCAGCCTACATCCTTATTGCTACTGGCGTTGTAGTCGTCCTTATCTCCTTTTTGGGATGTTATGGCGCTATCAAAGAAATCAAATGCATGTTGCTCACCGTAAGCGCGTTTGGTTTATTCAATTCATATGAAAAGATTACCATTACATTTTTTTAAACATTATTTTGTAGTATTTTATAGTAATGTTCGGAATCTTCGTGACCATGTTGGTGGGCGGTATTTTGGGATATGCGTTCCGAGCCAATGTAAGCCTAACTATGCGAACTCGTATGTACGCTTCTCTTCAAGAGTACGGAAATAATAGAGTTGTCACCGACGCATGGGATTTTACGCAATCAAAGGTACCACCGTAATAATAAATAATGTTGCCTTCTATCAAACAATTTTGGGAAATTTTTGTAGTTACATTGTTGCGGCGTTGAAGGCTTCGACGGCTACAAGGTCTGGATGACGGAGAATCGCAACTTCAACAGTCAAACACAAGTTCCTATTACTTGCTGTCAAAAGATCTGGACTAGTGGTCAGGTGGGAAATAATGGAATGGTGAATAGTGGATTGGTTAATCCTGGACAATCAAGCTTTGATGGACAGGTATTATATTTCTGCCCATTTCTAGCTACATGTATGGAAATAAGTATCCTGGCAACACTCTTAAATGTATAGCATGAATAGAAAAGGAAGAAATACTAATAAGACGTCTTTTTACTCTCCATTTTTTAAAAAGCCCTTTATGCAGTGCCAGAGATCTCCCAACAGCAATACTGCTTACCTTACGGGGTGTTTGGATAAAGGAACTCAAGAAGTTATCAACCAAGCAGCTATTGTAGGTGGAGTCGGTATCGGTATCGCATTTGTCATGGTAATTTAAATTTGATTGATACTACTGTGCTGGCGATCCGCAGCCGCAGTAGATGACTAAAAATTTATAATATTTACTTTTCTTGCAGCTCATGGGGATGATATTTTCAATGGCTCTCTTCAAAATGATCAAATGAAACTTCTATCATTTTATTAACCGGATGTTGGCACGTCACCTTGAATTACGAAACGATTCAAGAAAAACTAAAATGGACTGCTACTTGATATTTTATATTTTACACATGATGTCTCCAACTAACTATTAGCAGCACTATCACCTCGATCTGAGTGGAATTTCATCATACTGTCGGAATGTCGGTTTAGTAGTTATTTATATTTATTATTTTAGGAAAACCTTGGTGACTGTCCTGCAATTCTTCTATTTCACTTTTCATACTTAATTATGTAGATTTCTATCGTGTCCCCTCAATTTGTAATAGGGGCATTTGAATTATTTTACAAGGTACAAATCGTACATTTGACCGTCTCATGATCATCGTTACGCTCTAAGTTAGAATGCCACAATTACGGCATAAATACGGTTGCGTCTATTAAGGGACAAATCATATCATTTTCTTTCTGAAATCATGTCCTTTTTTGTAGCCTAGTCAAGTGGGCACTATGCACGATTAAATAAGATCAAAGAAATAATACACATCTTTTTGTATTCTGTATACGCTGGCGCTCAATTTTAGATTGCGATTGCGTAGTAAAATATGACATTGGTTTTATTTTCGGTGTAATTCCTTTATTTCCATCCAGCTTTCCTATTCCATCATATTGGCGTTCAACCACATAAAAAACATTTGATTTTAAATTCTAACCGATACCATGTAAAACTTGGCGTGACAGAATGCTTTCACGAACAATCAATAGGGAACAAAAAGAGTCGATAAGTGCGGAAAACACATAAGTCGGTACTCGTGGATTGAAAATAGGTGATGGATCAAGAGTGATAGTTGTAGCTTTTGCCGGTCGTCTCTGGGACTTCAATTTGGGTAACATGCCGAAATGAAAAAAATCCTGTCAAAAATGTAAACATTTAAAGATTCCATTTTAAATGCAATCGTACAATGCTACAAATTTAAATTAGGCGTCTCGCGGCACCTAGTGAGTGTCTTATTTCGTATTGTGATTTTCACAGAGTGGTGGCGCTCGAGTCTAGGCAGCGGGTAGGCTAAAGCAGACTAACACAGATTCACACGTGGGAAGGAAAGTCGTAATCGTAACTCGAGATTAATAATCTGTAATTTCTCATAGAAGTTTTAATTGGTAAAGATACAGGAAATATTGTGTCCTATATTGAAGAAATGAACGGTCCTGCACAAACGTCACACAGGGCAGGTCTGCTAAAACAGCAGAACAAGTCTCACAAAAATGGAAGACATAGGACCAAGAGTGAAATCGATAAAACCAACAAAGGTAACTACTTAGCCCTATAAAACAATTTGCAAAACAATCTGAAATTTGTTTGGTTTAGGTCGTGTTCATGTCAAAGTTGCTTCAAGAAAGAACAAAAATAAAGATTTGAAGCGAGATGAACGTAGGAAGAAGGCGAATCAAATCCGCCAGAAGAAAAGGGAGGAAGTATTAGCTAGAAAGAGAGAAATAGGAGGAGATGATAATGCACCTATTGTAGTTGCAATTATACCACTTGGGCAGTCTGCTAACATTGAACAACTTATGGCACATGTTAAGAGCTGTGATGAAAATGCCAAAATAAGTACTACAGGCTGTGGAGTTTTCAACCTCATGTAATTTACATTGTTTAAACTGTTTATGTTTAAAAATACTTTGTCATCATATTTTTTCTTTCCTATTCGAATTCAGGTTGCCAAGGTTCCGTCAACATTTCAGTGTTATCATCCCCAAACCAGGAAATTTATATGCAGCATTAGATGCTTGCAAAGCTGCCAATTGCGTTGTTTTCCTTATGTCCCCACCAAGCGATACTTCAAGTTTGGCTGGCCCTAAGAGCTCAGATAATGATGGATACCTAGGTATTGACCAACCTGGTGAAGAATTACTTGCAGCAGTAATGGCTCAAGGACTGCCTACGCCACTTTTTGTGCTTAACGATATTGAAAATGTCCCCTTGAAAAGACGTGGCGACTATAAGAAAGCACTCAACAAACATCTAGAACGAATTATTCCCATTGAGAAACTTCACGTCATTGAGAAGGAGAATGATACATTGAGGCTTCTCCATCAAATCGGATCCCAGAAGCAGCGGCCAGTTTACCAACGTGACATGAGATCCAACTTGCTCGCAGAGGAAACCAAGTTCGTTCAGAATGATGCAGACCCAACAGTCGGCTGTTTGATCGTTGACGGCTTCATTCGTTATCAACCTTTAAACGTTAATGGCCTTGTCCATATTCCAGGATGGGGTGATTTCCAACTTGAAAAAATTGAAGTCCAAAGAAACCCTGGTGGTAAGTCTATATATTTTATGTATATACATACATGGTCTGTACTAATTATCAATTACCCAATGCTGTTTTCTAGAATTCTTTTTGCTGGAGGAAGCGGATCCCTCGTTACAAGAAACTCTGAAAACTGAAAACGACCCAGATCCATTGAATGGAGAACAGACCTGGCCATATCAAGAAGAGATGGAAGATCATTCTGGTGAATTGGTGAAGGAGGACACTGAGGCCAATGATTCCGATAAAAAGAAGTCTCTTCGGAAGGGAGCCTCGGAATTTCAAGCCGCATGGATTAAGGACGACGACTCGATTGACGAAGAATCTGATGAGGATGATAATTCTACTAGCAGTGAAGGATGTGAGGACATGGTTGATGATGCAAGTGATGGAGAGGAAAACCCCATCAACGATGATGAAGATGAAATGGAGTCCGTTGGTGTCCCTGAGAGTGAAATTGACGATCGCCACTACGATAAGAAAGTCAGCTTTGCCGATGAAGAAGAAGATCTCAAGCGTATCAAAGGTACATTCACCTTGGCATAGATTGTATGGAAATTTCTTTTAATTCTATTATTATGGTTATTAAAATGCAGATGCTCGTGAAGATGAACTTTTTCCGGATGAAGTAGACACACCTCGTGAAATGCTTGCAAAGGTGCGCTTTCAGAAATATCGTGGGCTTCATTCTTTTCGAACTTCGCCATGGGATCCGAAAGAAAACTTGCCGTTGGACTATTCGCGTACTTTTCAATTTGAAAATTTCCAGCGAACCAAAAAACGAATATTGAAGGAAGAGAGAATTGGGGCCAAGGTATGTTTTATTTTGTGTGCATAGTATTCTTTGCGCATTTTGTTGTAATAATAATATAATTTCTCCCTCTCTCTCAAGCCTGGCTGGTACGTTCGTGTTTATGTTAAGAACGTTCCAAGTCATTTGGCCGTGAGTCTTCCTACAAACTACCCGTTGAGTTTGATTGGATTGCTTCCTCATGAGCAAAAGATGAGCGTGGTAAACGTCGTTTTGAAAAGGACAAACAGCAGCCGAGACCAACAACCAGTTCCATCGAAGGAGCGTCTGATATTTCACGTAGGCTACAGGCGCTACGCTGTTGAACCTATCTTCAGCCAACACACCGCGGCTAATAAGCACAAGGTTGTCCATGTTTTCTTTTTTGTATCGGCTAAGCTTATTCATTGTATATTTTTTTTCGTAGTTTGAACGGTTCTTCCGCCCAGAATCGGTGGTGGTGGCGACATTCTATGCCCCGATCATCTTTCCTTCGGCATCTGTGCTTGTCTTCCGTGAGAAAAAGGATGGCTCTCAAATCATGATAGCTACGGGATCTGTCATGTCTGTGAATCCAGACCGAATCGCAGTGAAGCGAGCTGTTTTGTCAGGACCTCCTTTCAAGGTTCATCGTAAAACAGCCGTCGTGCGCTTCATGTTCTTTAATCGTGAGGATATAGAGTGGTTCAAGCCAGTTGAGCTTAGGACCAAGTATGGGCGACGAGGTCACATTCGAGGTAAATTGTATTTTTTTTTTTATTAGGTCTTTGAAATGAAAAGCATTTTATTGATTTATTTACAACATATCGTTCTTAACTTACTTTCAGAACCTCTGGGAACACACGGTCACATGAAGTGTGTTTTTGATGGGCCTATTAAGTCGCAAGACACAATCATGATGAATCTATACAAGAGAGTCTTTCCCAAATGGACCTACGATTCCAACGTATCAGCTCCTCCTTCACTTTATGGTGACGAAGTTGAAATGGAAGATGCTTCCAAAATGTTGATGTCATGAATACAACCTTGTGTTTCGGTTGGCAAAGGCATTTTTTAAAAATTGAATTGTGCACATCAGTCACTCGAACACTCAGCGCCAGTAACTGATATTAACTTAACCATCATCAAATTGCATTATGTTATTATGTTAATGTAACCAACAGCAAAGCGGAAACCGCTTTAATAGAGGATATTGAGCATTAATTTAAAATATATGCTTGAAAAGTGTTAGATAGCCTGTAAGGAATAGGAGTGAGCCATTTCAAATGTACATCTAAAAGGTGATGATTTATTTTTAAACCATGAGATTGTACAATATAATTTAATTCTGCAAATAGCTTACACATAAAAGGAATATAAAAAGATAGGAATAACAGATTTAGTACATTCACTGATTCTGATTCACAATCTTTGTATAAAAAACGTTGCAGAGGTATCGTGGATACAACACTTCATAAAATAAATAATAAATTATGGAAGGCCCATCATATCAAGAAAGTGGTTGAGCCGATCGTTTATCATAGAAACAAGAGATGGATGAAGACCTCCAAGCCAACGAGCGGGTAAGCGTGTGTAACCGCTGATGCATCCCAAAATTCCTCCGCAGACTGCCCCGTAGATGCGGCTCTCTCTCCCTTGAAAGAGCACTTGAGTAAGGGTGGATTCGAAGTTTGTCTCACAGTTTACACAATCAAAGGCAGCATCCATTACACGATCCAATTCATCTTTATCCTAAAAGGATTGAGAGACACAATGCATGAGAATTAATTAACTATTGTTAGAATATGTATATTTTTTAACCATTTGGACGCCAGAAGTATCTAACACACCCAAGACTTGCTGGATTTCATTCGCTTCATAACCCTAAAATTGAATCAATTTTGTAGAATAAAATTAATTTTTTTGAATTTTGTTTTTTAACAATATACTACCTGTAAAATTAAAGCCACAATGGAGGCCAATAGTGACGATGCTTTAACCAACCGTTCGTGATTATGCGTTGTTTGGCAGACGCGAATAGCATTTGACTGTACTTCTGAGAGGTTGTAGAACTGCGGGAGACCAGAAATAATAGCCATAGGGAGTGCATGTAAATCTTCACATACAATTTCTTTCAGTTGTCGCGCGGTATCTAAGGCAGTCGAATGCGGATCTCTGCAAAATCCTTCATGAGCCAGAAGTCGGTTGATGACTGTCGATGTGATGAACGACTGGGAATTTGACTTTAAATCCTTGAGCCTATGGGCGATGTCAAGTTCGTCCAGCACACCGCACCAGTCCAACATGGAATTGAAAACTACAAACTTTTGTTTCCAGAAAATAAAATTACCATTTATTTGGAAATTTAAAAGTTTGGGAAAACTACTGACCATGAAATCTGACACACAGGTGGTTCTTCCGCGCTGAAAATGGGATCGGTGTTCATCTTGTACAATATTAGCATGATCTAACCGGCCCATACCATAATAAAATTCTATGTCGTCCTTTTCTAAAAACTCAGTCGCTACGCCGAGAGTATCGCCCAAAATAGCTCCATACAGCAAACCTTTTTTTCCATGGAGAAATATAAGTCAAAACGAGAGAATTAAGAAATTTCTTGCCAATGACTTACCAATGATTTTGTCTCGAAGATCATCTTGACTACATCGTGTGGCATGCGACGGCAAGAGTAAAGGTGTGAGAGCGCGACTTGAAGGCATTGTTGTTTGGGTGAGAGTCTGCACGTATGAAGACATACTCTGAGCGCGAGGTGTGTCCTCCAGCTGTGATCGGGCGATATTGGATCGGATCCGCGGAAATAAATTGAGTTTCTTGAAGGGTAACACCTCTGGTGCGTTAGCTTTGAGAAACATTAATAATTTTGAAGAACTGTTGCACAAATCTTGAGGGGGATTCACACATTGATTGTGGGAGGCAAGTAAGACATACAAATTTGTACAATGACCCAATGAATGTGGTATACGTGTAAGATAATTGTGTGAAACATTCAACCTGGCAAGATTCTTTAGCTTTCCAATTCCTCTAGGAAGGCTGTGAAGGCTATTAAAAGACACATCTACCATTTGAAGCTTTGGCAAAAGACACATTTCTTCTGGAAGACAGGTAAGTTTGTTGTCGCGTAGAAGCAGCTCTTCAAGATGAAACAGCAATGCGATGCTAGATGGAATTTCCGTCAATGTGTTGTAGGAAAGGTTCACATGTGTAAGATGAGGCATTCTAAGAGCTATATTTGAATTGATATGGCTTATGTTGTTGAACGATCCATCAACGCGAGTTTGAAGGTTTGTGGTTTCTAAGATTGACCATGGAAGATCAGTAAGGGATGCCTCTGAGTATACCCCTTGGATATGCTGAAATTGTTAAAAGTGTATAATCAAAATGAGACATTTTCAGAGCCTACACACTTCATTTGATTTTTGCCTCTTAGTAGTAGAGTAAAGATAAAAATGACAAATTTCAAGCCTTGAATTTGTTTTGAGTCTTTGCTTCTTTGTCCAACCATTTCATTATTAAAGAGTTCAAATGAATTTCAAATTCAAATCAGAATCAGTTAAAGCCAATAGAAGGCTAGGTTAAAAACTGAATGAAATAGTGAATTTTATAGGGTAAGTGTGTTATTCATTTAACTTAATACTTTTGGATTTTAAAATATTTCAATAATATATTTTTATTTCAGTGTTTTACATTTAAAATTTAGGGTGGAATATGTTACCTTCAAAAATTGATTGTGAGATACTTTTCGGCTAAAATCCAAGCTTTTATTTGTTATCAAATCATGTAACCATTCTTCCGTTGGATCTGCAATATCACGCTGAGTAGTACTCGTTCCGATAACATTTCCCATTCTCTGATCTCTCAATAAATTACTGTCAGTGTTAGTAAATTTTAGAAAACCACTTCACTCAAGACCACAGGATAAATTCAAAAATGAGCGAGCAATATTTCAAAGGACGTCAGAAAGTGGTCGTAACAGAATGTAAAAAAGAGAATATGACACGTGTACTTCTAAGAAATCCCCATAGCACAATATCACCAGGCACTAATAATACTTCTGCACGAACGTTCCCGTCTTCCCGATGTGCAATTGTAAACATAAATAGATCACGGTTGCCAGATTTCTTGACAATCTCACTCATCAATTTTCACCAGAATCACAGCCAGAAATCCCAAATATTGCATTAAAATGTATACGATCATTTGCAGATTATTTCCAATTGATACATGTGGATTCGTCCTGAATTCATTATCTGCCAATTATGATTTCAATAGCCAAGCTACATTTTAAAAGGTTATGAAGTTTTGCTCCGAAAATGCGCAATGATTATATATTCTTGATAAAATTACAAAAGGGATCCACTCAGCGAACAACAGCTGATGTAATACATTTAATATTTTTTTACATGAAATAAACCAATTATAGAAAAACCGAGAAAAAGATTTTTTAATATAGATAAAATTATTCGATTGCAGAAAATCTGTCAACAGTGAAATACAGGAATGAGTAAAATCCATTTCCACTTTTTAGTACAAGATCCAGTCTCAGGCGGCGCATGGTTGAATTTTTTTTTTTAAATATTGTTATTGTGTTTTTCATTACTTGCCAAGTTTTTGCACGGAAGGTTTTGTAAAATCTAGAGAAATTGGTGGATACTAACTTAAACATAATAGTTTTTTTCTTGTATTTCCGACTTAAGTTAAGCGAATAATTTCACAACAATGACTTCTGGAAGGTGTCAAGAACTTTTTCCACACATCAGGCAGTCCTTCAGAGACAGTTTCAATTTTCCTCACAAAAAAATGGTTCAGTGGTTTCCTGGACACATGAATCGAGGTATAATCAATTTTGTTTTTCCTGTAAATCCCATGTTTGAGTCAATTTAAATATTTTTTCTCCTTTTCAATATAATAAAGGCCTCAAACAAATGGAATATACCTTGAAAGCTGTGGACTGTGTATTGGAAGTTCATGATGCCAGAATCCCAATATCAGGAAGGAATCCAAGATTAGCTCACAGCTTTCTAGCACCTAAGCCTTATGTTCTTTTATTGAACAAGTCAGATTTGATTCCTAAAGAACACCATACTGCTATAAGATCAATGCTAAAAGAAACTGAAAATATTGATCATGTAATATTTACTAATGCCAAGGATCAAGCTTGTGTTGGATTGAAATCAGTAGGTTAATTTTTACTGGAATCAAAATTTAATTTAATCTAGTTTGATATAGCTTCTGCTATGATGATTAATATATGTAGTAAAACATAAATTTTTATTAGGTGATAAAAAAAGTCGCACAACTTGTTGTTGAAAGTGAACGTTACAATAGGAAAGACGCAAAGGATTATAATGCTATGGTGAGTTTGATAGAATTTTTATTTATTATTTACTACAGCAGCTCATTATGATCTTCCTGTTCCAATTTCAGGTAATAGGGGTTCCTAATGTTGGCAAATCTTCGTTGATCAATGCTATTCGAAGTTTGCACATGAAAAAGCGAGGAGCATTGGCAGTAGCTCCAACAGCCGGAGTTACGAAGGCCGTTCACGAAAGAATGAGAGTCTCCAATAGTCCTGCTGTTTACCTCTTCGATACCCCTGGAATTATGAATCCCAACATCAACTCAATGGAAACAGGGATGCGATTAGCTGTCTGCTGTATGTGTCTTTTTTTGTTGTTATATCTTACATTATATAAATAATATATTAGTGACACGAATCTTAATAATAATTCAGCCAACTTCAAGGACCATCTCGTCGGCGAAGAAGTAGTGGCAGACTACTTGCTGTATTGGCTTAATAAAAACGAGGAATTTGGCTATGTTTCTGCCTTGGGATTAGCAGCTCCTACGGATAATATCAATGATATTCTAATCCACATCTGTGTGCAAAAGAACTTGCGACACAAGAAGCGTCATATTGACGGTGAGTGATATTTTAACTTAAAAATCAATTTTATCATTTTCCCTCATTCAACTTATTATACATTATGCAGGAAGTTACAAAGAATTTCCTGACCTAAAGGGAGCGGCGCAAGTTTTCATTTTGTCCTTCAGGCAATTACAATTTGGCCCTATACTTTTAGATAAAGATCTAGTCTGTAAATTGCAAAAATAAATGTAACAAAGGTAGTGAATAATGCCATGTCGATTGTCAAATATGATTTGCATAGTACGCTTCTGAATCACGTTCAATTTGAAGCTGTATTCTTTGAATAAAATTTAAAATCATGCAATTAAGTAAATGAGATAGCACACAGAGTAAAAGAGGCAATTAGAAATACAGCCTGGAATGTGTTAGAAGAATATTATAATTGAAGTTGAGAAATACTAAAAGGTGTATGATAAAAAAGGTATTGGATAATGGAAATGTTATTAAGAAAACAAATGATGATAGGAAAAACTTTTTGGATAATTATGATAATAATCGAGACTTGGAATAAATGAAATGCGTACGAAAATGTCAAAATTCACTGAAATTCAACGAGAAAGATCAAGAAAAATATGAGATTTTTAAAGAATTTTATAGAGATAATAGGCAAATAGGAAAAAACCCTATACTGATGGCGAATTTTTTCGTTGAATATGGCGTAATTCTTTTCTACTCATAGTCAGGCTGCTAAAATCAATGACTGACAAACTTGGAATGGATGGGACTTTGGGGTCAGAATTACCTCCACTTGATGAGGATGGGCCGTTGGAAAGGGGAGTCGTAGATCTCGATTCCATAGAATCCTTAACAAAAATAGGTTTGCGTAAAAATGGGCGGAAGGAAGGGTTCTGCGTAACACATGGCTCGATCTCGAGGATCAAGCGATTAGCGCGGCGATAGGTGACCAATCCCCCATTATCACCTTCATCTTGATCTTTGATCTGATTCTGTTTATTGGCGTCGGAGCGTGCGCTGCGATAGGTGGACGATACTTCGTATTTCGTTTTTTTCCGTCCTGCCGCTGGTTGAAGAGACTGAAGAAAATCACCAGGGATTTGCCCCACCATTTTGTAATACTCGTATAGAGCTCGTGCTAAATTTCGTCCAGCTCTTTGATCTGTTCAAATTAATTTAAAAATCGATTAGTAAAGCAGTCCCTAAAAATATGTGGTAATCCATTACATCCGTCTTCGTCGTAGAGAATAATATCAGTGGAATGAGGAAGTTGAAAACCCATCATTGAAACAAATAAGCTGTAGACATTCACATGCTCTTTCACGACGCCACTTAAAAACCTGGAGAAATAGAAGTAATTCCGATATTTAATTGATTAATAATTATTACATATCATTTCAACGAGTTTGCCCCGTTTTTATAATAGAGCGTAAGAGTGAAACCTTCGCGCTGTGCCGGCTTTAAGCGAATCCTTGTTGTACATACAATTTCCCATGCTGAAATCCTCAACCGTTTGGGCGTAAATTTTCCCGAATAATAAGTGCCTTTCAAATCTGTGCAACGAGTCAATCCAAACAATTTAGCGTGTTATTCCTCGAAAAAAAAAATGCTTTGCGCCGAAAAGCCTATAATCTACCTTAAGAAATCGTCGTAAGAATTGCCATAGAGAAAGGTTCCCAAAAGAGAATTATGAGCGTGCAAGTCCAATATAAATTCCAGGCTATTATCCTGTAAATTCAACACTCATTACCTTCTAAGATTTATAATGACAAATACGAATAAAATTAAGCTTATACTGATTGATTGTCTAAATGCCGGATCACGTCCATTGCTGCTTTGACTGTTGGGTGAAAATATTCGGAAAAATCGTTCCAGACTCGATTCAAATCGGCTCCAACCACCGAACATCTATATAAATTTTTTTATGAAAATGTATTCATGTAAGGTTTTTAATGAACTTACCTCTCATTGCCATTGAACACCTGTATCCATATATAAATTCATTATTATAAGAATTTTAAAATCGATCATTATGGTAGCCTACCCCATCTGGATTCATCATGGGAATGATTTTGAATTCACAATGTTCTCGTAATGCCACGGCTATGGGCTGAGAGCTCACTAAAAAATCGATTAAGCCTAATTATAAGTAAAAAAGAATCAATGCAATATATGTCTATATTTAGTCCTCAGCTCCTTAGTCAGTAGATTATGTAAAAAAAATCCAAACCTTGACAAAAAATGGAAGCTGGCGACGCTCCTGGATGGGTGCGACACATAACAAATACGGTTTTCTTCTTTAAACATTTTGCTTCTTCATCTGTAGTCGGACTTGGACTCGTGATGGTTAACAATTCGATAGGCCGATTTTGCTTCAATTCAATAGTTAGTGTTAATTATAATAAAATATACAAAATTTAATTTTTGTTATTACAATGCTGTTGCCGATGACTTGGCGGTGAATAACAGAAGGGAAATGTTCTTGAATCAAATCCATGTAGAATTGCAACTTTGAGAAGGAGTAGGGGTAAGTCAGAGCAATTTGATAAACATCTTCCTCTACGTCAAAGTTGATTGCAAGACTTAGAACGTAGCGATCACCGTGGTGAGGAGATTGATGATAAAAGACTTGAGTGGTCGGCATTCTTTCCCTGATTAATGAATAAATTTCTGGTTATAATTGGGGTGTCCCATCGGTATTACGGTAGTAAAGAAAGAACCATTGAGGCCGTGTGATGGATTTGATCAGTGGGGTTAGTCCAGCACTTAGTAAGGTTGATTCTCGAGAAAAATTAATAATGTTCAAAATGACTCTCTGAAAATAATTCAATCAATTGATTAAGTCCTGAAAGATCTGAAAAATGTGGATTGCGAGTACGGGTAAGGTAATAAAACGTTGCCTACTTGATCCAAACGGACATTATCGATGGTAAAATTGAACCAGAATCGATGACGAGGGTTACAACTGTCGGATCGAATATACAAATCATATTCAAATTCGCTGACATAATCGATTCTTCCGAGATTTCCCGTTTCAAAGGATGCGTCCAGGCAGAGATGACCCTTTTTGGCTTTTCCCGAATGTCCAGGCGGGCGCATAACCTGGACATCTCCGACAAGATAATGTCAAATATTCTAACTTAAAAAATTAAAAGTCTTCGATGGAAAAACTTACCATCCGCGTTACATTACCGGTTCCATCTTCCTCGTCACTCTCCTCGCTCTCTGCTCATTTAAGTCCAAAATAAATTACAGCATTAATTCATTTTCAATCAAATATACTTTTTAAAATATATAATATATTAATTCACGTCCACTAGAGATTTAATTAAATATCGACCAGCTTTAGAGAACATGTTGGTATGTTCCAACGGATCGTAGGGCATCAAGGTAGTCATGTTGCTTGTTGTGAGGTAGAGTTTGAACTGCTTGACATATTCCCAAATACCGAACCATGTATATACTTTCCAAGTGACCAATATACTTGAAACCTTTCGCAAGCACGTCATAGTTAAGGCTTGTTTTTGTTTGTTTACGGGCTTTCGCTTCAGAAGCAAAACACTTGTCGATTTATTTAGGGGCTCCGTGACTGGCTGAACCAGTGTAGCAAGCTATATTAGCCTTCCGAGCGTACCGATTTTATGTACTCCTAAATCGTTTCGTTTCCCCCTTCCTCAGCTTGTCAAGCTGTAATCAATATTTACTAAGACCTATGTTAGGTGTGACCCTACTCGTCAATCATCAACAGGTATATAGGCTATAATAAAGCTTGAGTGCCAATGATGATGAGTATCAGGAGCAGGTGTGCAGAGTGTAAACCCCTTTTCCACGTACGCGGCTCTACACGCGTGATAAATAAAAGGGTTCAATAAAATGGGTGCAGCGAGATTACGTCGAGTGTAATCGCTGATTGATCGACTTTAGGTGCAAATAGAGGCTCAAAATGTTAAGAGTGCACGATACCTGCTCGATTAGCCATGATACAGTATCAGGAAGAAGGCCGTCACTTACGGAAGGAAGGAACCAAAAGCGATTTAATGGCGACTGGACATTAGCACGAGCCTTGCGTAACCAAGGGCAACTCCCTAACAAGAAAATAACACACGGAATCTCCGTGACAACAAACCTCATGCAATAAAGCCCTTTTTTCATACAGCAACTTAAAAAGTGTTTATTTAGCTTGACGATATGATCCATTTCGCATGTTGGAGTATAAAAATGAGGAGGAAAAGAAAATTATGTCATGAAAGAACAGCAGCAGAACCGTCATTCCATCGAAAACATATCGGAATGGGTAAGCCAAATATATAACTAGGAAAAAATGAAAAAAAAATCAACTTGGAAGTAATAATGTAAAGAAATCTTGGATGATCGAGAAACGAAACAGATTTGAAGTTTTCTTTTCTAAAGAAATCGTTTTCTTGATTTTATTCATTCTCTCCTTTCGATCTTTCTTCGACTTTGCTTTAAGAAAATAATGTTACATACAAAGAGATGAGTAAACAAAGAAATAATGGGCATGGCGAAATATATATTATAAAAAAGCAAAAAGAAAAAAAAAAGTTCAAAAGTCTTCGACGAGAATTGATTGTTGTTTTGTTTTCTACATAATATCGAGTCTGTCGTCATGTTGCGTTCGTCTTTCATTTATAACTGCTTATTATTATGTTGTTGAGATTAAATTCGAGCTGATCTGGGCAAGGACCTTTCATGACACACCGAAATTGTAAATCTTAATGCGCTGAGGACTAGCGAGTACATTTGAACTCGAAATTATTCAATAGTAGATGGCACTTGTTTTTCCGCTTTAACCCGATTCCTGGTCCCAGCTCGTCCCTTTCGAGTGGTGCTCTTACTGGTGGTGCTCGCGGTGGTGGTAGAAGGCGTCGTCGTCGTTGTTGTCGTCGTAGTTGAAGTCGTCGTTTTATCCCTCATTTTCTTTCCTCTTCGCTGCTGACGATCTGGTTATAGAGATTTTTTTATTGATATACGAGTTTATATTATTTTTTCATTTTAATATACCAACCATCAAGAACGACGACAGATTTGGAAGTAGTGGAGTCGGCCTTGAAGACAGCTTTCGGATCGGAGCAATCTACCTGTTTAAAGGCTCGAACTGCATTGCGTATAACCTGGATGAACGCCAATTTAAATAATTAGCATAACGGAACTGGTACATGTATATTGAAAAATAAGACAACCTTTGATTTCTTTGTCCAGGGTAGAACGAGAGTAGGAACAAGTTGTCCATTTCGCTGAACACCCATTACGAGGAATCGGTCTCCGTTATTACTGCCGTCACTTTGAGAAACCGATCGACTTAGGGCGACAGCGTTGAACTGATCATGACAGCAATCGTCACCCAGTTCCATCACCAGGTTGGGACGTTTATTACGGCGCCACTCCTCGCGCAATTCGGTCGACATCTTCAACATTTTTGATTTCTTAGCGCTAACTTTATTGCGTCGCATCCGTCTCAGCTTGGTCCTGGCCACTATAAAACAAACAATTTTAAATTTAGATAAAAGAAATTCCATTGGCAATTCTTTAATATTAAAAAAGATGACATACCGAAATCTGCGCGACAATAGTGGTCCATAATGTTTTCGTACGTATCAGCCTCCTCGCAAGCCTGGCAGTCGCTTTCTGAAAGGCAATTAATTATATTTTAGGTTCAACATTACGATAATATGTTTCATTCAGAAAGGAAAATTTAATACTTTTTAAAATTTCTTTTCTAAAATGGCTGACTTGATTTAACATAAAGTTTGTATTATCAAACAATAAAAAAACTGTTGCAATCATCTTGATTTAAGTGTATAGTGCTGATTTAGCAACAGGGGTCGCTCTTAGGAAACAAAGAGCTTGTGATTCTATTGACAAGTGATGGATCGTTTGAGAGTGTGGGCCAAGATCTATGTCGCTCTTCTCTCCCTCTTCTAAGCTCTAACGTGGCATTGATTAGGCATCACCATCCATATAGGTGCTGTGTCCGGGTCCCTTAGATTTGTCCCTGTCTCTTTCCATATCGGTACAGGAGCATCTCTTTCTCCTCATCATCCATCAACGCTATGGCACAATGAGGAAGAAAGAGGAGCAGCTACCGCGATGTTTAGACGTGTGGGCATTGATTGTTTGTTTATGATTTACGTGAGAGTCTCCCCTTGTCTGACCATGCCTGAGCCGGGCGCAGCGGGTGGTTCGTGGCGCAGGTGGAAACGGCAGGGGACAACCCTGCGTCTGGCTGCTGTCAGAACACAATCTATCTACGCAGTATATACACTCCCAATCAAAACATGTTTGCGCTATATTTACCATCAGATGATGATCCACCAGAGGAAAGGGGTCCGATGCACATGTCGTTGTCCTGTGGGAACTTGTCACAGCGAAGCATGTCTGGCCACGGGTAACCGTAAGTCTTCATGCGCCCTTCGCAGCCTTGACGAACGCGCTCACACAAGCCTCGACAGGGATAGATCGGTCTGTCAAGACACACGGGACTGTAATGAAAAAAAGTTAATTTCAATCCAACAAAGCACATTGAAATGCGACTAAACATTACCTAAACAACGAACAGAGAAAAAGTTGAGTGTCCGCATGGCAGCGGACGTTAAGGAGAGGGACCCAGGAAGCTGCCTGTTGAATGACTTCTGCCATCGAATCGTGATCCAGCAGGTTGGGTAGACGCATCTTGGAATAGCGGATGCCGTGGCAGAGCGACAGGTTGCGTGGAATGTCCAAGCAGGTGGGCTGGGCCGAACGCCCTCCGCTCAAACCCCAATCGGGGAAAAATGTATCACCTCCTCCGACGCCGCCGACGCCCCCGCCGCCGCCGATGACGCCGCTACCATGACAACGAGCCACAAAGATCGACACTACCAAAAAGAGAGTAGCAACCCTAAGCGACACTAGCTTGGGCAACCTCTGATGACGACGCCCGGCGCCAGAAACAGCCATGGCACCGTACTCAGCACTGAATCAATTAACTGGGCGTTGCACTCCGGCAGGCGCAGTCGTAACGTCTTTGTCTGCTGCTAGCGCGTCTTGATATGTTGAAATCAACAGACAAGATTCATGGATGGTAGACGACGTTATCGTTCACCGGCAGTCAAATGGGTTGTGATGAGACGGTTCACTGATTTCGATTGGGTCCGCTTTGTTGCCGATGAACAAGTTAAAAACCACTAAAGAGCTCACTGAGGAAGGTACTGGACCAGAGTCACGTCGATCCTTGTCTCAGCACCGAGCTAGAAGGCGGAAACGGAGCGTGAGAAGATCGTGTCCGTTGACGAGCCCGTCTGGTATGGAACTGAGCCAATCGAGAACTGAGCAGCTGACATTTGAGAGGATATGAGCCTCATCGTTCTTCCTTATATTCTTTCTCTCCCCCTCTCTCGTCGCTTTGGCCATCCCCCTCCTCTTATTCGTCTCTCTTCCCCTCGAGCTGCGCTGGCCAAACATTTCATCTGCGTGTCTACTCAGCTTGTTTGCCCGTTGCACTCACACACACACATACTATCTTTATCTCTCTGTGCACTATCTTCTTCTTGTATATGTAACATTACTTTTAACTCATACAATTTGTTTACATTTTTTATTGTTAAATATAATCCACCTATACTGTAATGCAACAGAAAACATACTTTGTGACTTCCCGTTTTCTAGCTTTCAATAAATGACATCAGCTGCTATAATACCGATGATGCGCCATTGAATTTAAAGCTCTGTGCCTACATTATTTCAAAGGTAAAATATACCTACTGTATTCTTTGAAAAATATTCACACGCTAACTTATAAATATGACCTTTGACCTGAAAAAGACACAAAAGAGACCCGAGTGATGTGGGTCTGTACGTGGATTTTTTTTTGAAGTAAGTGTTAATTGTTTTCGACCTCCCATTGAGATAAGGGTCTTGGCGCACGTGTATCCCACAGCATGACCCCTTAAAGTATCTGCAGTGTAAACAATTTTTGAAAGGTTGCACTATTTTTTATTTTATAAATAAAATTATAAAAATCGAGGATTAATAAAATACAAAAAATAAAATAAAAATAAAGATTGTTAAATCATTATCAAGTGTATTTTTTCTTAACTCAACAACTGTTTGGAATTAACATGAGCAATGTTGTGGGATAAACATTACAATTTACAGCAGTTGTCAAAAGTTGCTTTCTAAACTTCTTTTTGTTTTGGTTAATGATGAGTCCACCCCTCCAGATTCCATCGCTAATTGCGCCAGAGGGAGCAAAAATCTTGGAGCAGGTGTGCCGTTAAGTCTTAATTCCTCTTGGTTCAAAAGAACCGGCATTATCACTGTATCACTGTACTTAATCTCTTTAACTGTAAGCAAAGTGTTAAACTTTAACAACAACAAACGCAACCTGCTCGTATCAGCGCTTAACAAGCATTTGCTAGCCTGCTTGAGGGTTATTACCGTTAACTACGTTTCTATTGCTAATCAACAATAAAACATTTCACCGATCTTAATCTGAATTTTCAGATTAAGATCATTTTTACAGGTTCATTTAAATTAATGAACTGGTGAATGTAAGAAAGTCAGTAATTTATGAAATGAATAAGCAAATAAATAATTTCTTTCAACACGTCTTTAATGTAATAATGGTTAATGAAGTCGAATAATGGGAACTTACCTTAATGAATGAAGAAGAAAAATCAACAAAGAATTACTATGACACTGTTCTCTCTAGTAAATCCTCGCTAACGTACGTGTATTGAAAAGCCCCATGTCTTCAAAAGCTTGATGAATATCACAGACATTTGGTTAGGATGAAGAGCTAGAGAGGTAAAACCAAGGAGGTGAAAGCCATTTTTCAGACCCCCAAAACGAAGAAAAAGAAAAGCTAGAGGAATTTCGCACTATAATACCAAATTTCATCAACTACGCGGTATCCGGAGCGGTATCTTCTTCTTTTCTTTCTGATGCCGACACGATTCCTCTTATTCACATTAACTATTTTCCAGATGAATATCAGTTATCATGGTTATGAGATGGATTTTAAAAAAAAGCAAATAAAGAGAGGACGTTAGCTTTAAAAAAACGCCTATGTAGAGGTGAGCTTCAAAGTATTTGGTGAAAAATAAACCCAAGAAGTGACTTCATGACTTTTAAATGTTTTTATCTATCATATGACACAGGCACGCTTAGAGCTTTCACAGTTTCAAAATGGAACAGTTATCACGGTACCACACATACGTGCCTCGAAACAATTCCATTTTCCGTAAAACATTTTTTTATTGAGAGGATCTTCGAATCCGTTTAACCAGAGTTTAGAAGTTTTTGGATACTTCCTAAGAATTAATTATTAAAAATTAATCTAAATCATACAATTCGTTCATTCAAACTACGTAATGGCTTACACTTATGATACTTCGCTTATAGATTTTTTTTCTTACACACATCTTTACATACTTAAATGAAAATTTATTTTAATTAATTAAAGGTGGGATAGGATTATTAGGATCTTAACCGTATTTCGATTTTTGGTACTTGTTTTTCCTCAAAACGGCTATGAATAAATTTTTTAAAATTTTTACCAAAATTCTCTTTTTTCATGTTGGTATTTTAAATCGCGACCAGTAGGTGGCGTAAATTTATTCTTTTTCGAAAAATGATTTTTTTTTTAATATAATATTTTTCCAATCACCGTTTACCGTTTACGCATTCAATCCATCCATCCATCCAAATCTAAATAGTCATTAAGGAGATACTTTTCATGGCCGAATCACGTTTTCGTCAATACTTTCAAGCACTCGTATCAGAATCAACTCACTAAACTGTAACATAAGACATGTCATAGGTCTCCATTAACTTGAAAGGCATATTTTTTCAAATCATATACCATTACACAATAAAGAACATATGTGACAGTATTATGAAATTTAAAAAAATCTAAGTAATAAATTTATTGAGGCAACTAAAAAATTATCATTTGCGCGATTAATTAAAAATGTATTAATTCATATTAGAATATAATTGCCATCTTAAATCTGATGCCATTCTCTTTCAGCACTACAAGAGTGACACAATATCTAGAAACAAGCATGACCACTCGAAAGAACAGGATTGGCGTGATTAAATTTTACAAGGTGATCACAGTACCTAGCAGAATGGGGAATGTATCAGGTAAATGAAAGCCATTAAGAGCAGGTGTATAAGCTTAAAACAAGTAATAAATCAAGTTACTCATCATCGGACGAGTAATAAGAAGGCGCTTGGTTCTTTCGGACAGAATCAATAACCTGATGAGTATTATGACGTGTGATCCTTTCCATTTGTTTAACAATTCGGCCGAAGGCTTCTGGACTTTCATTGGTAACGGATGAATTTAGTGACGGGCGAGTACTATTCCGACGGCTTCTAAGGTTATAGGGAGATTGAACTGGAACTGGAGTAATTGCTGCGGCCCTGACTGGCTCGTGAAACTGGTCGCTCCGATTTGATTTCTTGTTTTATCATGGGTAACATCGCAAATAGGCTTTCCGAGCTGCGATCAGCCCCAGAAAGACCCGAATAGGCTGTCTGGAAAGTATCTTCCTCACCGGATGAGGGGACATAAGTGCCATCACTTGCATCGGAATCATAGGAAAAATCACTATCCGAACTGTCATTAGTCAGCTTCTTTTTCTGCAACGAATCCAGCACATCCGGTGACATTAATTTTATGTTAGTCAACCCGCTACCACCTATTTCAAAAAATAAAATAAAGCATTTTAGTATCTTAAATTAATTGCACTTAAGAGTCAATCCAGACCAATGGTTTCAAAATAGCTTTTCAGTTCTAAATTTTGCTTTTGGATCTGCATCAGAAGGACGTTATTGATAACATTATAATCCTGGAAACTGTACGCATAATATGCAAGAAGTAAGGTGCAGAACAACATTGCCACTTTGCGAATCAGCCAAATTCTCCAGTACATTTCTTTCTAGAAAACAAGAAAACACTTAAGTTTAGTCACCATTTAAAAAATTAGAAAAAAAAAACCTTTATAATACCGAAGCTTCATCTGCAGGAAGATAACTATTTCCATCGGAGACAGTGACATGGACGACAAGTCGTTCCAATGCCAAGCTACAGCCGAACAGGACAAAAAGCCAAAAGCGAGCAGCAGCCGTTCGCGATGTTGAAGTAAGGAGATAGACGGTAAGAAGTGCAGTTGGATAGAAAATCAAGCTGTAGAATCCCGAAACCTCTCCCAGTACAAGGTTTTGGAGTTTGGAAAGTCGATCGAATACTTCAAAAATCAGACTCCTCTGTTCGCTGGTTGAAGATCTACAAATTAGGGGGGAAAAAATTATCAAGTTTACTCGTTTTCTATGAGGTGGTTTGATTTTTCAGTCTACCTGAATTCTTCCAGCATGTCCTTGACATTACCTGCAAAAAAGGAAAATAATTGTGCTGATTATTGTGATACTATATTCAGAATGAAACCAAGGTTAATCATACTTTTTGAAGTGTCCAGAGCTTGACCCAATAGAGAACTACTTTCTAAGAGACGTTCTTGCTGAGCAAGGGATTTCTTTTGGGCTTCTAAAATATAGTCTTGAAGTTCATTTGTATCTTCTAGAGTTTTGACAACCCTATTAGAATTTTCTGATAATCTAAAGAATAAAAAAAAATCAAAAAGATTTTTAAACAAGAAATTATTTTGTCAGGATCAGATTAACCAGTTTCACCTACCTAGCTACAGTGTTCTCTGTCTCTTCTTGCCAGACTTGTGCCTGAAGAAAATGGCACATTGACTGAACATGTGTAAAGAATGATGTGTAGGCGGTAAAGCCATTACTATTCATTTTACTGAGGCAAATGCTGATTCCATCATCATCATCATCACATGGATATGTAGTCTGCCCTGCTTTTTCTAGGAAACAATTTGTAAAGTGCAGGGCAAGACGTTGCTGCACATCATCTGTTAAATGTTTACAGCCCTTATCTAGCCGCTTCAGTGCGTTTTTCCAGCACCCGCCATACCGTGGCATCTGTGAATCACGTAATGCCATGTTGTAATTCAGTTGGCCCTCTTGTAACTGTTTGTCATCTTTCAAAGAAGGGAATGGAGTAGGGTGCTGTCCATCCTTGACTTTGAATTCGTTCAGAGATGCTTCAACAATTAATGAGTGCAACTGAAACACCAATACAATCACGAGAGTGCTGTAATAAATAAATCGCAAGTGTTTCATGGTGCTTTTGTCACTTCAATGTCCTAAACACACCGTTACAAACTCAAAATAAAAATAAGGAAAATTTTTCAAACTTCGTTACTTTGGACGTAACTCAAACGCACCGTGTAAAAGACTCTTGAAACCTAGATGTTGCCAAATAATATTAATGGATAATTTAATATGTAAATTGCATTTGCTTTTCAAATTGATTTTCTATTTAATTTTCTATTTAATTTTAGAGTATTAATAATGGTTTTAGTATGATGGAATTACGAAGTAGATGATGATCCCTGAAAAGTTTAATTTTTCTTTTCTTTAATAAATCCGAAATTTTGAGATGTCTCAACTATGCTTGATAGTTAGTGCAGTCGGTTATAGTAGCTACTAGCGCTGCACGGTACATTGTACAACAAAATAACAGGCTACTTCACTACAGCACTGACTGATCTAAACTTGCAGCGTGCCCCTGTCAGATATCCAGTTTTGCATTTGAGTGACCATCAATACTAAAGAAAAATGTCCGGAAGAGAAGGTTTACATTTATTTCCCAATAAGTTTACTTATTGAAGGCCTAGAGGATCAGTGTAATTTAAAATGTAATTATTTAATACCCACAGGTGGTAAGAAGAAACCATTAAAAGCTCCCAAGAAAGAAGGCAAGGAGTTAGATGAGGTGACATAACTTATTATATGTAACATTGTAAATTGTGCAGTGTAAATAATAATATGCAATGATGTTTAAATATTCAGGATGACAAGGCTCGTCTCCAAAAACAAAAAGATGAGCAGAAAGCACTCAAAGAAATGGCAGCTAAGGCTGCTAAGGGACCACTAGGTAATAATTTTGTGTTGCAAGAAATATCTAATTTAGTTTGTAATTAATGATTACAATAGTAGGTGAATAATAATAACTTAATCTGATATTTATTTTATCAATCATAGGCGGTGGTGGTATAAAAAAATCTGGCAAAAAATGATCCATCAGTGCGGACCCATGATATCTGATTAAACATTTACATGCATCAAGTTTTTTCTGTGCCAATACTTGATAATAAATTTGCCCTTAAAATTGCATACAGTGATATTTATCTAATAAGAGTTATTTCTTACATTAAAAGTCTAGGCCTACATATAGTTCTGAAACATAACGCTCAAGTCGGATTTCAAGAATTTGAATCATACAAACTAGAAGTAAACGTTTCAGTCTTGGTATCCAGCTACTCGGGGCGCAGATTACTATGATGGAGAAGTTGGACAAGGCTCACTTGTTTTGTTAACTCTTTAGATTTTTTCAGCCATCGAATGATTTTAAATTGCCCAAATTTATCCGTAGAAATACTTTATAACACAATTGTTTGATGAAAAAGAAGGAAAAGATGGATTTAAAATACATAATAAGTGTTGAGTTCTGATTTTTTGCAATGATCAGTTAAGACATCTTTTTCTATCGTTCGAAAAATAAGCCTAAATTCAGCCTTGACCACGTCGTAAACTAGTAAAAGAGTTGCCACTGTTGCCCTTTCCCTCTCTCTGGTTCTCCTTATGGACGTCATCGTCCAGAAAAAGTTACGACGAAAGAGGATAGCTTTGATGACTCGGACATTCGGGAAAAGGGACGGCGACAGTAAAAAGAAGGAAGCAAAGTGCAATATGAAAAAAAAAAATGGAAGAGGGGACGAACGGCGGAATCTACTTAGAGGCTGCAGCAGTTGCTCGTATAGTTTCAGTAAAGAAGTTGATAAGATATACAGCCGTCAGACTCGCTCTATTTGAGCCTACTTGAAAGAAAAGAGAAACATTTTTGAACGTCATCAGCAGCATTATTTCCTTACTTTTGTTTATTTCTTCTTCAATCCAACGGGAAACGGCTCATAATAAATGAGCGAAGCGCAAATATATACATTATA
The DNA here is from genome assembly GCA_030141595.1 of Chydorus sphaericus. NCBI lineage: Eukaryota > Metazoa > Arthropoda > Branchiopoda > Diplostraca > Chydoridae > Chydorus > Chydorus sphaericus. Next base: position 6,214,355 of record CM057930.1, read on the forward strand.
TTTAAAAATTAAAATCTGCGGTAGCCAAGTGGCAATGGTAAGCGCTCTAATTGAACCATTATTACAAGTTACAACTCATCAGGAGGATCGAGTTCCGAATAATTGATAAGTTGATGGGAAGAATGAAAATGGAACGGTTTCCAATTGTTAGGTTATTTAGTGCTATATGCTCAAAGGAACAGGCTGGTGAGGTTGCGCTAGTTTCTGCTGTTGGTGACTTAATTTTAGTACCATCATTCGCCACTTCCGATAGTCTTATATGCGAAGACTCAAGACTGTGATTTAAAAATCTATAATACATTCAATGATAATAACAAGACCCAATTGAGGAAATATATATGAGACGGTCACGAGCACGATGTACTACCGAAATTCTGGCGATGACAGCAACTGAGTTCAATCTATTCATAGAAAAGAGAGACGGCGAGGGTTATTGCGAATGCCGACTTGAAATCCATTTTTAATACAGCATTCAAAGAGTGAGGCAGTTTCTGGAAGAGCGTCTGTGCGTTGTCTTTGAGTAGGTGACGATGAGCTGTCAGACGAGAAGAAATCCTCAGGGAGAAAAGGAAATGAGAAGTTGAAAGTATTGGTTTATGTATACCAATGAAGCAACTATGTCTGACGGGGTTGTCAAAGAAACTCATAAACTCAACAGACGCAAACCCAAATAAAAACAGACCCATCAACGAAGAGTAAGACCAGCCTGGCTGTTGCTACTTTGATTAACCCGATGGAAGCTTTGTTACCCAGCGGCGTACAACGGGCATCGCCTATCCGCTTTTGATTCATTATAAAGGTTCTGTGCTATTAAGTTAATCCAGGTAAAAATATGGAACCACACACTCGTAGGCCTTACTTTCTCATGATAATGTTAGTACCCAGTCAACGTCAAGTTTTAGTGGAAGTTAAAATTCATACGGTAATCTGTTTACTTGTAATAACAAGGGCGACGGGGACTGAGCTAGTGACTATTTTAACATCTTTAATAATCCCGTTAATAAAAGAGAGGTATTTTTAACATTAAAATAAGGAACACTGTTGATCTTCATTTATGTCTATGAAATTGAAAGCCGTACACAGGATCGTAGTACCGGTACTAATGTAATATCAGTACGAATTTGATGCAGAAATCCAGAAATGCCTCGGAAGGTTTTTATTCAAATATGCCGAATCGGAAAAGAAAACACAGATACCGGAACGAATTGAGAATTCTTGAGCTCCGGAAGAGTTATCAATTTCCGAATTACTTTTTTTTTAAGTTGGAAATATGCTTTGCCAAGCGATTTAAAAAGTTACATTTTTATATCTATATTTTGGAAGTTAGTAAGTAACATTGCATTTCACGAGATTCAAAATAATTAGCATATTCCTATTCTTTTTAACCTCTAGCCGTTCAATAACATTTTAGAATATGATTACATGAAAAAGAACCGTAAAGAAATGCACATTTTTGCCCAATTGCCACCTCCTTTGCGGTACTCATTCCTCGTGAGTAAATTTCGATTCCACCCCTTAAATTACGCGCCAACCACGTACAGCGCCTACCTACTATTCTTTGTAAGTCTGTGTTCCTGTTTTACATTCAATTCGTTTAAATTGCAGCTTTTACACTTTTATTTTCTGTAAAAAGTTGTAACACTTACCGTATTAAAAATTTTGTAAAAAGGCTCTCTATTAGCCTCTGCCTTTTTATAAGTCTACATCTCTAATCTGAATAAGTAAAAAATTCTCTATTTAAAAAATGTTGTGTGGCCTAGGCCTATTGCAAGCCTTCGTCTGTGTTATTTCAAAGTACGATTATTATCCCTCAAGAGCAAATAATTGCCATAAATTAATTGGAAAAGAAACTTACAATGTATTAATAATCACTCTCGTTTGCAGGATTGTTATCTCCACTGTTGCACAACTGCAAAAAGCCTCCTTCATGCACAAATTGCAAACGAGTGTGAAAGAATCAGGGATAACTATATGGTGGAACAGTAATGAGTAGATGATGGCTGTAGCAATTATGTAGAAAGTGCGACGACGAGGACGAAGTCCGTCGGAATAAACATAAATTCTTGAATCATGAAATCGTTAGACAGAAATCCAATTGTACATCATATAGTTGAAACACCCACCCACACACGCATACGGTATGCAATAGAAATGCAAATACTTGTCAAAGATCAATCAATATAGTATACAGAGAGAACCAATTTCGTTCAGGTCAGATTTCATATATTGTACAATAACGTTCTCCAAAAGATGGAAAAAAAACTGCCTGGAGCCATGTTAGATGTTGGCGCAATTCTTTCCATTCGGTTGTGTATATATAATAAGAGTACAAAAGGATTTGGGGTACTCCATTGCTGATTATGCGGGTACTTGTTTGATTATCTGCCGGACGCGATGGCTACACATAGATGCACCAAGGTCGACAGGTGGACGAGAGTTACTTGGCTGAAACCAGCGGCAGCATTTTTACGAGACATGGCTGCCGCTTGATCACCTGAAAAGCACAGTAAACATTTACACAAGAAAAGATAAGAAAGTCTGAAAGCAATTCCTAATAAAAGCTGCATAAACAAGAAACCAAGACGTGTTCGCTATAATGCTATAAAATAATGGTGTCTATTCTCATACTAGGAAAGGAATAGGTTTACACGATATATATAGAGTTAGTAAGGGTACTGTAACTATATACTTATTGTACAATCGAGAGTACAATAAAGGAAAGGAGCCCATAAACTGCTTGAGGCATGATTGCCATCGTGGATGCATTTTATTTTTCAAGACTGCGTGAACAGCCGTAGAATATTCTAAATCTCAAAGCTTTACTCTGTGAGTGCTATCACATTTTCTGCTGGTTATATAGGTTTCAATCGCTATTGTGTCTGGTGAATATATACGTTCGATTGCTTGCTGCTCCTTGTTAGTGCGAGTTCAACTTAAATATTTTTAACATGCATTGAAAAAGAAAGCACCCTCAACTGTTCTTATATTAGCTAACTAAGTTTCGGAAAATAAATGTAGCAATAGTTTAATTACGTAATGGCTGATTGGTACCATCAAGAACTTGAACGTAGATGGAATAGGGCTTGCCGCTCGACGTGCTACACGTGTAGTTTCCAGTGTCTCTCTCATGGGCATTTTTTACTTCCTGTTAGAATATTATCCAAAGAAAAAGGTTTACTAATTTCCCGTACTTAAAAATAAGATTAGTTGTAAACAGGAGACTAACCAATTTACTGTGCGTCCGACTTCCGTATTCTGTTTCGACTAGAACACCGTCTCTCTTTGGTTGATAATTAAGCAATTTGTCGTTGTGATACCAGAAGACAAACTGTGGTGGTATCGGACTCTATATAAAAATACATGAGATACAGAAAAAATAGTGTATAGAAAAGCACAGTCCATTAGCAAAATTCTTCTAAGCAACGCAGACTTTTTAGAGCAGGGTTTATACCTGCCATCAAAAATAAATTTTCTTTTGGATAAACGATAGAACAAAAGAAGGAAATCGTTTTTCATGTATTCTTTTGTCTCTGTCTAACAAAATGATGAGATGACGATCGGATGATACGAATAGGAAAACAGAAAATTAAAGGTGAGATACCGGTAACTTGGTTCAAGGAAAAAGGAAATTGACATTTTCTTTATTGATGTCTTAAGGGCGATGGCTGAGCTGCTCTGCGAGAGATCTCTGCCTGAATGAACAGCGGTGGAGGCGAAATGCTACAATCAGAAGAAAAAGCGCTCTCTTGTGTCATATCATCAAGCTGTCTGGGTTGAAAGCGTAACATCTGCGACGATCTCGCTTCGTTTTTACGCCCTGCTTGGCGATTCGCATATAGCCATCTAGCTAGGGCACTAGATCTGCTGGCCCAATGTCAGAGTAGTAACGAACTATGTAACGTCTTACGTTTTCAACGATGCACACCAGGCTCAAAGTCGTTCCTCGATCTACGATGAGATCTTTCGGTCCAAGAATGAAGACATCAGGGACGAGTACTTCTAGTTGTACTTGATGTGATACGAGTCCAAGGTCCGTCGGTACCTATTTCAGCAGTGAGTAAGAGTTGCGATTAATCATTTTCACGAAGACATACTGTTGGCATGCTCATTAAGTCGTCAGGCAAATAAGAGCTGGTGCTCAAAGATAATATGAGCACCCCAAGTGCTAGCAAAAGAATATCCTCCGCCCATCCTACTCAGATAAATTATTCGACAAGAGCATGGCCTGTAGTCATGAAGGATGATATACTACTATCACGGAGCTATTATTGTCTAGAAACAGAGTTCATATTGAGTTATATCGAGCTCGTATTGAGCTGCGGGTCACGGTCGGTCGGTGAGGTCTTTACCATTCCCTGAGTCCCTGGAAATGTTTGATCAATAGTCTATTGATGCTAAATCGATGTACAAAGACATTTAACTTGTTCTACATCCATATAATGATTTGTTCCCCTCACTACATGGTGATGTGGTAAAACGATTTGGGCCACGAGAAATACACAGCAGAGTGGAGAGTTGCGGCGACCCTTCCAATAGAATACACCACAGAGTGCATCCTCAATGTTGAATCGATGAGCGAGAGAGAGAGAGAGACTTATTCATAACGCAGCATGGGCTGCCAAAGTTATTGGTCTGTGTATGAAACATGTGCCCTGTATGGCTACACATACACACATATATATACATGCACGGTTGGACAGTTTTTTCCACATAAAAATAAGGGGGCGGAGGGAGCGAGCGACTACTTCTCTCGATGGATGTGGGTGCGTACCCAGCAATATTTTCCCTCCTCGTTCACCGGACACGCTACAGTCTACACCATATATTCATGGGGAGGATGCCCTGATAGCACACAGCTAGCTCGATCGCTTACTTGGCAAATGTAGAATCCGCCGTCTCGCTGTTGCACAAACTGTATCTGCAGGATCCACTCAGTCAGATTAGGCTGCATGGGTCGCTGAAGTTGTTGCTGGTCCTCCACGGGTCGTAGAATTTGAAATCGTTCATCCGAAGTGTATACATGACGACCTGGAGAAATCAAGTGGATGATTGGTTTAGCAGCTAGGTTTAATAAGCCTCGTTGGAGCGAAACTGGAAACTTTACAGTACCTGAAGTTAAAATGTGCCAATCTCGTCTCCGAGCCCAGGAAACCTGAAGTGAATAACACGAGTAGAAAAAAGTGAAAGACATAACAAGGAGAAGCAAATGTTGACTACATCCTCAATTTACTCCTCCTTTTCTTCTTTCACTCTTTGTAATATAATCCTCCCCCTTTGTAATGGAATACTTTATATCCCATTATTCCCTATTTTCCTCATCCACGCTATTGATCTCTATTTTTTTATATGTACGCTGGCAGAGTGTGTAACATACACACTCTACTGCATTATATTGAAAGAAGGGACGCGGTTATATCCTTCCATCCAATGACTTTTTAGAGCATTACTAAGTATAACTTGATGGATCCTTTCCTTCTTTTAAAAACAAAACAAAAACAAATCGGTGTCACCGTGAGCTAGAGAAACGTTATCTCCCTCGAGACACATTACATTGTAAATATTTGTCAAACAGGTTAGAAGGTCAGGGCAGAGGAATTTATGCTCGTCATAACTTTTCCACTACAAAAGTCAAGTTTTCCAAGGACTTGGCCTAGGTGGCTCGGATAAGTAATAGCTTTATGGAGCTGGCCTATAATCCGTCTCGTCGCAATCTGAGATGGCACCCCGACATCCATAGTGGAACGTCACTATAATACTTACAATGTTACCGACCTTAGTATTATTCTATTGTTATACACTGGTAGGACCAAGAAAGCGAATCAAGTCTCATGTTAGAGCCCCTAGTTAGGAAGACAAGAATGATGCATACCAATTGATCTCCAAGGTTGAGGACGGCGCATTTGAGATAAGCCGGGTGCCCAACTTGAGCGGTGACGTGGGAATCGCTCTGCGTCAAGTCAATCTGAGTAAGCCGTTGAGCGTCAGAGAAGGAGAGAGAAGACAGTCGTTTGCGGTAGGAAGCCATCTCCTGTGCCTGGATCATCTGCTGCTCTGCAGATGCTCCGCCTTCCATTTGATCATACACTTGGGCGCTAGAATGCAGCTTCTGCTCCAGGCTTTGATCTCTCCAACTGGAATCTGTACAATCGCAAGCACATGGAAAAAAAGAAAAAAAAATCCATAATGTACATTTCAATATACAGAGTGAGAGGAAGAAATTTTCACTCAAAATTTGTACTTGGAATTTTAGACAAAAGGTTCGACCGAGTACTCATAATTTCTCTTACAGGTACTATCATGCCATAATTATAACTTAACAAAAGGGACTCGAAATAGAGATCAAAGGAAAGAAGGGGATTTTTTTTATTAGAAAGCCCCTAGAAGATAGTGAGCGAAGGAAAACAGCAATAATCAAAGGGAAAGTTGACGCAAGACGATGTCTCTCAATGCAGAGGCTCTCGCTCCTTGTCCATGACTCATCCTTTGATGTCTCCTGGGACTTGTCAGCTCATCTTCACAGTTCTCTTTCCCTTCTCTCACTGTTTATTTCGCCATCTTTGATGATTTTCAATAATCATCCAAAGAAGAGCCCTTGGCTTTCTCTTAATAATCAAAGATGGCTTATTTGCTTTGACAAATACCGGATGACGCTGGGAAAATGTCCTCGTAGGATTTATCAACGTTCATCCAAAAGAAATAAACTTTAATCGAGTTCAATCACGTGAAAGGCTCATACCTGAATACAGTAGTATGCTGAGATTTTTTCCCATTTTCGCAATGTGTATGTGGGGAAAAAGAGACAAATAAAAGCATCAAGATTTATGCTGTTTATTTGTTGCCTGTCTGGGAGCAGCCGTGAAATAAGAGTGTAGCGCGCTCACGACAGTAGAAAATAGTGTGCGAGTATATCCGTACTTTGATTTGCTCTTTCTTTTCAACCACGTCTGGAGCATCATCGTCAAAAAGAAAATATATGCCACAGTAGAATCCGGAAATCGTTGCGTCTGTAAGAAGCTCTTCGCCGCCTCTGCTATATGGTCACTCGTAATAGGGTTGATTCCACTCTGGGATTTCAATTCCAGTCAATTGTTGAAAAAAAGGAGAGGAAGTGGAGGAGGAACGATATAAGAGAGACGACGGCGACGTGGCCAATCCAATATTCCGCTCGAGAAGGCTTACACAGAAAATCAGGAAGAGTCTCTCTCAAAGATCAAAGAATTCTCTTTGCTTGGCCAGAGTCGCCATCACGGCATAACGGTTCATTAAACAAGTTTTCTATTTGCTCCGATACACACGTAGGGGAAAGGAAGAGGAGGGAAAAATCCCGCAAACGTCAGTCAGAGAGGGTCAGTGATTGCCTTGTCCTATGTTCCTATATCAAGTTATATATGTATTCTCTACGCACGCTCTCTGAGCGGGTTTCATAGCAGTAAACGATATACACACCCTGGAACGATGCTGACTGGGCGTCGGTCCAATCAGCTGAAAACTGAATTATTCAAGGCTGAGGCCGTAACACGCGCGCCATCACGCAGCTGTACCGCGATTTGCAACGTATTCCATACAACAAATGCATAATAATTGTGGCGCTGCTGCTACTGTATCACTGTATCCTTCTCAGTAAAATGCATAGTGCGGATGTTGTTTAAGTTATTCACTTATTGTAGCCTCCACTCCATACATAGACTCTCTCACAAATTTAGAAGATTGCGTGCCATTTAAAAGATTCAACGGCCTGTGCCGTTACTACCGCACGTCACTTACATTTTTTTTATTGCCTCGCTCCCGCGGTTTAAATGATTGATTATTGAATCTCCTTTTGGTACATTTATCCCTCCGCTCTGTATGGTATAAATTCGCAATCAAGATGGAAAAGGAAGAGAGAGAGGATTGGAGAGAGGAAAGTTTTGGGGTTTGCGGGTCATTAGCTCTGCTCTCTTTTCTCCCCTCTTTGGAAGCTTTAGTGACATCATTCCTTCGTCCAGGGAGCTTTTTTCGTCTACTCCCTCTTTATATTGCGTGTATGGGGGCTGTGATTTGGTGTATACACATCTACCCAAGAGCATATAATCTCACTATACAGTATATTTATTCATAGTATTACGTATACCTTCATGAATAAGGTGGACGAACGATCGAGCTGGATGCACTTTGGGCGCCTCATTTATTTTGGAGCATTACTACAGCTAGCTCAGTCCAAATGTGACGGATTTGGGTGCTGTTCTAGCTTCACTCCATTCGAAAGAAAGAGAGCAATTGCTTGTCTTTGATCGATTGGCCTCAAAACAACTTTGTCATACACAGAGGGAGAAAAGAGATGATAGGATAGGAGGACAATAAAAGCGAGACTCTTGCCCTACTCTACAGTATCACCCGACAAAATAGTTAGCCCCACCAAGACCGCAACAGAATAATCCTATCTTATACTGCTGCGTAGTTCTTTTGAGTGAAGAACTGAAAGAACGGCAACAACGAGCTGAAACGAAGGAGCGTATTTATTCCCTCATAAACCTCCAATCCCTTTCCGTACTTCATAGCTGCGTCGTTGAGTCTACATTCCTGTATAAGAAACCTTGATCGATATACTGTACACCATAGGCCTACAGGGTAACGGTCTGCCATTTTAAACCAATATTTCTAACTTCTATTCCATAATGATATGCGCACTTGATACATAGGGTGGACTCGGGACACACGATCCTCGACTGTCGTGTAACGACGAGGCACTAGCGTTCTCTCTGACAAAATGGATCAAATTGCTTTTCATGGTAAGACGTCAGGTGCAGTCTATTACTTGCGTTTTAGAATTTAGAAATAATATATGGTGTGCGTATATATTTTTCATTAAAAAATATATATTTGAGACTGAATGACGTGCAGAGTAGTTGGCAGGCTTTTCGTCCTTCCTCTTCCCTCGCATCCTAGTGAATACATAATGTGGAGCTATATATTTCTCATCGTAGTAGATGCTATATGGATCTATACACGCACTACGAAAGGAAGTGCCCCTCCCTTGCCTGATGAACGATGTGTCATTGTGTTTTCCCGCCGCGCTTCGTTACCGTCTCAGCATGTTTCTCTTTCCTGTAACATCAAGTTCTCGTTTTACTACATTATTATTCAAATACGGAACTAATTAGTTTTCCTTTGAGGAGTTCGAGATCAGCTAAAAGCTTGTAGCAAGTTTCACCATCAATGTTGTTTGATCAACTCTGGCTTCAACATCACATGGATTCTAGAGACTAAAGAAGGAAAGCCTATGAATGAATGGGTCGGGGCCTGTTTTACTAAATTATAAGACTGCTGCACTCAGTCTTCTACTGCGGGATCCTTTGCGCCCACATTTGTAGTAAATTAAAAGGCGAAACCCGCCTTATTCCTACAGATGAAGATGAAGAGAGCATCCTGGAAGGAGGCGCCCTATCCGCAATGGAGTCTTGCCATTCGTCAATGACAAGGCGAGCACGGAAAAGAGAAAAAAAAAAGAGGCGGCAGAGAGGAAAAAAAGTTTTTGTCGGACCATGTGCTAAGCGTAAGTGGGTGCGAATGGAAAGAATTCTGCACTTGTGTAGTAATCTTGATCTCGACAGTCTTATCATGGGAAAGAAAGGAGAAGTGTTTTCATAGTTGATTCATTCTTGGTCCGACGAGTTACTTACAACTTGAGACCGCCCTGTAATATCATCTCTTAATGAATTATACGTTTGCAAAAAAAAAAAATGCTTTTAAAGAAGAAGCGCAGTTTTCCCTCTTCTTTCATTTTTTCATTACACTATACAACAAAGACATTGCATACAGCGTATGCTGCTAGGCTGGAGAATAATATAGCTATTTTTTTCTATTCTTTTTAACTCCATTACTGTGCAAGTGTGCACACTGGACGACAGGACGTCGAGTCGTCGACGAGGTCGTGAGTTGATGACCGTCCAAGGTGATGGTGTGACACACGCTAGCCGGTCGTTACACTTTATGATGGAAGGAGAAAGTGTTGTTAAGCTGAAGGCGATATGCACGGCACGGCGCGGGCACGCTTGAGTGGTCAGTGGCTGAACGGTAGTGGTGCAGCATCGCCACATGTTGGCGTGCTCAGTATGTCCCACTTGACTCGTTGACTCCCATTGACTCGCAAAGTAAATAAGCTCTCTCTCTCTATCCATACATACATACTGTACAATGCTTGAGCTAAAGGTCTGAATCTCTTACGGTATGCTCCCCAATTTGATTCTAAACACGCTCCGTAAAGTTTCTTAAATGTAAAAGAATCTTATTACTTAAACTTCCATTGTCAATATTACCACATTAAATAAATGAATCATGAATAATTTTATAGTGATTGATTGAAAAGCATGTCATCACTCAAGAAACTTTTCTCTTCTATATTCCATGTGGATCACTTAATCGTGTACGTAAGGAAATAGAACATATTTCTTCAGTAGTAATGAAACAGCCACTCTTCTAGGAGTGTAGTTGTTGCAACATTACATAACAAAGGATTGTTGATTTAATTCTACTGTCAAAATTTGTCACGATAGGATGGTAAAAGGCAAGTTTAATCTTCCATAAAATGTTGCAAGGAGGTGATTATGATCCTATTTTGTTTTGGGACGGCAATCTGAGCGATCGATAAGCGGAAGGGAAAGCGAATGGACGCCGAGTATCGCGAACCGGAATACGAAATAGTGGGACGTTATGGTCCTTCCTCGTGTTCGCATCCGGTTGACAGTTCTGATTTACAATCTAAAGAGGCAAACACGCAGCCCAAATGTCTCCCAGCAGCGAGCCCCTATTGTACGCGGATCGAGCTGTTCCGAGGAGTGGTAAGCGGAGCGAGTCCGGGGGTGTGCATTGATCACCGATGGAAATGGTATGTAGTGAAGGAGGTCAAGGCAGTGGTGTAGCTAGCTACCGTAGACGACGGTGGCGATGAAGAAGAAGATGCCGGAAATTGGAGAGAGATAAGGGACGGAGCGTGCACAACACTAGGCAACGCGTCAACAACCCTAAGAGCCAGGGAGGATGAAAGAGTCTCTGCTCCATCTCTTTGGCTTCTCAACGCCAAAGTGTGTGCGAGAGAAAGAGAGAGACAGTGGAAATAAGACACGCGCGTGCTCCATCTTGGCACGGTGACTCCATTTCCTCGGCTGAATGAACCTAATAGCTCCGATAGCCGTCGATATAGCTACGTGAGCGGAGGGATTCATCTGACAGCCATCAAACCAAATCTTGAGTGGCGGGCAGCAACAACACCTCGCTGCCGCTTCCTCTCCGAAACAAAATAAACATGAAACGCATCTCTTAAAGCGGTGTGAGCGCACACATCCAAATTGTTTGTTCTAACGCCGTAGCGTGTTATAGTAGTATTTCCAGCTCGTTTCCGATCCTGTGTCTCCAAAGATAATCAAGGACCCACCGTCACGTTCGATGGGAATGACTCTAGATCATCCATCCTTGCTGCGCTTTGAAGTGGATCACAAGCAAAGACAAGGGCAAGCAGTCTGAATCCACTGCTGGTCTCCTTGTTTATGTACACACATTTGTATACGTATACGTATTGTAGTCAGGATCGATAATTCCCTTCACCGTCTGTTCAATGGTGGCACTACGGAACTCATCGAAGCGAATGATGAAAGGCGCGTGCTCTCTTCGTTGTTGGGCAAAGAAACGACGCCTCATTTTTTCTCCCTGTTCTTGAAGCTTTAGAAAAAGTAGCAAAAGTAAAATAACCAAAAGTAAAAGAAATACAAAACGAAATGCAACAACGACTAGTTCCATCATACATATTCGTTTCGGTCGGTTGTCTTCGTCGACGTGGATAACAACAGAGGCACCCACACACGCACAGAGCATTTCTTCAAGCGATTTTACCCAACCAATGATTTCCCTGCTGGCCGCCGCTACAGCTGGAAGTATTTCTTTGCAACCACCCAGAAAAAAGAAAAAGTTTTAGCCGCATTCGGCAAGAGAGACTTCGGGTATCAACAAAAAAAAACTTCTTATAACGCATCCACATGCCCTACACTCTTCCCTTCCCTCGTGCAGTACTTTTTCCTAGCCGTTTCACTCGTTTGCATCATTCAATTGTCTACTTGTCGTACCCATCATTGTTTATTCTCTTTCAACTTTTCCCCCCTCTCCTTTCAGCAAACAAACTGTACCCAAACAACAAGATGTAGGCTACTGACTGGTATAACTCTTGATGGGAAAGTTCCCCTTCAAGTTTGAAAAAAAATGAATTGTATTAAGAAATAAACGTTGAAAATCTGTCATGAAAAAAAGAAGAATGAAATCAGTCCTTAAAACTGTCGGCTTACCTGTTTGGCTGCACGTAGCCATAGCGTGCAACCAGAGAACTACTGTGATCCAGTAACTTGCATACGGCCTCTTTTGCATTCTGAAGCTGCGATCCATGTCTTATAAGAATGGCCTTTCCTGAATGACAATGAACAGAAGAAAGAAACAAAGAAGACAATTATGAGTACTTTGCGTCAAAGAAATAGTGTGCTCCGTGCTGATCAGAAAAAGTCAGAATTCTCATGTTCATTTTCATGATATACGATAGAATACTCTTTACTTATTTTTCTTTAAAAAAAAGAAGCTGAAGAAAACGAGGGTTGAGTCAAGTTTACGTAAGTGTTGGAACAAGGCCGAGATTTCCTTACAAATGCTCCTACTGTTTCCTCATTGCAATGCTGTAAATTATACAGATGCTCTCTTGATCTTTGTCCCAAGGAACTTGAAGCCCAAGTTTCGCTCGTCATCACGTGAAGGGATGAGCTCGTTAATTAAGCTTTACACACAAAGAGAAAGCGGAAAACTTGGGTGTTCCAACCGCACTTGGCCCATTTGCACAATTCACCCTAGCAGAAAGCGGTTCCCATCATCCTCCATGCTATTGCTTTGCTGCACCAAGCTCTCTCCGACAATCAACTCTATGGATGCCTGGGAGCAAAACAAAACATAAAATCCTCTCCAACTTTTCTCTTTCAAACATAGAGGAAAAGTGGATTTCGGCTACAAGAAATGAGAATCATTTCAGCGCCTAAGAATCTAGAAGAAAAACAAAGAACTACGGTCTCTAATGGTTCCACCAAAAACATCGAGAAAGGGATATTGGGCGCAGTAACTTTCTTAAAGTTTCTCATGAGGAAGGCAGCAAAGGGTATTATTCTTTTGGAAATCAGAAGCGATTGTCACATGTCTTCTCTTTTTTGAAGGGTCAAAATGGCTACACTTTGGGGCACCTGTGAGAAGGCGTCCAATTGAGTCGAGTGGTTTGAGAAGATTTATTTCGGAACGTAATCATGGATGACGGCTCTGTGTGCCGATTGAATGTCTTTGTCCCAGCAATAGCACTTTCACATACAACTCGAGCGGAAGTAAGGAGAGGAAGGGCTCTACATAGATACAAGTCTACTGAGTGTGTGCATAGCTAGGGTGTCCTATATACAAGAGAGAGAGAAAAATCGTTGCGCTATTTGTCACTCGGGTAATACTGTGGGTTTCTTTCCCCCGCATTTTGTAAAAAGGTCTTGCACGTTGCTAGGATCATTGTTTCTGGCAAAAGTCCCACCGTTTCCCATATAACAATTTAAGCAGATATTTTTATTCCTATTCCTCTTACAAGGAGCAATATAGGAAGTGAAGACTATATGAAATGGTTTATGAATATCAAATGCTCTGCATGCACTAAGACAAAAAAAAAAAAGTCTAAAAAAAAAGAAGAATAAATTGGGGGAAACTGTGTACCAGTTCATACTGAGGACGTGAATAACCCGAGGACTGGATCTGGATTATTTTAAAGGGAAAAGTGGACACACTTGAGAGCGAGAGATACGCATTCCTCTTTATTTTCTCCCCTCTCTTTCGAAGGATCATGAAATATTACGAGCCTCTCAACTGGAATAATTGACGGGGAGCCTTGATCTGTGGAAGAGAGTACCCAACGAGATCTTCTTCTGTGTCTATGTAATCCACGGGGAAAGAGGGAGCGACGTGAGACGTCTGCGTTGAAAATTGAGGGGTCTCTCTTGACGTACAACTTCGTCCACTACAGCAAAAGGAACGAGGACGACGACATGGTTTCCTTTGATCATCATACATCTTTTACTAACAAAGAGAGGGGCAAATTACGCACACGCTCCAAACTTCTCCATCCCTGGTTGGCGACGTATCAATAATCAAAATTTAATTTGATTGATGTGAGTTTTATTTCATTTTCCATTTGCACTCGAGGGTAACTGTGATTATGTCATTATTGATAGATTGTACGTTGTACTGCACGCAGCGTGGCTGCACCTTAATGGTTTTTCAGACAAATCCCGTCCAGTTTTCCCAAAAATCCCAATAGCGCTACCATTCAAATTATATATTCAGTAATGACTTGAGGGAATACTCAAGTACTAAGATGAAAGAAGATTCAGTTTTTTTATTTGTTTTATTTATTCGTTTTAACTCGTTCTAAACGAAACAGTGATTACGGTTTATAGTGGCGAATAGTACAATTTAAATTGTCAACTACATAATTTTTTTCTGATAAATTTATTTACTACTTTTTTTTTCCTTACGCATTAGCAAATATAGATTATAATGGTAATGTGATGGTTAACTGTCGTGAAGATAGTCGCATACACAAACAATGCAATTCCGAGTCTATGACGTCAACATTGTGTCCGTCACAAAGTCTTAGTACCACACTAGATGAAACGAGGATATGATGGGCTATGGCGACTCCCGTCAGTCGTCACGATATGTCTCTACGAGAACATATCGTGCCTGTCGCTTCACGGAAAGACGGAAAGGAACGTATCAGAGACAAGAAGGATGACAATTGCATGGCTGATGATGCTCGTGCGTTCTGCAATCATCTTTATGTCTGTAGGAATGGGGTAGAAAATGATGCAATTGCTCTCCATCATACTGTATGTTAAAGGCGGATCCAACAATTTCTTCCAAATGAAAATGAATCGACAATTTAGTTCTCTACTTTTACTTGCCTTAAGTTTTGGTTTTCTAAAAGACTTATAACTATACATATAATAATCCTGTTTATAATAATGGTTCGTTTTTAAACCTGTGAAAAGTATAGGATTTTCCAATAAGGATTAAGGAGGATCTAGGCAGTAGGCATAGCATTGAACCAATACAATTTGAAAACTAGGCAAGTTTTAGTTTGTGATGCTACAATGCTAAAAGATCATATGGTGAGGCCTTCGTGAAATCACAAATACATGAGAATTTTATTTTTTCAATAATACCCCCAAAAGTTACCGTTATTTTTTTACTTAAAGATATTTAAATTCAGATCAAGGTATTCACAATTACTTTTATATACGGTATCATTTAATATTACTTATATTGCCGTCGTTATTAAGTTCACCAGTATCAGCTCGTTATTGCAGAGTTTAACTTTTTACTTACACACAACTGATGAGCTTTATCTTGAAATCATGGTACGCAATATGATGGTTGGGTAGATTACTTCCACCATGGTTAGACGTATCTGTAAACAAAATCATCTACCCGGAAAAAGCATATATGCTAGCTATCAGGCGCGCGTATATGTAATGGTTGTCGTTCTTATGTACTGTACGGTAAAGCACCTACTGTAGTCTATATCGAATTTCCTCCCATCTGCTCTAGTGGGTCTATAGGAAGGCGCTCGGTTTCCTTCGTTAAGTCATGACGCATTCGGTATGGGGAACATTGAATCACACTGGATTGCACAAGTCTGTGGATTATAAAGTTGTCTCCTATGCATACATATCTTTTATAATATTAGAGGTAGAAGGGAAAGGAAAATCCCTAAAGGGCAGATGGGGAGGGAAACTAACTTGTTCCTCGCACTATAACAGCCTCATAGATCCTTGTAGGCTGTAGGACAACTTAAAGCCAGTATGTACCGTAGCCTCTGAAGGAATACTGTACCCACATAATTTTATGTGGATACTGCGCTCAGAAGCCAATCTAATTAAGCCTCGGTTTCCAAATTCCACCGTTCTCTATATACTCCTCCTTTTGCTCTTCCTTCCTCTGTGTCCCTTTCGACTCATTCCTCCTGGGAACCTCTCGATTGGCAGGAGCAATGCTTGCCTGCCTGGCTGGCTGTCTGTTTCTCTTATTCGTTCGGAGTCTCGGAGAAAGGCTTTCCAGGCCTCGGGTATTGATTGCAAATTGGTCGTCGTCGTCGTCGGTGGCAGCGGCGGCAGTAATTGAATCGAAACAAGCGCGACGGGGAGTTGGAAGACACAGACACAGTCAGGAAGCAAAGTGCTGCTCCAGGTCTTGGTTCTGCTGGTGTTTCCTTGCCTTGAGCTATTATATATGGTAGTGTTGAGGGTGTCGCGTACGGGGAAAGAGCTCCTGTACTACACGTAAGATATAAATGGAACTCGAGTAGGAAATTGCCTCAAGGGTATAAATGTTAGAGGTATCTTATTCCAATACGGAAACACTACAATATTGGGATGAGAGTAAGATCACCCTCGCTCCGTCAAACAGATGATACGAGGTCCATGTCTCTATCTGTTGACCGCCCTCTCACGTCGGAACCGAACAAGCCGACTCTCAAGTTTGAAACTAGTCTAGAACTCGAAACTAGACTTGAGAAACAAGACGTAAAAAAATGGACAACTGATACGAAAGAGAGACAAGGCGACAGACTGCCTAAAACAACCCTCAGTATGGATCACCATCAATCAAGATCATCGTATTAAAGGCAAAGGAGGAAGAGGGTTATACTGAGATATACGGCAGGAGTGCCGTGGGGGTAAAAATCATTTCCTCCTCTTCATTCCTCATCGCCCACCTGCCAGACTACTGCACTGCTCCAGTCAGCCGTGAACATCCCAACGACGTCCAATATAAGCTCAGAAACCCCGTCTTCTCATACACGGTTTTCATCCAATCGGATTTCAGAATCGCCGTTGGGTTGACAGCCCTATTTTCTCTCACAATAACATTTAATAGAATACAACATACTATATCTTCTAAACGTCTCGTCCGACGATAAATCGCGTGAACCTTTTAAAAAGAGCCTTTTTAAGTATAAAGGAGAAAATGAAGAGCCGTGTGGGAGCGGATGTTGCTGACAATAACAATTGATGGGTGTGGAATAATCAATCAAGTTTTTTAACACACCATCATATCCCTAATAATCGTTGTCATGGTTATTTTCTTATTGCGTCTTAAGCTTAGTTCACACTAGAGACTTTAGACCTCGATTATGAGAAAACGACTGAATTAATCGCTTTCAAACTAGGTAGGCAATCTACTCCAGCAAAGATAAACTCAAATTAGAAATATAAAACCAATCGGTTCTGCAGTTTTCTTAAAATTGAGGTCTAAACTCCCTAGTGTGAAGGCACCTTTAAAGCGGGTGGTCAGTAGCACGTCAACGCCGTCCATTACTTATTAATGGTTTTCTAGTGAAATCAGTTTTTAATCGATTTCATCTATAGGGAACTAGAATGATAGTGCGTGTTGTGCCCTCGCAGGATCAAGCAACACTTTGGAGAATTGGGAATTCTTCTGTTCTCTTACGAGAAAAGCCAAGTGGCGCTGTTCCATCTAAATAGATGAGCGTAGGAGGGAAAGGCGATGAGAAGCAACGAGGAAGATCCGGTTTTGATCGTACCCATTTAATTGAATGCCCTGTTGCAGTGCGAAAAAGCCCATTTGTACACGAGATAGCGTGCTAATTAGGGAGCGAAAGAGCCGTTGGAACTCGAATAGAGAGCAATCAACCGCGTTCCACGATGCAAAAACATGTTCGGACGTCAACTTGCCGCCTGGGAAATTCAATGGGAAGAGTCGGATGATATAGCTACGTCAACGTCGACTATCTTGCAACCTCTGAGACCACGACGGCACTCTGCCGAAGCAAAGTCGATGGGGCTGGCAGTTGGCTACATCCCGATTTCTGCGCTTCGCCGGATAAGCAATATACAAGCTATAAAGTGTTATTTGCTGTTATAAATAGCTGAGCCACAATGGAGGCTCATGTACTTCGGGATGGGATTTTTGCTTCCCCTAGATGACGCCTAACAAGATCCAGACTCTTCATGTTTGATGCATTTTCCTTCCTAGGGTTCCTGTCAGCAGTTCATAAATCGTCTAATGATGTTGCATCTCCCTTTCACTCTTCCTCCCAGCCATGTAAGTAACAAATTCCCTTTAAAATTAAGTATGGTATATTTTAAAAGGATTTGAGAACATGATTCAGTCAGAAACTTTGAGCTAACATTCAATGGCGACTGTTGATTATAAAAGATGGTGTACTTTCAAGTGCATGTTGACAATTTGGCATGGTCCTAAAAAAGTTGAACACAAGTCGGGACGAATATAGCAAGGAAGAAAAAGTTGTCAACCAATTTACAACGAGAGTGCTACTAGTCTTTCAAGACTATGCTGACAAAGAAAACGTATTTTCCCCTTAGCTTCTTAATAAGAAAAAAAAAATAGAAAAGAAAATTAAAGCAGTTACGCCGCCGCTCCCTAATTCTTTAGTTTTGGACCGGTTCCTCGTATTCGCAATAATTTTGCTTGTTATTAGGAGAGTGGTATTCATTATGTTGCTCAGTTGTTGTTTCACATTCAAATGATATTTGCAATGCCTGTCTCATCAGCTCTTCACGGTACATGGGCTGACATGCCAAAGTTAAATTTACGAGTTGGGTTCACGTTGGTTTATTTCAGGGATGTCTTATAGCTTAGACTGTTCGGCTAGTGGGTACGTTATAAACAAGGAATTGAAGCATATTAATTCGAAAAAAAAATAGTCAACAAAAACATTTAAATTTCTCTTTTGAGCACAATTTTTACTAAAATAAATAAATGAATAGAGACATACTTCAATTTATTGGAGGAACCGCATTTCTAATCCATTTTTATGATATTTCCATTCCATACACGCGTTTAAAACTTCAGATGCATCCTCTAACAAATAGACCTTGTTTTTTAGAGGATTTAGTTTTTACCCGTAATTTTTATTAGCTCAGCAGTAGACAAATGATCGTGGATGACGCATTGGGCTAAGCAAGGCTTCTTCATCAATGCCAAATTTGGTGTCCGTAAGACCATAACGCCCTATAGGACTATGTGGATAATCTACGGAAACTATTACTGCACTTTTAGCACACATACGATGTTGCCATTCGAAACTACATATAATTCTTATGGTTGTTCTCCATTGAATTGATATTCGGTTCGTACGCCGATCAAAAAATAGACATGTGTACAGCTAAGATGGTTCTGCATGATGGCGTTTGCCGGACTCTTGAGTCAAAGGAGCGCGGTACAGTGCTGCATCGCCAGGAATTTCATCCGTTCCGGAATGTCCATCTGAGGAAGAATGAATCGATACGCGAAGGCGGAAAGGCAAAACAAAAACAACAACAGCAAAAAAGAGGAAATGAGAAGCGAGATGAAAGAGGAAGAAAAGACGCCGTCAAATAATTTGGGATGTCGGCATTCAAAGATTCTTGCGCACGAAAGGCGAGGATATAGATGTCAAATGATGATGGTGCTGGATTGGTTGCATGCGAAATAGCAGCAGATTAAGACTTGAGAGAAAAGACTTTCACGGTTTCTAAGTGCGCTCGATCATGTCAAGACAATGCACACTTCACCACGACATAAGTAGGCGTCATAATAATGGGACAGTGATGTCGAATAGTTCGCGTTCAACAGAACTCCTAGTCGATCATCATTATGTGTTCACGAGCCACATAACCCACTTCCGTCCACAAGCGTTTCTCCTTCTTCGAACGCTGTTCCTTTATGTTATAAGTTATAACGAGCTCCTCAGAGATTTCTTCCCACTTGACTTCTGTGACTCTTACACGCATCCATAAATATTAAAACAAAAAACCCAGATAAATGTGCCTATGTTTATAAATATTGATCAACCAGGTGGAAATCCATCTACAGGACGTAGAAAATTGATATCAAACTCAGGAAAAGAATATAATATCTGATATATATATATATATATAGATCATAAATACACAATGAAAGTGGCCTCTTGGCTCTTCGTATGGATGCTTTGATCCCAAAGTAGGATTCTTCAAGCATTATTTTCAATATATGGAAAACAAAACAAAACTCCGCTATCGAACAACCATACCATAGGAATCTTTGGCAGCCCTTGTTTTATGCATTACACGGAAGAAATGAGATTATTTCAAGACTAACTCAGCCATCATGATCCGCGAAAGATGATTTTTTGCCTCTATAATGCGCACCCGTGCAGAGTCTTGATCCAAGTGAAGCCTACTTTCTCCCTTTCGCGGTGCACTAGCTTGATCCGGCCCCGTGATACATTACGCATGATAAGAGCCTAGATGATACCAACACGTGCGACGTGATTCGGTATGCTCACTAAGTCATCCCAGTCTTTGCTTAATGCATAACGTTGCCTTCCGCAAAATCAAACATAAGAGTAAATAGTAATCTCTCCTAGGTACGATATACTGATATTGATAATGGTTTAGGCGGTGTGAAATGCACATGCACTGCGGCACCGTTCCGTACCCAATAATGTCAGTATATCACACATAAAAAACTTCATTTACCTTAAAGAGCGGTTTTGACTTAGCGCCTGGAAGTGAGGAGCTGGATTAGGAAACAGACCATCATCATTATAGCGGAAAAAGTTTCACACGTCACACAAAATTTCGATTGCGCAGTTGTCTAGTTTTTGCAGGCCAACTTGAGAATTTAACAAATTGCCAGCTATTTAAATATTTCACTACAGTAAGGAGGAAAATAGATCGGAAGAAATTGAAATATTTTGGTACCCTGGATGCGTTACTCTCTCGCGTGGTTTGAAGCCTTTTGACAGTCGAATCCCCTGCACTGCTGGATGTAATGTGCTCCCTTTTTGCCGCCGGAACTACGACGCCAATTGCGCGCAGGCGCTCCTTTCCATCCAAACACAAAACAAGGGCTGATTAGTGACCTACACACAAATACACTAACTTTTCATTTTTATAGCTATGCGTCGCACTTGGAACAAACCATTTGTGGAAAGATCGTCAAGTATGATTATAGCTCATAAACGACAGAATTGTTTACAGAAATTAAGATTTTTGAGATTATCAAAATCAGAATAAGAGTAAATAAATATAATAAATAAAACTACTCCACAGGTTTTTAAAATAGAAGTAAATTGATTCAACATTCGGAGTTCCGTACCTAACTTAACTATGACACGAACATATGCAAATGACGAGTAATCTCTGTATGGAGAATCCAATCAGCATCTCAATGTATGCAAATCGTCCTTTCTCAATCAGAAAGTAGAAAGGGACGCAACGTTAATACCGATAGCTGCAGCCGTCGGCTTCCCGTTTTAATTATTAATGTTGCTGATGATGACTAGGACGGAACTGGGATGAACCATCAAATGAGCTACTTTTTTCTTTTGAAAAGAAAAAAGGAAATCATTATGTAATGATGATATTCTATGAGAACTCCGCAATCTGGAAATGGAATAGTTAAAACGGAGGAAGAGCATTAAATGTGCATATAGGGATATATGGATGGAAATATGTATGCATATATAACTAGTATAGTATAGATTTTCGACTGAGGCTATAATATGTTTAAGACTCGGCACTCGCGTGGTAGCTAAATACTTTCATTATCACTTATTAATCATGGAATACGAATAAAAATTCTATTGTTTGTGATTATCCAATTCCTATACACTCTGATGAAAAACAAATAGAGGGATAAAGAACGGAGAACTCCGTCCCATCAATCTGCATATAGACGAATGGTGTCGGCTGACGACTGTATTTTGTATTTGTGTTTCATTTCTAAAATGATACATATTCAACTACCCCTTTTTTCAGAACAATACCAGCAGGGATTGATGCGCCGCCGTGTCAAGATTTCAAGAAGGAATCGGGTATGCAGGCACGGGCTAAAAGAATTAAAGGCCTAGACGAATACTGAATATGAATAAAAAAATGGTATTTAAAAAAAAAATTAAACATGAAATAAAAACTTTAATAAAAACTTTCAGTTAACATTTAAAAAATCAGCATTATTTCGCATGTTTGCATATCTTTTTTGTACACACGCACATTTTCAAATGAATTTGGAGAAGTTGCATTATTAGAAAGACCAGACCGCTCGACGTCTCCACACGAAAATGCCTTGCAGTAGTTTTCCAGTAAATATGTAAAAATAATAAAATTGAAAAAAAAAAATGTTAGTCGCTTTTCATCTGGAAATAGTTAAGAATGTTGGTGCTGTTGACGTACAGCACTATCCTGAATACACTCTACAATTAATCGATTGACAAATTGACATAAAGATGAAGAAAAGAAAAAGCGAAGGAGAAAAGTGATTCCACCGTGGAATACCATTTCCACAATTTAGCTAACCTAATACGTAGTGTAGTAGTAGACGACGCTGTCTTTTTCGGCCTGTCGCGGTCACCCATGAAATTCATGTATTCAGTGCACGTGGATGAGTATCACTAGTGGGACAAACATAGATTTTATTCAACATTTTTAAAGCAATAATAGCTCTGTGAGAAATAATAACAATAATAGAAACTTAGTTAATTGACCCTCGGCAACTAGTAAGTTGTTGAGGAACGAAGCTTACTGAATCAAAGTCAATACAGAATCAAAAACTTTATCTGGGTAAGTCGTCTACTCGTCTTGCGTTAAATGCATGTTGTAAATAATACAAATAGACAGTTTGTCTTAATTCATTTATTATTAATAATTCTTAAGTTTTCTGACTATTTATATCTTTACAGTTTATTCAGAGGATAAAAGTAAGTTTGATAATATAATAGTCTTCCTTTCATTTTACAGTCCAGCACTGCTGATTTTTCCATAGGTGCCAATTTGCAATGGCAACCCTCTTTGAGGAAGGAAGCTCTGATGAGGATGGGGATCTAAAAATCAACAAATCTTATGCGGAGAATTACAACCAATGGAGAGAAAAAGAGGAATACCAAAAATGTGAGTAGGCTAATTCATCTAATCTGGATCTCAGTCATTTTAAAGGGTATGATGTTATGTTCAAACTAATGATATTTTTTTATTTATGACTAAAAAAATAGTAAAAGATAAATATGGAGAAAGTGCTGCATTGGAGCTTGTTGAGGAGGGTGATGACAATACTTCTGAATCTGAAGATGAAGGAGATGTAAGCAATGCGCTTCAGCTTTCAAAACATTTTTATTTATTTAACCTTTAAAATCTTCTAGGGTTGGAATTCGGATGTTGAAAAACAGTTTTTTCAAACTCTAGCTTCGTTGAAGACTAAAGATCCGTCTATTTATGACTCCAAGCAGAAATTTTTTGTGCAGCAACCTGATTTCTCCAAGCCCACCAGCAAATCCAAAACTGAAGAAAAAATCACCTTAAGAGACTATGAACGCAAGTTGATCTTGGAAAAGGGTGGGAAATTTAGTGATGATGAAGACATCCATCCCCTTACTTTTACTGAGGAACAGAATCAGTTGAAAAAAGGGTTTAAGAAAATCCTCGACCGCTGTGACGATGATGATAGGAGACTTACTCGTCAAGAGAGAAACAAACTCATCCGAAAAGGTTCGCCTTTTACTTCTGAAACTGAATTCGTGCTTATTTTGTTTCCGCGTAACTTTCAAATAGGTAAGGGAAGATGAAGAATACAAAGAGTGGCTGAAAGGTCAGAAAAAGGACATTACAAATGAAGAGATGAAGGTGAAATTGAAACCATTAAAGGACTATTGGTCTGACCCCAATTTAGACGAGAATGAAAAATTCCTGAAGGACTTTTTTCTAAATAAAAGGTGTTTAACGACTTGTGCCCAAGAGATAGCCTATTTATTAACATTTTTTGTTTTTATTCAAAGGTACAAGGATCCAGAGGACAAAAATCGTATTCCATCCTATGATGAAATTGTACATGATTCGGAAGGGGATTTGAGTGAGGATGAGAAAACCCTTGAAAAGCAGAGAGACTTTGAGCTCAAGTACAATTTCAGATTTGAAGAACCTGATCCTGAATTCGTACGTCCTTTCATTACTCTCCTTATTATTTATTTATCTAAATAACTTAATTTTATAGATTAAACGCTATCCGCGAACGATCGCTGGATCGATGAGAAAGCCCGATACGAGTCGTAAAGAGAAAAGGAATGAAATCAAAGAAAGAAAGAAAAGAGAAAAAGAAGAAAAGAAAGAGGAATTAAAACAATTAAAGAAATACAAGCTCAAAGAAATTCAAGAGAAGCTAGAACAACTCAAAACTATCACTGGCAACCAATCCCTTCCTTTCCAGGTAACATTTTGTAATTTTGTTGCATTAGCCTAATTATGATTTTTTCTTACTGTTCTCTATCTAGGACGATGAACTTGATCAAGACTTTGATCCTGAATCTCATGATAGAAAAATGGGGGAGATGTTCAATGATGAGTACTATCATATCGACGAATCGGATCAGAAACCAGAATTTCCGTATGATCCGGAAATTGACGATGGTAAAACATGTTTGTGTAAACATCTTGCATCAAATTTTCATCCCAACTCTTTCCACTAGAAAATTGGGATGAATACACAGGACAAGAGGGTGAAGAGGAACCCTCCACCAGTTCTAAGCATCTGAAAGACGAGCCACATTGTGAAGATCCAGATTTCATTGTAAGTTAATGCTATATTTTACTGGAATCTAATAGCAAGTGAGTAATCCACCTTATTTTATAGATGGATTGTGACTACGACGCAAATGCTGAAAATACCACGGATGAGTTATCGCGTCGAGGGAGACGGAGAAAAAAGTCACTCTTTGCCAAAAAATTGGAAAAGAAGAAACCAGTTTTTGATCCTCAACAGTAAGAATAGGAGAATTTTGAATAAAGAATGGATTTAACTCAATGATTAATTTTAAAATAGGCACCCAAATTATGAAGAGTACTTGGAAGAATACTACAAATTAGATTACGGTTTGACTTAGATATAACTTTCATATGATTCTTAGTTTATAGTACCTATTGACGCAATTTTTCTGTTCTCGACGTTATTGTAGAGGATATAATTGGGGATCAACCAGTTCGTTTTAAATACCGGAACGTTGTTCCAAATAGCTTTGGGCTTGATACCGAAGAGGTATTGTTTTAACTTTAAATGCTTTTGTCTTTCATTTACCTCAAGTTAGTTTTTTTTAATATTTTCAAATATAATTTCATTTCCAGATTCTTGTAGCCCGAGACAAAGAGCTTAATCAATGGTGCTCGATTAAGAAAATGTCTCAGTACAGAACAGAAAGCGAAGAAATGCAAGATGTGCGTACATTCAAGTCAAAACGCCAAAATCAAAACCTCATCAAAAGAGTGATTCCTTCTTTATTTGTTGAGTAAGATTTTAGTTTTCTCGCGGTTTATCTTCGTGTTCTAAATCTATTTCCGACTGTTTTCACATACTTAGGAATCCAGAGGATCTCCTAGTTGAGGACCATGAAGCTGCCCGTCAGAAAAGAAAAAAAATTGCTGACAAAGGGGAAATATCGCAGATAAATGAGAAGTACGTATATTCTAAGTAACAATATATTTT
This sequence comes from Chydorus sphaericus, assembly GCA_030141595.1. Classification (NCBI taxonomy): domain Eukaryota; kingdom Metazoa; phylum Arthropoda; class Branchiopoda; order Diplostraca; family Chydoridae; genus Chydorus; species Chydorus sphaericus. The sequence continues at coordinate 6,239,915 of CM057930.1, forward strand.
ATTTTATACTTCCTTTCATATCTTTCTTAATTTTTTTTTTTCGTTTGCTAATGTTTAAAGAAATCATGAAGCTGACCAAGAAGTGATAAAACCTTTAAAGAAGAAAAGAAAAAACAAAGGAAAAGACGAAATTGTTATGAATGACCAAAAAGATGTCGAATTTAAGGAAGCAGTTACTTTCGAGTAATTTTTAGTTTTATTTCATGTCAACAATTGTCATAACCATTTTTGCCATTATTTTTATCTCTCTTTTAGTGGGGCGAAAGAAACTGAAATAATTAGTGAACCATCCAAGAAGAAACGTAAAACAAGCCAAGCTGTCGAATCGTCATCAGAAATAGTCGATCCTTCCAGTAAATGCATCAGCATGGATTCCATCGTGGGAAGCAAGCGCACTCAAACGAGTTCAACTACTGGTAACACCGCAAAAGACAGCGACAAAAATGGCTCATTGGCCAAGAGCAATAAGCAAAACAAGAAAAAGAAGAAGAAAAGGAAGGCCAAGAAAAATTCTGGAGTAGCTGCTTCCTCGACGGTTGCCATCCATCCCAAGATCAACCAGCGGCCTATTCGAGTTCAAGGATTAGAAGTTACAGACGATCGTCTCAAAGCTTACGGTCTGAATCCCAAGAAATTCAAAAATTCCATGAAATATGGAAAGTCGAATCAGTGAATTGAAATCGAATAAATATCATGTGGTGATCTATAAATCCTGAAGGGCTTATAGGGATCAATTCTCTTGACTAAAATTTGTCAATATTTTATGTCTGCGAGATATCGTTGTTTGAACTACTGGAGAAAATAACTAGGAAGTGAGAACCCTACATTTCGTTGTCATATATTGATGCTATGAAGGTTATGACAATTGATGTCCTCGAATGTTGATACACCTATGACCTATACTTTTGGTTTTCAACATTTCTTTTTCCAATAGAACTGAAAATCTTGATTAGTAATTATCAGAGAAGATGGGTAAGTGGTAAGGGGCAACCCCGTCAAAGGCGCCCATTTGTGTCCTATTTGCGCGTCGAATACAAGAGAAAAATGGTCCCAATGCATGTTTAACCAATTCACCGCAGCGGGATGCATAACTTATTTACAAGACTCAAGGGTAGAATAAATAATGTATTGCCCTTTTTTTACTAGAATTATTATTAAACTAAGGCCGAAGTAGAAACCGGAAACCATGAGGGTCGTCCTCTTCCCTGGCAGGGCGAGTCCTGCATGACCTCTGACGTGCCAGGCACGTTTAAGCACCGTGTAAAACTTGTTCGGCTGACTCTTAATTACATAATTTTTTTTATCGAGTGGCCCACTCCATTTGAGATTAAGCTTCTAGAACATTTGAAAATTAACCCTATATGAAATTATTTATCAAAACAATGTAAAATTTCCTAGATCACGTATTTACGTCTCTCCGAATTCTTATTGACTGAAATGAAAATAAATGGCGCGTCAAAACGACAGGACGTGGTTTGGATGTGGGCATTGAACAGTTCAAATGATAGTATTACTATAAAAAAAGGATTAAGTTCTACTATCTGCGTTCATCTGTTGCTGAAAATTACATTTTCCTCCTATTACATAGCCGCTTGTGTAGATACTACATTTCTTCTTCGTGTTTTTTGCTATCGATTCCTAGTATCCTACTAATTTTTTTAGACTATTTTGAACATTATCTGGTTCTCTTTTCCAATAAAAAGCTAAAGCAACAGTCAAATCTACAGATTTTGCTGTAAGAAATGTGCACCGAACGCGTTTTTTTTTACATTATTTAAAACAAAGATTTTTGTTGAAACATAGTTAACCTTATACTCAAATGCCAGAGCCTAGTGCGCCTAGATGTACGCCCTTAGCGCTTCCGCGGCCTTCCCGATGGCCTTCTAATCTTCTATGAGCTCGAGCCTTGAGGACTCGGGCCGCAGCGAAGTGGGGAGACAGAGCAATACTATTGCTGTTAACCACTTAATAAGGTGTTTTTCCAAAGCTTTGCGACATTATTGGTCAAACCTGAAAAGATCAGACAAAAGATAGTATATATTGAGACACTAGGCAGAAAACGGCAAGTAAAAAAAAATTCACGCTAGCGGCCAGCGGCGTTGTCATTTTCAGAAGTCACGATAGCAAGCAGATAGGTAAAACTGGAAACATAGGATGGAAATCTAGGGTCCTTTAGACCTGAGGGCTTTTCTTACCATGCTCTTGCTCAGTTGCTCTGTTTCTATCACTTGCTGAGTAACTTGGGCAGACAGTTTACTGTATCCTGAGTTATCTGCATCTCAGTTAGTGATTGTTTAGGATAATTTGACGCTTGTCGTAGTGTTTGGTTACTAAATTTCAGTGTTTATATTTATTGGTAACCTCCAATCCCAATTTGACTGTAATTATTATAAGGAACAAGCGATAATAAGCCGAGTTAACTTCTCGACTTCCTTCAGGGTTACGTATCGAACCACAGTTGAAACAGCATTTATTGTTTACGTTTCATTGTAGTTTAAACTTGTTCAAGTTTGGTGTAACAAGGAAATATAAGAATGGAGCCAAACCAAGTACAAACAGCGGAATATGGTTGCGAACACTACAAACGGCGATGCAGGCTAGTGGTAATAAATAGATAAGATGAAAGCAATATTTGGTGCCAAATGACCTTGCCACTTCCTGATTCGAAAAAGACTTGCCCACTTAATCACTCTTCTGTATTCTAGACTCCTTGTTGTAACAAGGTGTACACTTGCAGATTCTGCCACGATGAGAAAGAAGACCATACATTGAATCGAAAGAACGTGGATGAAATAATGTGTTCTGTTTGTGAAAAGAAACAACCAGTTCAACAAAATTGTTGCAATTGTGGTATCCTTTTTGGGCAGGTATTATTATTAATGAATAATAAAACAATAGTATTCTTATTAAATGTGTTGTGCCATTTCTTGTAACTTTTTATTTGCTTTCCAGTATTTTTGTGGACAATGCAAACTGATTGATGATGAAGATAAGAAACAGTACCATTGTGATGGATGTGGTCAGTTATTAAATATTTTTAAATAATTTGCTTTGATCATTTATATTAAACTTTCATGTGTAACAGGTATTTGTCGCGTTGGGGGACGAGATAAATTTTTCCACTGTGCTGTTTGTGACATGTGCCTACCAAAGAAGCTTGAAAACCAGCACAAATGTGTGGAGAAGATGAGCCGCACTAACTGGTAAACTGTTACGATCAATACCCAAGTTATTATTATTTTTAATGAGAAATAATTTTATCAATATCCGGAAATGAAGCCCTATTTGCTTGGAAGACATACATACTTCAAGAATCCCTTCTCACATCCCTTCCTGTGGTCATCTGATTCACAGGACCTGCTTTAATTCTTTCATTCATCGAGGACACTATGGTATGCTACAGTCTTATCACCAATTATGTAAAACAATTAATATTAACTATTATTTTTATTATTTTTAGCTTGTCCAGTTTGTCAGGTATAAAAATAATTTTTGTTAACCTAGCATTTAAGTAACTAAAATCTTAAATTTTTTATACTATGGATTCCCATTCTTTCCGGCCAGGCTTCGATGATGCCTATGGAATCGGTAATTTAAAAAATAAAAAGTTTCTCACGTACCTTTTTAATCTGGATTTATCCTATTTTCTAGTACTGGCGTATTTTGGATGTTGAAATTGCTTCAACCCCCATGCCGGTGGAGTACCAGAACTATTTTGTTACGGTGTTGTGCAATGACTGCCATACTGTAAGTTTTGATTAATTTTCGTAATGTATCGTATACCCATTTACTTGATGACGGCTCCTCAGCCATACTCCTTTAGTAACTAGATGTTAATTTTTACAATGTCAACCTATACGACCATTTCCACTATCATGAGCACCTCATCATCGTTCTCTCCGATACGTGACTGTTTTCTCTCTCTATTTTGATATCAGTTTTTAAATTTTTTTTTCACTTTTTTATACTTTTCACTTTTTTTTTCTTGTAAAGAAATCAAAAATGAAAAGTCATTTCTGAAAGTCTTTTTCAGGCGGGTGTAAATCAAAGACCTGTAGTAAAAATACATCTAGTCTAGTAATAGAGTTTTTTCTTTTTGTTTTGTTTCAAGACAAAAATTTTTTATTTCCTCAACACTCGATTTTATTTTACTAAAATTTGAACTTTCATTTTTGTATTTACAGTTTTCCGAAGTTCCGATGCATCCGCTTGGAGCCAAATGTCAGAACACTCCTTGTGGCTCCTACAATACTTGTCGCTCTGGTGGACCTGTTAATCGATCTGGTTTGTATCCATTTTTCTTATTCTGAATTTGATGTGTGATGTTTCAGGTTTTTTTTTAGAAATTCGCACTGAAAATGAAAAAGAAACCAATTTAGTATATTAAAATAAATAAATAGGCGAGGTCGCATTCGCATAGGTAGGCCTATTAATTTTTATAATTATCCACCTTGCTTCTTATTTGCAAACAACATTTCTTTATTCGTACAAGTCATTTTAAGAATCTTGCTGAATATATATACTGGGACACCTTTTATTTTCTTGGTTTTAATTATAACTTTTTTTTTTTAGCTCTAAGTGAACAACCCAGCGCCGAATAGTACCGCCACTTGCATATTCATCATGAGAACATATTCGAGGAATGTTTGCCACGAACCTGTTTTTGTTGTTATAGGCTTGTGCAACCATGTGTAATCTGTCTGTTCACATAACTAATACTAAGGGTTAATTCAATTATCTATTACTATCGACACCCCCTCCCCCTTGCTGGAATAATATCTGTTAAGTCAACCTAGGAGATTTTTTTCATATTGATAATTTATCCCGTTTCTGCTATGACGATTATCATTTTCGAAGCACCGTCATTCACTTACTTCCTATTTTCAATGCAGAGGCTTATACCATAGCATGATGGAAAAATTATTAACATACGAATACAATTCTTGGACTACAACAAATTCTTTTTCCCCACGTGCCGAAGGCTAACGGTTGTATTTTGAGTTTTAAATTACACTATAAACATTGTTCATCCAAAGATTATCTGCGGAATGTACTTACAAATATTCAGTTGGATAATGTATAAATATACGGGCAGTTACATACAAAATTGACACTTTCCCGTGCTGAGTTGAAGTTACCGTACATAACAGAAGAAAATTGGTACGAGAATAGCTGGCACAACAATCATGGTCGAAGCGAATCTCGTGGGTGGTTCAAGTCGGTACAGGTTCTAGTGGCATCGAGATGCGATACACGTGTACCATCTGATTTTCTGGATCCACTGGATTCGGCGACGACACAAGAACGAGTGAACCAGGTTGTGCTTGCGCGAAAACGGGATTTGCTTCTGCAAGAGCTGGCGGGACTAGAAAGGAAGTTGCTTGCTTTTCACTTGCAGGATTTTCCACAACCTGTAGTAAGAAGAAAAATAAAAAATAAAAATCTCAGATAATATAACGAAATCCGAAAGAAAAATTGTACGGGCCAAAAAATTACTGCAAGTAAATGACAAAACCTACAGTGATCCCTCCTTGTTCCAACGAAAGCTGGCCAAGGGGCGATTGAAGCAAGCTGTTCAAGGGTGTGCAAACATTCTCGAAGTTTTCAGGTGTTTTTACAGATTCATCAACTACAAGGCGGTCAGAATCTTCAGAAAGAGATTGACTTGCTCCTGCCACGGGATCACCTTCCAATATTTTGGACTTCCTCGGTCGTTTTCTTTGGGTGGTGGAAGCAGCCCTTTTCCTGGATGACATTTTCTTGGCTTTTAAAGATACAGTTGGATTTTCATCAGTTGATGTCCCGCTTGGATCAGACAACAACGTATTATTTGTGGTCTTCGCTTTAGTTGTTTTCGATTTAGTACGGGGCTTCTTTTTAGGAGGACCCATGGTTGGATTTTCGTCGGCCATGATTGGATTTTCGTCTGTGATGGTAGGATTTTCGTCTTGCTTCCCTTTACTGTTTTTCTTTGGACTCTTTCTCCCTCTCTTACTACCAGGCTTGGCTGAATCTGTTGTCCCGGTTGTGTCTTGATTTCCTTCTTCACCATCGTTAATCGAACAATTTACAGTTTTCCTTTTACGAGGTGCCTTGGCTGCCTTGGTCGCTTTCTTATCAGCTACATTCCGAGTATCCACATTTCTACTCTCGGTACCGCTCGAGACAACTGATTTTCGAAAAGAAAATTTTGTTTTATTTTCAAATTGTAGTTTAAAAAATAATATAGCAAAAATAATCACCTTCTTCCCTTAATTGTTCTAAATTAAAGGGTATTTGATTGGAAATTGCTTTTTCAATGAGTTCAGGATTGCACTTTTCTTCACTCTTGAATTTCCTCTTCAGTTCCGTTCGTTTACGATGACGAAAAATGGTTTCCATTAAGGAAAAATCAGTTCCTACCATACGGAGCGCTAAATGAAAGCGTGCCGTTTCTAAAAAGGGAGAAAATATTCAAATTATGACCATTCCAAATCTCGCGGCAAATTATATTATTAGTTGAAGTATCTGTTAATTTGTTCGTGAGTTGAACACTCATACAACAAGCTACTAACCTTCCTTACTCCATCGCGCACTGCGCTTTCTCTTGTTCCAAGAACCGTAGTTCACCAATGTTGGATTGTTTTCAATTACAACTGGAGCATTAGCAAGCTGATTTTTATTCTTCGTAGCCTCAGTGGTATCAATGACCTGGAATGACGAATTCAATAGCCCTTGATAAAAAATTTCAACATAACTATTTCAAAATGCTTTACCAAGCTGCGTTCATCCACGATTAACGTGACTCCATCGGGAGCCAAACGCAGTTGGGGCGCTGGCATTGCATTCTCTTCTTGTTCAATATGTTCGCCTTCATTGCTGGGAGGGAAGTCGAGTGCATCTTTCGGTTCAGAAGGGGCCTCTTCACCTCGTCTCATCTCTTCTTCTTCAGCGAGTCTCTCGTCTAAAAGAGTATTGTTGGTCACCTCTTCCATGCCGTCTAACTGGTTGAATTTGGCAAGTTCTTCGACTTCGTAAGGCTTCAGCCGCATTTGAAGTTTCTCCTTTGGTCGCGCTCTTAACGAACAATGACAAAAAGATTGTTCAACTCATTGAAATAGTATAGTAATAGTTAAAGACTACTTACGGCTCTTCAGCGTCTTTGGGATTTAGGTAGATGAGATCAAACATTGTCCAATCTTTTCTATCCACTTCACCAGCAGCAAATTTTCTCCTCATGGCTTCTTTCTTTAACTCAAGTTGAGTCTTTTCTGCTTTCTTTTTCTTCCTCTTGGTTTTTGGATCAGTTTTTTCACCACCAGAAACAGAGATTTCACCACAATCCTTTGATTTACTAGAAGTGGGAACTGTAGTTGCTTTCTTGACAGGTGAAAGAGGTGTTCTTGCTCTTCTTCTTCCGGCATCATCTTCTGATTCACTGGTACTTGAAAATGTTCTGTTTCTGTGAGAGCCTTCTCTGATTACAGGGCAAACTTTCTTTCTAGCTTTGTAATGAGAAATTGAGGGTCCACCCAAATGTTGCTCCTCAAGAGAAGTCACACTGGCATCTTTACTTTGGGTGTCCCAATTTTTCTCTCTTGGTGCATGTTCGACTAAATTTTCCTTATCCAAAGTTGAGGAAGTGTGCTGGAGAGGTGTTTCAAGGTTTAATGGGAGGAGGGGAGATTCAAGAGGTTGCAAAGAAGGTTCATCATTTGTTGGTGGTACGAAGCCTCCAGTATCGGTAGAATTGTCAACTGGAGGATCAGATTGTGGTTCTGGGAGATCAATTGGATTGTGTGTGCTGGCAGAGTTTGTCACATTAGAACAGGTAGATTCATTGGTTAATGTTTCCACAATTGGCTTTTGCAAACGAGACACAGCACCCACACTTGGAGCAAATTTTCCTCTCCTTTTTAACATGGCTGGGTATTAAGGCCAACACTTCAAATGTTAACTATGATAAATTTTCCAAAATAATCTTCACTATGTTAGGAAATATGGCACATGCTTCCTAAAACAAAAAATAAAAAGAAAGATTCAATATTGAAAAAATTCACCAACATGCCATCAGGCACGATTTGGCTGAGTTAATAATACTGTCTTGTTCATCAGTCAGCTAACGTTACCATGGTGTTAACGCGTGATAAGGCGTGTTGGTCTACTGGCAGTCTGCTGTTGCCTGTTTGTCACGCTTGAAGAGACCTCTATCGGCAATCAAAGATATTCAAATAAATAAATAAAATTAATTTTCATTTTGAAAAATATTTTTGATGTCTAAAATGTAGTTATAAAATAAAATAAAATAATATAATAATAATAAATTTTTAAAAAAATATTTTGATTACGGTATGCTACATACTGTTATTAAATCCATTGAAATATGACAATAATTTAATAAAAATAGGATGGTTTGATCTTTTTCGTTTTGAAAATAAAAAAAATTTCAAGCATTGATTACATCATCTTAAAATACTGGATTTGTTTATAAACATCACCTTATATCTCGTGCGCTGTTTTTGGTAACGCGGACCACACTCAAGAATAAATATGTAATTAAGTATATGATGTGATTACATAGAGCCTGCATTCATTTCCAGAAACCTATTTGAGGTTTATAGACGAGCGTGACTTAAAGAACGGTATTACCGTACTATTGTGATAACGTAATTTGGACTCTATATAGGGGTGTAAAACTTTACTGTACATGCATCGCTATTCATCGCTGTACATCTTCAGATTGCCTTTTTTCCGTTGTAGGTTGTTTTTAATTTGAAAATTATTTATTATAATTATTTACGGCAATTCTTCTGATTGTACATTTAAAAAGTAAGATAATATAAAAAAAGGCTGTGCCTTTCAAAAGTTTGGTTTAAGCCTTTTCTACGAAAAGATGATACATGCAGATGAACCTCGCACCAGCAAGAAAGAAGACAGAGGAAGCCGCAGAGCTAAATAGTATACCTACACGTATACACCAGAATGCTTACACAGGGATTTAAGTCTACTGCTATTTCAAAATATCTTGAAATATACAGTCAAGATCGATTTGCGCAATAAAAGATTTTCGGCAGGTTTTTAGGTAAATTTTTCATTATTTAAATTCGCTCACATTTTCTACACACCTTCTATTATTACACCGTAAAAAATTGAAATAGAAAAACAAACATAAGTTCCCCCCCCCCCTCCCCCATTTATTCAACCACTTGATTATTTCTTTTCAAAGATAAGTTTACTATTTTTTTTTTTATAAATAAGAGAAAATAGAGGATTATATGCGATGTGGATGGCACTGATGCGCTCTGCTGACGTGGCTGTTCCGCTGCACGTACAGCCTATACAGTTCCAGTAATGTACTGTACCTGCTTTTTTTATTATTTTGTTTTTCTATAAAAAGAAGAAGCAATTTCACTCCAGCAAGCCTCGGGGGTTTAGTTTGGTAGACTCGAACGCTTGAAAAGAATACGAGCCGCAGTGCGCGTTATGCTTTCGGGTGAGGTGGAACCGTGTGGACTAGACCTGCAGCTCCCATCCTCCCGCGCAACTCATCCTTATTCTCTTATTAGTGTTTGCACTGATCCGTGATGGACCCGTTAGAATTGTGCTGGATCCATTCAACGACGATATTGTGAATTCCATGCTGCCAGATTCCAGAGGAAATAGCCGAGACAAAAATGTTGCGAATGAAGCGACATCATGCAATTTTGATCTTTTCCGGCTGTGTGGTAGTCGCGTGGCAGTGTTTCTACGTCATCGACTGGAAACCGACTTTTAATTTAGTACTTTATCCCGATCTGCTTGAGCAGAAGCTAAAGCCACAAGAAGGAATTGTGAGGCTTTCTTCTAATGATAGTGACGAAAATGGGGAATCTTCAGAGCATTACACTTTGATGAATGAGTACGCAAACCAAGTTTTAACGGACGAAGGAGCTCAATTCAAACGGATCCTTTTTTGGAATGAGGGTACGTACCGTACCGTACATAATTAAGGGTTGAATCGCAACCTATGGTTGCATAATATACGTTATTTGGCAGGGCGGAAGTAGATGATTAATTCTTCTTATTTATTTTCCTCTAAAAAACAAATATGAAGCCTATGGTAACAAGAATTATGGCGTCGGCCTGGGAAAAGACGTTCTTCGAAAAGCCGGTTGTCCCGTGTGGCAGTGCGAGACGAGCGACGATCGCCACAACGTGAGCACGTACGACGCCGTCCTCTTTCATCTTCGCAGCTGGACCAGAACGGATTTGCCACGGAGACGTTCAGCTCACCAACGCTATGTATTTTGGAGCATCGAATCTGCCGCTTGGAGATACATTGATACGAATAAGATGAGAAATGTCTTCAACTGGACTATGACGTATCGGTGGGACTCTGATATTGTGACATCGTATGGCTGGATTGAACCCAACGGAAACGGAAGTGCGCCCCTCCACCCAAATCCGGAAGAGATGGAACGGTATCTTGACGAACCGTCTCCAGTTAATTATGCGGAGGGAAAGACGAAAATGGCTGCTTGGTTTGTTTCTAACTGTAATTCGCAGAGCGGTCGCCAAGATCTAGTCAAGCACTTGAAAAAGTATCTCAAACTTCTTTTGCTCACTATTCTCACTCGCATTGCTAGTCTGAGAATTCTTATGAATAGGTACATCGACGTTGACGTTTTCGGTAACTGTGGCTCAATGCAATGCTCGAGGGATAACGAGGAGGATTGCAGAAAGATGGCTGCAAAAAAATACAAATTTTACATGTCATTGGAAAATTCTCTTTGCCTTGACTACATAACGGAAAAGTGAGTCTGAAGAAATCACATCCTTAAAGAAATTTGTTTCAATGATGAGGTTATTTAAAATCAAAATAATTTCTTTGTCTATTTCCTTGACAGATTTTTTGGGATGATGCACCATCCGATTATTCCAATTGTAGTTGATGTTCATGGACACCACAAAAAAATAGCACCACCGCATTCCTATATTAATGCGGCAGACTTTAATGACGTCAAGGAATTAGCCGATTATCTCATCCTTCTAGACAAGAATGAAACACTCTATAACCAAGTACTGACCCACCTGTTTGATCCGTATTCTACAAACCGAAGTTGTAATTTTTACTTTTTCAACAGTATTTTTGGTGGAAGCCCTATTACCACGTACGCAATAGCGAGTTTGACTTCAGACGAGGGATGTGCCATCTTTGCGCATCGCTTCATGACACATCTTTACCTTCAAAAGTATACCATGACATGACCGCTTGGTGGGATAAGCAAGCATCGTGCAAAACCATTCACTACAATTGATAGTCATGTGATTTTTTAAAGCAATAAATTACTATATTGGATTCCTATTTAAACATTTAATGAGATGCTAACCACTTTCGATCGTAAGTGATTGTTATAAAAGGTGATGGCTTTTAAAAATTGTGGTTGATTGCATATTGAATTATTTAACGACACGATGATTCAATGAAAATATAAAACCTTCTACTGACCAAGCATTTCAACCACCGCTGCCGGGCATATGAGGCCTTGGAATGGTAAAACTTACTTATACATGCGTACAAAGAAACTGAGAGAGGTCGAGAAACTCCGCGACTCCCATAATAAGGAAAGAGAACTTTTCAGAAAACATTCTGCTTCTTTCAATTTTAGGATAGGGTCTCGACAAAGATTGTAAATTTCAGTTGATTTGATGCGCTGAGCCTTCTTATTACCCTGTTGCCCTAAATGAATCAAGTATGAGGGCGACAGCATATTGTATTTGTTTTCCGCGATAACGCAATGGCCAGACGTGAAGTACATTGGATATATGTATATATACTCGTGTAGGTGTGTTGTGTTAAAAAGAAAAACAAGGAAGAATAAAGTAATGGGGGAAATAAGGGGAACACTAGCGAAGGAATGTGCAGCTATGCAGTTGTTTTTCTTCTCTCGAGTAAATTGCAACGGTCTTGATGGATGCAGGACGATCACAAAGTCTCCTAGGTATGTACGATATGCTAGCACATTTTTAAAGCTCGATAAGCTATCCTCGCATGCTATCACAGTAATGTAATATAGGGTGCTACTATATAAAACAAAACAGATGAATTTGAACATAGAAAGTTATCCCATTAGAGTTTTTTTTTTTTCAAGACAATACAACAGGACTGCTGGCCTTAATAGGAGGCTAATAAACTACTTGAAAGAGATTGAATAAGAAATAATAATAATTCAACGCAAAAAGAGAGTAAAAAGATTGATAAACCAAATCCTGACGGTTTCACGCCTTAAGATATCTAAACATACCAATTTGAGTATATGTGATGCCATATTATTTTGCAAAGCCCAAAACATTTCGGTAAACTTCTGATGGACAAATGCTGGACTTTGGTCTTTTTTTCCTCTCTTCCAAATGTAATCAAAAATAGAAAGAACTATTTCGCAGCCTCAGCTTTTCCTAAGATATCCCGACAACTGTAGTATCCAGTCCATAGTGACTGGTACCTATTTTACCCGTCCCTCCCTCTGAGCAATGGTCCCATTGAGAAACTGATTTTTTTTGTCCTGGACCAATTTCATTGATAAAAAAAAATATTTTAAAAAATAAAGTGGGGGAGGAAGATTGAAAGGAAAATTTTGATCAAATAGAATCTGTTACGAAGAAGAAGAAAAAAATGGACATTTTAGGACGAGTGTTCATCGGATTCGGATCCGCTGGAATCTACAGCATTACTGCGTTTGATCTCTTGTTGCTCCTCTTCATCAACAGGAGGGAGAGTCGACTGGGATTCTCGACGACTTATGCTTCCCGAGTCCGGCCGGGTTTCTTCTGAGGAACGACTGACGAAAGTCGTCCACTCCATCGACGCTCCGTCCAAGTATTCCACACTGTTAAGAAACACTTTCCCTACGAGAAGAAAATAACAAACTCAACGGTAATGAATCATGCCAAAGATACTCGTGGGAACCGCCATTTATACCGGTGAAACCGCCAACCGCATACAGGCGATCGTGGATAACCGTAACTGAGATATTTGCTCGACAAGATGTCATAGACGGTCCAGGTGACCACGAATTGCTCTCAAAATCATACACCTCAGTGGTACAAAGAGATTGACATCCATCAGAGCCACCAACAACGTATAACTTATCTGCCAAAGGAGACAGCATGTAAGTAAATAAAAATAATAGGAATATTAACCACATTCTAGAAATACTTTGGTAGAGCGCCACACCGCAGCCCCTACGCGCAGTGTTCATGGGTGGCAAAAAATTCCACATTCCTGTTTCGGGATCGTACACTTCGACCGTATTCAAGCAGTTCCAGGCATCACATCCACCAGCTGCAACAACTTTGTTTCCCATTGTAGCTACAGCCGCTTGGTATCGACCTAATAAAAATATATATCGTGTCAGAAGCTTCCATCAAAGTGCACGGGAAAATATAATTTATCACCGAAATTCAAGGGGGCGATGGGGGTCCATTTCCCAAGGACAGGATCGTAAACGTCACACTGTTTCATTCCATATTGCCCATTCCATCCGCCAATGCAGTAAACTGAAAAAATGCCATGGACATCATAAAAGGTCATCATCATACTTTAAAAAATGGTTATCATTCATGTTATAACGTACCTTTGCCTCCCAAATCGCAAACACCTATTTGTGATAATAATTTTTAAAAAGACATTTAAATTTGCATTTAGGTATAAGAATAAATGATAAAATTTTTTTCAAACCTATATTAGAACGAGCCGTTTCGAGTGGCGGGAGAGCAGTCCACTTTGAATTGTCAGTGTTGTAGACTTCCGCAGTGGCAAGCTCAGTTGTGCCATTACAACCACCAATTGCGTACACCTTAGACTCTATGACGGTGATATCGAACCGTCCACGGGCTTCACGCATCGACGGCAGCTGGCTCCAGCGATTTAGCAATGGGTCATAAAGTTCCACTGTACGGAGACATTCGCCTCTGTCATACCCACCTATTAAAAATAATTTACTAGGTTTTTTACAGCATCAGATGACAAAGTGGAGAGCAGACTAAATTACCACAGACGAGGAGAGTGTTGTTTAAGTTAGCCGCACCCACAGCGCATCGCGGAGTGCTCATATGTGGTATAGAAGTAAGCGATTCGGTAGAGCGCTCCATGCTCGATGGTCTAGATTGGCCTGGTGTGGACAGAGGAGTAGTTGAACTCTCACTCACACTGCAAACAAATAAAATACATTGGCAGGGACGAATGGAAATATAACTCGGAAGAATACGGACCCTTGAGCACCGACAGTGTTGTTCAGTCGTTGTAGAACGGACAGCGTCGCCATGCATCCATTGATAACAGTCAGCGCCATGATGCTCTTTTCGCTCATTTGCGTGGTAGCCAGTACACGCCATTCAAGGTCTTCAGCAGCAGCTTCTGCCCCAGTCGGCATCTCCGAGATGCTCCGGCTTCAGTTGTAATTGAATGTTGTATAGTTTAGAGGAAATGAAAACGTTTTAAAAGACAGTTACCTATAAAGGGAATGACGAGGACGGGATGGCTGCTGAGACGAGTTTTTCCGACGATTCTGAGAGTAATACAAGAATATAGATAATTAAGTCCATAGTCGATTAAAACAAGTAGAATCACCAACCTTGCTTCCGGGTTGAGAAAGTCGCAGCGACATTTTCTTGTAGTCTTGAACGATATCCGAATCGATCACGTCGCCGCTTTCAATGTCGACGCAATCGTGCAGCGAATTATCCAAGTTCAGATAGAGCAAATGAGTCTAATGAAAATAAATAAAGAAAAAAAATAATAAAAAAATAGTCAAGATGATAAAAATTTATGTCCACCTTGGCTGCAAGCTGTTCGATATTTAGCTGGGATGGTTCCCAGTTGCGATGGATCCATTCCAATACCAAGTGACAAAGGAGAGCGACGTTAGCGTCACGAAGGCCGATCTCCTCGCGGGTAGTAGCTAGTACTTCCACTTGAACGAGTGGAAGACTACGAATTGCCTTGGTATGAGCCATAGTTCCGATCTGATTTTGCGACAAAGACGTTGAAACATTTTATCGAGCCAATAAATTGAAAAAAAGAATAAAAAAAAAAGTTTAAATGCCTCTGCCGCTAAGAAGGCGTCGACTCTGGCTGAAAGTTCTGGATTGCGTTGAATTCCGGGTAGAGCGCGGATTTCAATGGCTGTAGCCGGATCGAGGTGGTCCACAAGGAACTGGGCGCAGTAGTTGACGACTCGCTCCATCTTAAGCCTGGCAGCTGCGACGTAGACGGCTTTGACCTGTCCGGCCACCACTTCCATTCTGATACACAAGAAGGGTGGACAGGTGGGAGGAGGATAAGGATTGAAAAGGGTTGAGGTTGGATGTAAAGACGACGCGAAATAAGTTGAACCGCGTCATCGATTCACGAGGAGGAGAAGAGGAAGAAGCAGCGCTTACTTTCCCGTATAGGCGTAGTTGACGAGATGCTCTAGCGAGTGTTTCTCGAAGCCACCGTTCAGCTTGTACGTTATGATGTTCTCCTCGCTGCACTTTCCGCCCTCGTCCGTCGAAAACAGCTCAAACAGGTAGGGAGAGCAGCAAGCCAGAATCACCCGGTGGGCCGGTATCTCCGCCTTCCCGACCTGATGCGCAAACACAACGCGGTCGAGCCAAAGCATTAACTAGGGCTAATTTCTACGCCATAATCCTTTTTTTTCTTCTCTAGAAGAAAATAATAAACTTCCTTTCTGACATTAAGAAGAGTCTTTTAAAAGTGGCCCCTTGGGCACTGTGCCACCTCTTATTATCCACCAAAACAGCTCAGCGAGAAAATCACTTGTCTAGAAACATCGCAGAGCACGCTTCAACATTTAAATGAGCTTCGTTAAAAATACAAGCATAAAAACGTGAACAAAAATTGATAGTAGGACGACACTAACCTGCAGAATGACGTCGCAGAATTGGCGATTTTTTCTCAACTTGGACAGGCCTTTCATCATGCTCTGACTGAACTCTTGATCATTGATGACCATGGACGGCGCTTTGCTTTCATCTTGCGAATTGTCGTCATCATCTTCAGACGGAATGGAGTGAGCGCCGTTCATCGTCTCTGTGCCGTTGGCGTACTGGTCATGGGGAGAGACATCCCCGTTGGTAGTGACGGCTCCCATTATTTCAGAGATAACACAAACCTCTGCAAAAAAAAAAAAAAAAAGGATGAAAAAGGTCACAATTGTTAAATCAATTCAAACAAGCCAGATTGAGGTAGCACATCCTCTTTCGCGTCAGTAAAAGTAAGAAAACTTGTGACGCCCTCACACGTGACTAGCACATACAGAATTTTCGCTCTAGTTCATGAAACATGTGATTACAATTCAAGATTTAAAATGCTGGTCACACTGTAGTTTTATCACTTTGGTAAGACGTGAGCTTCAAAACTACCTCAACGCCGAGTCACCTCGACAGATAATCGACACATTTGAAATGGCAACATGGGGCCTTACTTGCCATTCAACACGTCGGAACATCAACAATAAACATGTTTTCCCCTTTTACATTAGATAAGGGAGTTCATACTGAAAGATACGTTAAAAAATAAAGAGTTACTACGCATTCTATACTATTTACCAGACTCAAAGCTCGAGTGTTCGGCGGATGAAAGGTCTTCAACGAAAGGATGCGACATCACGCCGAAAATTGATGCCGGCACCTTTTTAAGGATGGCATTTATTAGCGTGTAATTACAACAAAAATCAAAAGGCAAGAATCCTCCTTGGATTTTTTTAGGAAAGGAATGTTGCACAGGACTCGATCACCACAATGCTAGACGCGGAATAAAAGTAATAGATGTTAAACCAGACCTTTGAAAAATGCACAGCTCGCACAACAACACTAGCCGATTATTGATCCGAAGCCGTGTCGAACGCGTGCTACGCTTCCCTTCACCTGCGCTTGCGCTTTCTAGTATATCACGTGACGTCGTTTGATCAATGACGTAATGGCTCTTCAACGGGTTTTCTTTCTTTTTTATTTTGACTTTCTTTTCCTCTTTACAAAAAAAAAAACTTGAAATATTACTTAAACAGGGAAAACTAGAAGCTGGCTAGTAATTAGTGAATAAAAGAAATTCTACACCACTCGCGTCAATCAATATTTTAAAAGGCGCCCAATGAAAAAAAGAAATCAATTATGCGAGAGAACTTGCAAAAACGTGATTTCCGCTTCACGTGCGTGCATCGTGATCGTACCAACATGAACTTGTGACGTATGATATGTTTGTGCAGGTTGCTACGAGCAACAGCAACTCAATACAGCGTGTTCTCTTTTTATGTGCGTATTTGCCCTTTAACTGATAAGCAAAATGAATAGAACTCCGATATTTGACTGAAAACTTTGTATCATTTCCAACTTCATGAAAAGGAATTTTTTTTAAGGACTAGGTCCTACTTAGCGTCAAGTTCCTGTTAAAACTTAGGCATTCTCATTACCACTTTTAAATTTAAGCAAAACAGAAGAAAAATGTCAACATAACAAATTTAAATGTTTGTTCGTTTGAAAATGATTAGGCTGTACTTGTGAAAGTGGTAGCCTACTAAATCCCGATACTGCTAAGCGAAGGAAAAATTAAATTATTTAACTTTCAAACTGATTGATCTAGGAGAAATTATTTTAAACTTCCCTTAACACTATCTCTCGAAAGAAAATAGGTAAATTTGACAAAAAAGAGAAAACGAAGTTTGGGATACAAATAAAAAGTCTAGTAGAGAAACCGCAGTTCCGTATAGTAAACGTGGAATGTCGCTGCGGATATGGGGTTTCATCTAAAAATAGGAAAGAAGGAGCGTAGATCGTTCTTTGAGTTCTCTTCGAAGTAAAAGCGGCCGCCTAGTTTATTTTTAAGACACGGTCTTCTGTTGTTTGGTTTATATTCCCTTTATTTTGCTTTCGACGTGTCTAGCACGCGGACCAGCCTGACGGACAGACGGAAGAGAATTTTTAGGCTCAGCTGGCCCAGAGCCACAAAAGCTTTAATGAGCAAAGCATGGCACAGAATATTGCCGTTCACACGCGCAATCATATTTTTAACTTGCTACAAGTCAGGTGTTCGCAGCAGTTTCAAATTTTAAAGCTAATAAATTTAGGCGAAAAGTCGGGATAAGCCAAGTACATTGCGAATCTTACGCCCAAACGAAGAACCAAGCCCAATGAGATGCAGAGGCTTATCAACGATATCAACAGGCGTAGTATGGGAGAAAATATTCGAGGATCCGAGTGGCCGCTCGCGAACAATGTAGAAAGGTCAAAGAGAACAAAATGGATCATTTAGAACTGTAGAAAAAATAAAGTCCGATATCTAATTTGACCGAGTGGCAACCATGTTCTCCCAGGTATGTACATAATGAGAGAGTTCAACGATCCAGACGGCGAGGCCAAAAAACCAGATAGCAGAAGTGGAACTGGGTCAAGGCGTTTTATCATGTCCTTTAGCTACCCTCGGCATTGAGAGACGACGAAAAAGTAATTTTCTGCGTTGCCTAGCAACTCTCTTTCTGATAACATTTTCCGACAGAGAAAAGGAACTGCCGACTTGCTTCCGTGACGATATCCAAAGGTTGCAGCCTCGATTCAGCACGCAATCGGGACAGAAAATGCAACGAGGGCATAAAACAATCCTGTTCCGATTATCAAATTCTAAGTTGAGCACGCAATGACGCAACCAATATCATCAATCGAAGGTAACAAGGAAAACCAGCCTCGACCGTAGTTGAAGAGAAAAGTCATTGGAAACCGGTATCAACCAGTGACTAAGAGTAGTAAAATACACGTATGAAACAACACCGCGGGCGCTAGACAACCGTTACTAGTAAAGACAAAGACTAATATATGCCATCAAAAAGATACCTCTTTCTTGGATTTTCATGTTGACACTTAAGTACAAGATGCTAGAACTTTTAAGGAAAAGGATCTGGTCAGGTTGCAGAAGCTATACAGTCACGGGTTTTCTAAACAACAAACGTAAATATTAGAAGAAAACATTATTTTGTCAAGGCACTAAACCAAATCAACAAAACTAGGGAAAAAAGCAAAATATTTTTTGTTTAACCTGATGAAAGAATTCCAGTTACTACTGCTATAAAACCAGCAATCGGACAGACGAGCTGTGGACGCTAGCCGGTTAGGAAAGCTAACTGGTAAAGGCTGAAGGCTCTTCAAATTCGGCTTTTTAAATGGCTTTCGTCTTGAGCGACAAAGAGGGCGGACGAAGAGGGCGTTGAGTTAGCAACCACGTGGAGATCCGCTCTTATCCGGTTGGTTACTATTCAAAATGCAGTTACGGATCACAATTTTTTTAATTGTTCAACAGATATTGTTACAGAAAACAAGGTCTAATATCACTACCCAAGAAATAATTATACAATAAGGCTTCGCTTTCAATTATGTCGAAAATAGAAGCCGTATGTGGTCATTTTCATACATTTACAGAGTTCACGGTATGAATTCAGCGTGCCATAAGAGCTCGAAAAATTGAGTCCAGACTTTGGTCTAGACTTTTAACTGCCTGGCTTCTGGTACCCTCTGACGGCCGTATAAACAACTAAACCGTCTAACTATCATAAAAGTCTACTTGGCCTAATAATAGTCTAGTGATATTTAATTAATTAACTCTGTTAAGATTGTGAGTAGTACATAAAACCAGCAGATGTAGACTATTCTTTGTTTCAAATAGCGTATATATCTTTAAAATAATCTTTTTACATTTTAACAAAAATTTCACAATTAACAAACATTCATTAAGTTTAGATTTGATATGAACGACACAAGGAAGATTTCAAGAACGAAACTATGAAATATTTTAAAAATACACTGTAGGTACATACGTAAGGTATATCACAACAGCAAGACTGCGAGATGAGGAAGGCTATGGCAAATAGCGAAATCCTTGGAATAGTTCGTCACAGGCCGGAGAATGTACTTATTCTGTGCTACAAAAGCGAATAGTCGAATACAGATAACAGCGCGCCAAAAGGCCGTGGGGGCTGTTTCGTCCTACCAATTGGCCCTCTCTTTTCGAAATGAAGAAATATTTTAAAACGTAAATATGTTTTTGCAATTGCGGAAGAGGGCGTTTGGACATGAGCCAAAAACAGCAGCCATATAACCTCCGAATCTTAAACCCTCTAATCCTGTTATAAAGAAATGGAGCCCAGAAATCCTTCTTTCAAAATGTATTTGCGCATTAGTCATTGTAATAAAATAATACGTGAACAATTTAAATTATTATTATCATTATACAATTATTATTATTGTTATTTAATCAGTTCTTTCCTTTTTTATTTATTTAAACTGCTATTGTGATCCCGCAATCCATTTTTAAAGCTGCTCGGTAATGTGAGTTACATGTTCATAGTAATTAAAATTTTTTATTACACATTTCAAATGGTTCGAAACGATCAAATATTTCTCTGCATCGAGATATATGTTTCTATACCTGATGTTTCCGTTTCATGTTTTCCTCAGTCTTATCAAAGAATTTGTAATTTCACAAGCATAAAATGTATGTTGCGTTCTCACCTGTAAGGACCTATAATACGTCATTTTAATCTAAGTGCTGATAAAGGCGGTTGACGCAATAACTCTCGATTATCTACACGGATCCAGCCGAATACATTTCCCAACGAATATTTGCATCTAGATATAGTTGAACAGCACTAGAATGAAGTTGGTTATTTATATTTCGTTTCTTTTCCTGGTGATTGATGTGCCTTGGTGCCGTTCAGAATGTGCTCCAGCGCAGTGTTTGCAGGGTATTAATCCCTTCAGTTGTCCCGTAGGAACGTGGTATCGAGACAATGCTTTCTATGGGAGGATGTTGTCCGGGATGCGTTCGCTTCAGAGGTAGGCTAAATTACTCTAACAATCTAGTCGTTAATTTATTTAAACTTATTTATGGTAACAGGTCCCGGTGATCAATGTCGTTAATTTATTTAAACTTATTTATGGTAACAGGTCCCGGTGATCAATGTGAAGGTTCAAGCCAGGAATCATTTGACTTGGCAACATATTACACATCAAAAACTTATATCACTTCTGGAAAACAGCAACCTATCATTGAAAGTCAGCTATGTGCCCCAGGAATGATCTGTAACTCCGATGGAAAATGTTCAACATGTACAGTATAATCATTTTCATAATTATTCATTATTTGCCTTTCAGAGACGAATCATTAACTTGTAACATATCAGCTGCGTTTAAAAATTTAGAACATACTTTCTCCGTCAATTAATTTATCTAGTGTAAACATGTCAAAATTAATTTTCTGGTGAACGCATATGAAAACCTGAAAAAATGGGGGAACTGAAACGCGCGTTTCGAATTATGACCAAGAGCGCGTCAATCTCAAATTACGCTGTCTCAACGAAAAAAAGAGAAAATATAAAGTTTGATATATCTTACGTTATTGTACCTTTCATTGATCATACTTCACTGAAAAAATTACTTTTTTTTATTGTTTCCAATATTTGTTGTTGTTTTTATTGGTTGTTTAATTTTTTTTTTACATGACACATAATAATCTAAACATTTGATGTTCTATTTTACCAGATAAATACGTCTGTCCTAGCGCTTCTGATACTCAATTATATGGTCCGCTATGGACAAAGTGGAGACCATCGTGCGACATCGATGGATCCTATACAGCTGTCCAATGCAAGACCAATGGACCCGATCATCGGTATTTACAAATAAATAGCTCTTTTTGCTTTTTAAACTTTATAGATCTATTACGATATAACATTTCCCGATGTGATTGATTTCTAGTTGCTTCTGCTACAGCAAAAAAGGAGAGCGCATATTCGGCTTTGACTGGGACACTACCGATACCAGGAAAAATATGCACTGCTGTAATATTTTCTTCTTTCTATTTTCATTGAAACTTTTCACAAACTTTAACTTATTCTCTTGTTCTGTCTGTGATATGTATTATTTCACTCGTGCAGTGTGTTCCCGATTAGTAGAAGACCTGAAAAAGGACAGTGCCAATAAGGTAACCTACATTCGTAACCTGTGGTTACAAATTACAATCCGTTAAACAATTGATTTCTATAAATAATTTTCTTAGGATATTCCATTATTGGATACATTCCATTGTTCAAGTAACGGTAATTTTGAACCTCTGCAGTGCAATCGGGGAGTTTGTTATTGCGCAAATATATACACTGGTCAACCAACATCTTTTATCGTCCCGGAAAGTTTGTGGTTCTCGCTTCCTTGTTGTATGTTGATCAACATCTCTTCAAAAACACAATTTTAAAGCTTTTACTAAACAGATGATTTGTGCCCTTTGCAGATAATGCGACAGCAATGGGCAACAAGTATCTCAAGACTTGCGATAGCCAGTCTAATGCCTTGGCCCTCATATTAGAAGAGACGGCAAGTCACGGAAGTAAGCCCCTCTCCCTTGTGGCTCCGCCGTGCGATCTTGATGGATCTTTTCAGTCAAAACAATGTGATGGCACCCAATGCTATTGTAGAACGTAGGTTATTTTTGTTAACTTTTCATTAAAAAACCACTCGTCTTTCGATAATTATGTTTTGATTCTTTTTATTTATATTCTAAAGGCGCGCTAATGTCAATATTGGTGCGTATTTCACCGAAAGGAATACCGCAAGCGAAAGTACTCAGAAATGCTGTAAGATATTCGTTCTAGCTATTTTGCATGTCTTTAACAAATAATAATGTTTGACGTCACGATTATATTTGTTCATACCATTCAGATTGTGCCCGCGACCAGGTCGTCTTCCAAGATGCGGGTCGGACGCATAGCTACCTTTGTGACAACGGTGGCAACTACAGTCCATTACAGATCATTGGCGATTTAGCCTTTTGTGTAGACAGTGATGGATTTTATGACGACAAATGCGGTTCCTGTTGCAGACAAGTAACATTACATAAATGGAAGCAAGTCCGGCATAATAAGCTTCCTAATTCTATTTATTTTTATTATTATAGATGCAGTGGAGCTCTGAGTCTTTGTACTGATAATATACTATGTCCCACCAAATACTGGTAAATAGTAGTCATTATTTTTATTGATTTTGTTTACGATGAATACATCCGGAATTGTGACGCGTTGGAAAAAATAAACATTTGATTTCAAAACACACAATTTAAATTTCGGGCGTGTTCTCAAGATTGACGTGAACGCATCATGGGAAAAAAAGCATTTCCAACTAGTATAAATGTACACGTGGTTGGAATAATCAAGTGCCTTCTTGGACGCTTTTCTCTTTCCCGTCCACTTCCAAACCAACAAAAACATGAACAAGGACCGAACCGTAAACCATTCTATCTACCAGTTTTGTACTTTCCCCCACGTCACAAAGCTCTCATTTCTTTTGAAAAGGAAAAGTAAGTAAATCTACACATATGATGTGACGTAGCCTAGAGCTTTCTTTCATGTCTTGTCAAAAATTAAGAAGAAACTCAATTATTTAGGATTAGAAATGCTTATATATGCAGTCCACAAAATCTTGATGTAGGGCGCATTAAATTATTAAGCAAGTATTACGAAGGTTCTATTGTATCACTTTAATCATCCGTGAATGGATTTAGCATTCACCAATGGAACGCCAACAGGTAAGAACTAAAGAAGCATAACAACGTCCTTTCTGCTACGACTATGATTTCATCACGAGCGCTTCTTGCTCGGCTCTTTCGGAGACCTCGTAAGACTTTTGTAGTCAAGGTTCTTCTGGCTCGAGATGCAAAACGAACAAGTGGCCCGCACCCATTTTGTTTTATTGCCTCTAGTTTTAGGGTCAAGGGAAATTGATGGCCAATAATAAAGCATCATCAGCTTCCTGAATTCTAAACTATTAAATCGGGGAGAATGAGGCGGCGGGAACGGCATCCAGCTGCTATATAGTATAGACGGATTTTTAGAGAGAAATAAAGAACCATTCTGGGCGCCGCGCATCGCCTTCGGGCGTGTAAAAATCCAACCGGTCAGTCGGCCTGTGGTACCACCTAAGAAGTGGACCTCTGCTGGATAAGGCTCATTTCCAATTCGAAACAGGTACCAATGACGGCGGCAGACCAAAAATAATTTAAGACAAAATGATAGTCTTAGGCTATAGAAATAATGGGGAAAATTTCTACGATTGTCTGAAATGGGCACATTACATGCCCGGTAATGTGATTAAGTTTATCGAGCGCAGGATGACTCATCCGTTCATCTATTCAAGTCAAAACATTGTAGAATGACCGGATGAGAGAGAGGAAATTTGTGATAAGATCTCATTGAAAGTGTGTTGCACGTTCCGGTCTGCGACTAGATAACTCCGCTATTTCGGGATTTTTCTCCTCGTTCAAAAACAAAACCAAGCTTTAAAAAAAATCATAAAGAAAAAAAAATTGAACGAGGGAGGGGAAACGGCGGCACTGAGGGGGCCTTTGGGGTCTGTCTGCTGGGGGAGGAGTTGGACGAGTAGTACCGGCGACGACCAGAGTCGACTGAAAACCTCCAGCTGTGTCGGTCGTCGTGTGAGAGTGCTGCGCGCGACTGAAGGATTTCTTTTTGTTGTTTTGTTTAACAGTTTCTCGTGTCCTCGTCCTTACGTCCGAAGAATAACAAAAAACAAGTATCAGCAACACAAAAACAAGAAAGCAGCATCAACATTGGATATTCGGATGCGTAGCAAAGAAACGTGGTTGACGTCGGCGTCATCGTCATCATCAGACCCGCATCACACGGCGGCACTTATTACACCTGTCGTCAGTGGTGTACGGGCATGTATACTCAAGTGTGAGAAAGAGAAAATGAGGGGCCGGTCCCACAACAATAATAAGCTGTGAGCAGCCAATTAAGGCTCTGCTTCTATTATCATTACTAGTTAGTAGCGAGTAGCAAGTACACACAGCTAACGCCACTCCACCTCCTGGATTATAACGAGATTACCCGATAGTAAACGTTCTACAGTTTATTTAGGCTTTGATTTCCACCTGATTTGCGTATTTAAAAAGGGCGTGAGAAGGGAAACCTGTTTTCTCGGGTGCACTGCTCACATTCATCCATCACCTAATCACACAGTACAACTTGTGGTGCAGGTGGAACGAGCGTGCGCTACGTTGCAGAACAAAACGAAGGAGAAACCCACTATCACTTGTCGGCGAAAAATATTTCCCTCGCATGAGACGTGGACAAATTAGACGACAAGGACGGGAACAGGAAGCACCAGATAAAAATAAAGTGATATAATTTTTCCTCCCTCGTTCTCCCACAAGGAACAAAGGGCGACTCGAACTAAAAATAGGGGCCAAATGTCAGAATTCCGCTTGTCCTAAAGAAAAACAAGTGAAAAGGGGAAGACATTTACTCCAAATTAAATTATAAAAGAAATGGAGTCGACTAACGTTCCTACCGGTGGGGCGTTTCGCATCCCTCAACGACCGCGAAGTCTCTGTGAAGGCAAATTACTTTCCGTGAATCATTCGGCACAACAAACTCCGCGGAATCACCATTTACGGATCAATGAAGGTGAAAAGATGTCTCAGACAGACGTATCAAAATATGGACGAGGATCCTGGCCAAACAACATCCACCAGAGCATGGAAGGATTTATAATGACCAATCAACAGAAGGCGCCTTCTATGAAGGCTCTCATGAACACGACCGTCCCGCAAAAGATAATTGTCCGATCAGGTGGACGACACCATCCGACGCGCAGCTCACTTCGTCACAGTCGGATGGTCTCTCTCAGTCAACAAGGAAAAGGTTTGCTTCACATATTTCTGTTGAAACTGGATCAATCTGGATCAATCCCTGTACTACTGTAAATATTTGAAAGAACGAGATACGTGTGTAAAGACTACCGTCTCATCCGATACCTTTAGATGATGACGTCACCACAGTCTTTCAAAAGACCGTGACAAATACCTTTCAGTCATGCACAGCTATTAATCATGTTTTTTTGCGCACATAAAAAAAACTATATCGTCGTGACGAGCGCAGATTTTTTTTCTTGACCACCTTACGTTATACATTCGTTAGAATCTCTTGACGTTGATCCATAAATCTTATTTTGTTGTTATTTTGTTTTCCTGGAATCTATGACGTACGGTTCGTATTCTTGCAGCCGTCATGCGTGTAGCCGATGATGAAGGCAGCGGAAATTCCTCACGTAATTGCCACTTTTTGTCTGCCTAGTAATGGGTGCCGCAGTGGACCGGATGGTGAACGTGTAGTGCACTAAAGTATTAGTTGCCGTAATTTCCGGTCACATACGTATACATACCTTTAGAAAAAAACGTCCTCCTCCGACTTTTTTCAAGTCATCATGTGATAGGCCATTGAAAAAAATACAGCGGTCATCATGAATCAAAGATGGCATTGTTTTCCTTTCCCTATAGAATCTTTTGGTATGGCATCGATGAGTCAACAGCAGGATACATCATCACCTGATGAATGATTCGACCAACTCCATTTGGTCATGCCGATATCAGATTTAAATAGCCCGCTAGCTATTTCGTCAGAGTGCGACCTGTATCATATTTAAAAGCACGAAATTCATAAATTCTCTCGGATCAAAGTGATTGTATCTTGAAAATAAACCACCCAATGTTGATATGCCTAGTAATATGAAAAAATCGAAAACCTGTCCTCATAAAATTCTGATTCTTATCTATTCACTTGAGGAGTTGGAAATTGATTGAACGCAACTGACTGCGTTACCCTTGAAATACCTTATTGTACTCTAAAGGAATCTCAATGTTGATACCATCTTTTTCTTATGCAGTGCCGCGCAAGTATCTACCTCCGGTGATTCATCACTACAGAACCGGTTCTGTCCTGGTTGCCATCCAGGTAAAAAAGTGTCCCTAGTTTTAAAAATAGTTCATTTCATAATTTAAAGCTTCATTTCATTTTAATGCAGCTCGTTCTCGGCTCAGTTCTACTCACATTGGCACTTCACCTCCTCCTATGGTCGCCAGAGCTGCATACACGCGACGCTCCTTATTGGAGTGGTGCCTCTGTAAGATACATAATGTTCTACTTTATAATTACATAATCATCTGCAATTAAACAATTATTCCATCTTTTCTCTTACGTAATAACAAAATAATACGCTTTTATAAAATATCCCAAAAACTTTCCATCGTTTCCATAGCGGTTTTCATGACTATAAAGCGGGAGGAAGTTTTTAGTCGTGATTCCGGTTGAGACCCACCCACAATTCCCTGCATCGACAACTTTTAAAAAGCTGTCAGCCCCTCGTCGAAAAGGGGGAAAATATCAATTATTATTTTAATGATTATTATTTTGTATTTAGCTTATATTATCCGGAGTTTTCGGCCTGTTTCTCCTATGCTGCTGCAGGAAGCAGTATCCGGGTATGAAAGGAGGATGTTGCATCTTCGTCGTTAGAGTGCAGTACATCGTAAGCACAGATTTCTTGAACAAACCTTCCAATTTAAAAATAAAATAATAAAAAATAATAACAGCATGTATGAGAAGGGGAATGTGGTAGCCCGACCCACCGCTGAAATTCACCGCAGGGGGAAAAGTGATGAAGAAAAAGGCATCGGGAATCTTATTGCCTTTGTTCACGGAAGCATGACTCGCTCCTATCCTTTTTATATATCTAACCTAATCATAATAATAAAACATCACAAGTAACCAGAGGCAGTACTCACAATTATTGGTCAAAAGGGAGGAAAAACTTGGACATTAAAGGCTCCGTGTTGCTTCTTTTTCTCCCACTGAATTTACAAATAGATATTGTTGGTCATTGAACGTTGAAACGGCCTCCAATCGAATCGAGTCTAATTAAATATCTACTTGTCCTCAGGTGTGTAACGCGTGCTTGGCGATGGTTGCTACAACGGCTACCTTGTGTGCTTGCGTCTTCGCCAGTGTCCACGTTTCCCACCTGTTGGCTATGGAGTGTCTGCCTTCTTCGGATAATGCAACTTGGGCGTGGACTGAAAGCCCAGTTAATTCAACCTTGCCTCTGCAGTAGCATCGATCAAGATGACGAGATCTATACCTATGACCCACTTTCCTGTTCCGAAGTGAAACAAGAGCTGCCCGTCTACCTGATTGCCTCCGCCGTAACCAACGGATTGGCCTGCCTTATTAGCAGCTGGTACATTATTCTTCTATGGAGCAATCGATTTGCCTATACCTACGCCGGTCTCAAGCTTGCCGAACAGAAAGCCAATGCCTGCCACGGCGAGTTTTCATCAATAAATTATTTCTCAAAAACAACAACATAATTTTCAAAAATAGTGCTACAATGTGCCTTTATCAAATCGACATGCGTGTTCTTTCGCTATATATACACACTTCATCATTCATGATTTTATGTAAATTTTCAAGTTTTGGTATCTGAAAAAAATCAATTTCTTAAATTCTTCGATTATCTTTTCGTTACCTTAAAATAATCTAAAAATGACACTTGGAAGGTCTTTTGATTAACAGTTTTAACTGGACGTCATCAATTACAACTTTCTTAAGAGTGAGGCGGGTAGCCAGGTGTTTTTCCCACTAGTGGGCCGGTATCTTAGTGACTAGGATTGGGTCTAAGAAGTAGCCTTCGTTGTCAGCGCTGACAAATCGCTCTACGATGAAAAAGTGAGCGCAAGCTTGAGTAGCCTTCGATAAAAAGAATGGCCAACGCGTCCTAGAATTCAACTCCTAGACTTAATGGAATCGATGTGCTTTAAATTTGAAACTTGAATTTTGATGACTATCGAGTATCGACCATAAGGAAACAGATAAACATTTACTTTCAAATTAACATATAAAACTTACATATTAAGGTTCAAGACACAAAAAAAGTCTGGTGCCTTATAGAACACGATACGAACGTACATCAACAGCTGTCGATTACGAACAGGCTACTAATGCACTTAGGACGTACCACCCAGGTAAAAATCGAGGTAATTAATTGCCTAATAATTTCGGACAATTTGTATTAATCACGTAATTAATCATATTTTTGTGATTTATTATGAAATTTATAATAAGTGATTAATTGTACGAAATTATTTCCTTATTTTCACCTGGGCACTTTTTCGGTCCTGTTATGGAATATTCCTTTCATTTTCTTCAAGAACTTTAAAATTACGATTCTTATCTCAACACACACAACGTAGGTATAGTCACGTCAGTTTGGCATTATTAGAAAAATTACAAAAACATCTCAAATTTTCTGACATGTTCACAAACGTCTTTTATTCTGAATTCAGGGATTTCCTAGGGAAAATACTGGTACCACTAGCGAAAATGAAATAAACATGTATCACTTGCAAAGGGGAAAAAACGGTACGCTCAGACTGATGAGCGAGATATTTAACAAAAAAGTTCCATAGATGCTCGGAAGAGAAGAACGAGTTGTTAAAATGAGTTTTGACTCTTGGAAAAAAAAATTAGGAATTTTTCATACATCAATTTTGTTCGGTACGGAGCGTGTGAGCAAATGGCGCAGGTAAAGTGAAGAAGCATTTTCGATGTTTAGAGTGTGAGCAACTTTACGATCTCTGGCATCGTCGATGAGATCCTTCCATGCTTCATTAGCTTGCAGAGTAGGAAAGTGAGTACAGACGATGAGGGATTCTTTAGCTCGAGTCAACGCCACGTTCATTCTCTGTAAAGAGCTCACGAAAGCCAATATCATTACCTCGTCCCTGGGCCTTTGCTCTGACTGTTGATAAAATGACTATATCTTTTTCTTGACCTTGAAAGGAATCTACTGTGTTGACTTCGACATATGTAGCACCTTTTCCACATCTGTTATTACGGTACCAAGTCAATTAATGATGAATAAATGAACACAGGGAAAACTTAAAACTTACTCTTCCTTGATTTTGTCAATGATAGTTTGTTTCTGCTTCTGGTAGTATGTAATTACACCAATTTGTTTGGTTCTTACTGCTGGATTCTGGGTGATTGTCTTGATTGCTAGTGCAATTAAACGAGCTTCGTTTACATTGTACACGCTTTTCCCGTCATCGGTATCTTGCTCTTCCAGGCTGTCAAGAAGATCCAATACTCTGGGGAGAAAAACCAGATCGTTTCATAAACAAAACCTTCTAAATAAATTATCCGTGAGAAATAAACTGAATATTCCGTACATGTAGTCCGTGAGAGGTCCATTCCGTGCGAGTCCTGGTGCCGTCAATAGCTTCCGGCCGTAGAAAAACTTGGATGGCCATTGACAAATAGAAGGGGCCATTCTGTACTGTGTGTCGAGCATTTGAACTGCAGGAACTTGAATTCAGTGCCGTTACAGTAAGAAAAGAAGCGGTTGAATAATGATTGATCAAATCGTTGACTCTGAGCAAACTACGACAAATAATTAATCCACTATTTTCTTCTTTACTTTTTAAGTTTAGTTACCTGTGACATGACATGTTGCTGGAAGTTGTTCCGGGTCGCCTATTAGCACCAACTTAGAAATACCCAATGCCAGGGGTGATAACGACTCTGGTTCTGTGCACTGAGAAGCTTCATCAATAATGCAACAGAGGAATTCATTCTCAGTATTATCGTTGGATCTCTCTCTAAAGGAAAAATTGCGTTTAAAATTTCATTTTACTCACAAAATGAAGAGCTTGACTGCCAACAAAACTTACTTAAAAAACACCCTTTCCATGTCTCTATTCCGGCACGAGTTCAGGGTTGAACATATGACGTGTGCCTCAGATATGACTTGATGTTTTCGCTTCGTAACGGCACGAGTCAAAGTGCCGCAAGTGACGTTCGTTGGACTCATTCAAAGATTTGTCAATCTTCTCATTTTGTGATTCCAACTCTTCTAATTTCCTTGCTATCCGCTTTGCTTCATCCATGTTCCCTTCCTATATACAAATGATTAATGAATACATCTTTAGAATATATGAAATCAACACCGTATACACTAAATTATCGTGAGTGCCTTACAGCATTAGCAGACTTGATGGCGCTGGTGTAGTTTTGCTTTTTCATAGCAAGGCTAGCCACCTCTTCTTTAAGAGTCAGAATTTCATTGCTGAACGGAGACTGACGTTTACTAACATTTGTCCTGTGCCGAAGTTCACTGAGATGCTCTAACGTGATCTGCTGCACTTTACTATGGATGGCTGCAGGAACTCCGATCCTCAAGAGATTAAACTTTGCCGTCTGTCCTTTACAGATCTGCATAAGGCGATGAGCGATTTCATCAACAGCGTAGTTTGAAGGGGCACAAATAAGAATCCTTGGGAATTTCCCTGAATTCTTGTCGAAGTATCTGTACAGCGTGCGAATCACTAGTTGAATGATGACGTGAGATTTCCCAGTGCCTGGAGTAGATACCACGTAAAACAAAGTGAGACAGGAGTAAATACGGATAGTTTAATTATAAGAAACTATTAATAGATACCTGGCGGTCCTTGCAAAAGTGCAACTTTCGGGTCACCTTTAGGGGTCCTCAAAATGGTATCCGAGATCGATCGGACGGCAATTTGCTGCTTTGCGTTCAGTTTCTCATTTCCAGTTGAATTGTTGGCGTTGATGAGCTCAAACGCATGTGTATGATCAGTAGGTCTCAAGATGACGTTGCACAGTGGACTCATCGTCAAATCAGCATTGACACAAAACTGTTTAACAGCAGTTTTAAGGGTCATCACCTTAGCGACCGTCAGAGTCCTCCGACTACTCATAGCATCATATCGCCGGAATCGTTTCACTCGCAGGACGAACGAAAGAATAAAGTCTGGTCGCTTATTGGTACACGTGGAACGCAAGTCTGGATCAAGATCCCCCGTACGTGCAACGTTCCTGAGCTGTACACTTTCGGCAATTCCGAATAGTTTGACAGTTTTTTGGATCATTGACGGGTAAGGCCAGCACCATCAAATCTTGATCCCAAAGACGAAAAGATCCTTCCACTAATAGAGACTGACATTGGAGGAAGGTCCACGGTCCGTCTTGTTGATTGAATGTACTAGCGACAACTTTCATTGTTCGGGACTGAATCGTTTCGCTCTCCTTGCAAACACTTGCCCATAATTCGTGAAACATCAATGGATAGAACACTCCTAGGTATGCCTCCATGTTGACGAAAGACGAAACGACAGGAAGTGTGTTAAGTTCAGGAAGTTTTCTCCCGTTCACCACTTGTTCTTGAAGCAAAGGTGGTGGCTTAGAAGTAACTTCTTTGGCTAGTTTTCCGTTGCTCCTAAGCGAAAAGAATTCAATTAATATATCACTATTTCATCAAAGAAAAGGAAAAGACATAAAACGCTTACTGCAATCCAATTGTAATTCCAGCAAACGATGCGCAGAAGCATTTCATCGATTATTGCTTTGGTATCCAAACGAGGTCCAAGTGGTGGTGATGGATTCAAACGGGCTGTGTCTACCTGCACATCTGGGACAGAATGTCTCGCAACTCGTTGAGGACGATTTGGTCTCGGCTCAATCTCGCGGACTTGATCGTTGTTAGGCCCATAAGACTCTTCGCTTTTGTTCGTTACCTTTGGGACGAGGGCCAGTAAGATTCAAGATTCCACGATTCGCGTTTATTCGTGGGTCTGATGGATTCGGAGTTGAAATCACATTTCGGAGCACAATCGCAACATCACCTATATAATGCAAAAAAGTTAAACTAAATATAATTTAAAAGTTTAATGGCCTAATGAGGATTTCTTAATGTAAACTGAATACGATCCAACTACTTGATTGTTAGGCTTGAACTCAGGAATACTAATTGAGTAATAGCGACCGAAGTCATTAGCCTGACAAAACATACCACTGGAAGTCACAGGATCTGGAGAGCTGCGAGAGGGTTCTACTACTGTGCTTGACGAACTACTTCCTTGATTTTCAGGAAATAGTTCAACACACATTTCGTGATCTGAAGGTGGGTGATGCATTCCGATACCGAGTTAGAGAATCCTCCCTCTCTGAACGAGATGCTGTTTTGTCCGGTGATGCATTTCGATAAGGACGATCGTCTTGGTCGAGTCTGGATGGGAACGAGCGATGTAGTTGGTACTGAAATGAAGTCGGGGGCACTAGGATTTGGAAGCTCGCAGGATGGATTCTCTGATGACGCAACACCAGAAAGTATGCCATCGTTTTTCTTGAGGTTAGACTTTACACTGATGTGAAGACTAGGGGCTGCCAAGTAGTTGCCCCAGAGGACGGGCTTCCTTCCTTGGGTCCCGCGATCGGGACATTGGGTTGCTATGCATGCTCACAGGATCAAACGTGTTATTTGAAATTGATGAGATATTTTTATGGCCGGTTGGTTTCGGTCCATTTTCAGGGAGTCCGTGGGCGATTACGCTTTACTGGCTTCTTAAACTGGGGAGAAGGTAAAGGTGCCAGGTCTGTTACGTCGAGATCGTTAAGAGGATCTTGCTGCTCATGGCCATTGGTTGAGGGCACCAAGTTGAGTGGCTCGTCACATCCAGGATCGATAGCTGATGTTCCCTTTTCAGTTCGCGGCTTTTTGGGGATTTTAAAATCCAGGACAGTCTGAGGACCTCGTTTCTGACTATCTAGTGGAACTCCTTGGTTCATAACATCTTCAACGTATTTTTCATTTCTTGTTTTTTTCGTGTTTTTCGCCTGAGGGATAGGAATCATTTATAGAGACACTGGCTATATACAATATAATAATAATAATAAAAATACGAACCTTCACTGGTGCTTTCGATGGTTTCACAGATGAGTGCGAGGACATCTCCAGGAATTGTCAGTTCCAGCCGAGGATGTAGATGGTCCAAGGTCCCTAGCGGACACCTGTTTCAACCGTTCTTTCCTGTGCTGTTGTATCAAAGGGTCTTGCGTCTTAGACGTTTTGGCTCGGGAGGAGCTACTCTGACTTTTTTGACGATCGACGCGATTTCATGGATTGCATCGGTATCTCTAGCACTTTTCTTGGGTACGGTAGGGGTTTGGTCTTCTGAAGACCATCAGACTTGAGGACTGGAACGGATTCACTTGTATTGCTCGTGCGATTCAATGAAGGCAGATGTGTGGCTGGTGGCTTATTTTGATTTGTCTTTGGCAAAGTACTTTCATTAGGCTTCTTTTTATCACTAATAAAGATTTCTTCATCGGAAGATGTGAGAGCGACGCTCGAGGACATGTGCATATCGGTATCTTCATGATTACAATTCTGGTCATGCATAGGAGAACTTTCATCCGCTTCAGTAACATCAACTGGTTCCGTCTTGATTCGCTGAGAAGTGAACGTTTCTTCATCGGAATCCAGAATGATAATTTCTCCGTCCCAAGAAGGATTGGCATTTGTTCCTACTTCGGGGGCTGTTAACTTACTCGAAGGCAATATCTGTCGTAATAAGATCGCAAGACTCATCTTCAGCGTCCAATTCTTCAGAGTATCCACTGGGAGCTGAATGATGGCTTCAATTCTCCCGTTGTGACGGAAGTATCTCGTCTTTCAGAAACTATTCCTAAAATGTAACAGTAGCCTAATCAGCATTACAGATTTCAAGTTAATTCGACACAGAAAAGCAAAATTCACTAGCCTAATAACTATAAAATGCTTTTAAATAGTTTCTTCATACATTTATGATCTAATATGCATATACATTTACGACGAACTAACTACTGTACATCGAAGAAAAAAAGTACTAGCCATAAATTGTTATTCGAGTAATTACGCTATGAGCATTGACATAAATATATCTACCTGAAGAAAATTTTTCGATGACAAAATGCGTTTTAGATGGAGCAGCGTGGCTCACGTTGCCCTTGCTGGATCTAGATTCATCTGTGCTACTATCCAAGGAAATTGGATCCGAAACCTTGCTTGATCCACTCATTCTGCTTCTGTCAACAACTGTCACACTTGGGCTGGAAGCACGTTTGGAAGATGACACTTCCCTATGCAACGTACGGGATTTCTTGGTGAGAAATAATTCTTTTTTCACCATTTTTCTTCTCTGTGGAAGAACCACTAACAGAAATCGGATTGCTAGCCTTCTTAGATAGCTTGATTTTCTTCACCGGACAAATATCGTCATCCGAATCAGGATTCCAAGCGCAGAGGACGCTTCACTCGCTTTCTTGAACTTCCGTGCAGCTTTAAATGGAGTAAATTCAATTAAGTATAGAATTTTTAAACTTGAACTATAAATTTGACCTACTAGGGCTTTCAGGTAGTTTTTTCACGGTACAGCGCATTTAGTTTCCGGCCTCAGTTTAACATCCAGCATAAGTTCACTGGACACCATGACATTTCCTCCAAAAGCGATTAATTTTGGACTAGAAGCCTGGTTCTTAGCCTTTACAATAGGCAATTTAGGATGTATTTAGGAACGCGTTCTTGTAATTCGACAGGGATCCGAGAACTCCGAACCAGTTATCGAAGCTACTGTTATCGACACACGAAAGATGCTCTTCCGTAGGCGGGGTTATTATGGCTGAAAAAAAGAAATGTTTTAAAAGTATCTGTATATGAAGAGTAAATTAATTATTTCATTATACCACTGGCAAGATCATCTCTGCAATTTTTCTCATCAGTGGAACTGCCCACTAGAGGATCAGACACATAGACGCTACTAGTATCCTGCTGTAGTCAAGTAGTAGTGAAGTTCATGTATATTATGAAGAAAAGATAAGTTTAAGCCTACCTTCTCTTCTTTAACCACAGTTTTCAACAAGTCAAAGACAAAATAGTCTTGATTGGTAGCTTCCATCGCTCCTATTCCTAACATATTGACCAAGGTCTAAGCGTGTTAATTTGCGAGAGTCGATCTTCTTTCTGTTGAGAAAGATCCCATTCATACTCTATACGCAAATTAAGACTTGAAAAGTATGTTACTCCAATGGGGTACAGGCTAAAAATTTATCCTTACCCCCATGTCTTCAATTTCCCAATGATCTTCATTGAAACTCAAGGCACAATGTTTCCTGGAAACAGGTTTTTCCATCACATACTATGTCAATATCTTCACCAGGTTTCCTTCCAATTATCAACTGCTTATTTGACTGGAGGAATTGTTATCATTAGAGAACATAGTTTCATCACTCTAAATTTAACAAGTGAAATCAAAGATGTTAAAACTTACCGGTTTTTTGCTTTCAAGCAGGACATTTAGATGATACACAGTATCAGGATGTCCATGCCTCTGCAAATACCATCCAGTAGTTTACCTTTGCCATTTTATTTATCTCCATTTACTAGGCACATAGCATCCCTGTAAATGTGAAATAAAATTTACTTAGACTTTATAATACTATGTTTAATTAAGTAGAACATATGCAACAGTTTCGAGTTTAATACTGAAAGGAGACAGTTCCTACCTGGTATCTGATATTTTCCCGAGAAAAAATAATCCCAAAACAGACGTTAAACTTAAGTTTCTTTCCAACCAATTGGCATTTAAAAAGATTCCTTGCAAGAAGACATTTTTAAAGCACGAATTACAATTAAAGGATAATGACTGCAACACAAATTACGGCTAAGAGGAGCAAAGTGCATGACTGGCCCGAGTGACAACTTGTAAGATCGGGTATGGTCAAGTTGAAAATGGAGCGTTTCCATAGAACGTGAACGATGAAGTTTTCTGTTTAACAAATCAGAAAAGCATAACGTAGTCTGCTAGAACTTGACAACGTTGCGAAAATACGGAAGCATGTACACTTCGCAACCAAGAATTCAGTAAGACAGTAATTCGAAATTCATTTACTTCCAATATTGCTAAAAAAAACGGCCTTAATTCGGATGAATAGTAAATTGATTTTAACCAAGGATAACGCTATAACTAATAACCTGTTGTACAGCGTAGGCACTTAATTCTCCGCCCCTTGTTTACAAAGATACTCTTGACATCTCTTGCCCGTAACGATAACTAAGTGTGTTTCAAAGCGGTGTAACGCTTTTTTTTTTTAACAAATTTGGAAAAAAAGTTACTGCTGTAGTTAACTTCTTAGTTTAATCATCGCTTAATAAAAAAAGAAACGCATCATGACAAGTTGTTTCAGCAATTGCTTCCAACACGATAATCCAATTGAACTTCCCTTTTGCTTCAAATATTTTCTGTTTACATAGCGAAGAAAAATCTGGCTATTATCACCTTACTAATATTGCAAATTATTTTCGTTCCAAATATGCAAATTCGAGGTAACTTCGAGCACGTGTTTCGAATGTACTTATTTTTTCCAGTACATTTAGAAGCAAAAACAAGAACGTTGCATGCCATCTAACTGACATCCGGCAAATTATTTTAACACTGCAAACTAAATTAATAATTTGATGCAACAATTGAATATGACAGCAAGTAAGGCCACGTTTCAGTTTTCGACCGAAAATTTTTTACGAATGGATAGCGAATTGGAGAACGGTAATCGCATAAAAAAACTAGTAATAATAATGTAATTGAAAAGGAAAAGTTCCTCGTAAACTCGTTTGTGATACCTGGTTCCATTACCGTCCGATTTCCCTGATGATTTGACCAGTTTAAATACCTACTAGTTCGATTGGTAGCTCTAAATAGACAGACAAGTGTTAACAGCTAACCTGTACCTGTTCACTGGCTCAAGCGTCTGCATTTCCTTTTAGTCTAAAAATTTACAGTAGTCAAGTACAATACGTAGAATTGTGAGCCCCCAAGGCCCCATTCCCTATACTCGCCCACTGTCTCACCCTCTGAGACTCTCTTGTATTCCTTTCATGTAGGGGGTGGTGGAAACAAAATTTGAAATGAACAAAACTGAACAGATCAAGGTCAGTGGCCATTTTGTTTCGCAAATGTGAATACTGATTGGATGACGCTAAATAATAGGGCCAAAGAGCGCGCGAAAAATCAAGACTCTCAAGTACTTTAACAACCTCACATGAATATCTTCTTCATCTCACATTCACTGCCAGTTTACCGGATTTAACCACTTTATATGGCAAAAAAAATCATATTTACAAAATATTTATTTTTAAAATGGGGCGTAAAATGTTAAAATTTGGTTAGAATGGTAAAGTTATAATGTTAAAAGGTGTAAAAAGGTGAGTCTACACGGCCACTTCTTCTACGGAGCTACGGAGCTTCACATCTTTGCAACACACTACTGAGATACTGAAGATTTAATAACTAAAAGATAGGTTGAATTCCGAGTTCAGGCGGCCACTTTCTGTAGACGGGTGTAGACATGTTTTTTCTCACACGGGAAGCTTTTTACTGGTCGAGCATGGCAATGTTAAGGAAAACGAATATGTCCTCTTTGTCCAGACAGATTCAGAAAAGTCAACGGAGCTACGGGACTACGGACATACCAGAGGGACATACGGAGGGGTTGTATACGGTATAATAAGGCAAATTAGTGATACGTGTACTCGGGTTATGCAGTGAATAAGGGAACTATCCCGTCCGTCTTTCATGTTTTACCTTTCTATTCTATAAAAAGATTTTTTATAAAATATGTATAATCGTTACAAGGTTATCATTTATTATTTATACTTTGTGTTTTAAATATGTCCCATCAGGGCAGGAGGCCAAGGCCCAGGAGACGGACTGGAGGAGGAAAATCAAAATGTTGATGTTGGGTCAGCACGTTGTTGTCCCATTATCGGTTGTATTATTTTTGAAATTCGATTACAATACAAATAACACGAATTGGTAGTTTTGGCAAGGTTCACATTAATTTTATATGATTTTTATATTGAAATTTGGCTTAAATAAACTAACTGAACCATGTGTGTATATAAGTCAAAGTTGTGAGCAAGTTTGAAGACATGTGTATTCAGCTGTTATAACAACTAGATAATAGAAAATTTTCAAATATATTTTACTATAACATTTGAAACATGATTCAATGTTTAAATTTATGATGCTCTCGCAGAATCTGTTCTCTCTCTTCAGGAGGGGGCAGAAGAGGTCGTATCCTTTGTAATCTCCTTTCTGATTTTATATTGTTCTGTATTTAAATAAAGATTTATAAAAAGCAAAAGGAGATTGTATCAACAGTATGACACCATTACCCAGAATTCCATGCAAGTCCGATAATTGGTAAAATACACTTTACACTGATCTTTATCACCAGCATTTCGAATCGAGCATTCGGTAGCCATTCTATGTTCCTATTAGTAGAATAATACAATTATCGTAATTAAAGTGTAATGTAACATCTCAGCAGCACACTAATAGTTGCAAATTTGCACATACTTTTGAGCATGGGTTGTTGTCTAAGTTGTCCAATTGTGTTGACTGGCGATTTTTGAGGCGCCTTTGTTGAGTTCTCTCGGAATCAGCAGAAATTTCTGCTTTACTGTCATCTCCAGGCATTTACTTAAAAATTTTTCCTCTTTCACCTCACCTAAATTTCTTAGAAGATTGAAATAATTTGTATTCACTTTTAAGCCTATTCTGTTTACAAAAGACAGCAGACAGCTTTACAGTGCCTCTATGTTATTGGTACATGGCCAGAGAACTTTTCTGTGCTAGCCAGGAAAATGCTAAACGGTGCCTTTATAGTCTTAAGATTAGTTATTTCTATTAAGAAGAACATAATTCTTGGAGGAAGAATTAATTAACTTATTCTTCCTCCTAAGATTTAGTTATGGTTTAGCCATGACTGGTGGCACAATGGCAATACGGAAAGGATTTAAATCACATATTTTGGCGCATAAATTTGTTGAAGACGAAAATCATTGGAAACCGGCTCGGAAACAGAAAACTATCGATATAATTAGCTAGGTTCAGGGACGGTAATAGATAATCATTAATTTGTAAAGGAATAAACGTAAAAAAATTCAATTAAATTTCGTTCATGCCACATCTCTAAGTGCGATATGCCGTCGCAAGGGGGACTGACTAATTGGCGGACTTCGACTATTTCTAAACGGCGGATTTTGGGGGAAAACAGCGAACTTTCGAGGGGCAAAGTCCGCCGAATAGTCTCTCTCTTTTTTATTCGAATTTAATTTTTAAAAAGATTGGGAAGTTCGATAAAGGAAAAACCATTGATTGGACTAAGTCTGCCAATTAGCCAGTCCCGTCGCAAGGTGTGAGAATGAGATTATGACTTCGGTACCGGTATTTATTATATCCACGACTTTCCCCATGTTGTTATCTACTTATCGTGTTGACGTCGCATATCCTTATCGAGTTATCGCAATAAGGAAAAAAATATTAGCTCACTTTCGAGCTATTGTTACGATAAATTCTACTTTTTAGTGTAATAATTGCTGAAGGCAAGAACATCTGTGCATGTGTAAAAGAATCAACTGACCAAATTTAATGGTTGAATACCGGGATGCGGATTTTGGCGCTTGCTGTTGCTGTTCTACAGTTTAACCTCGTTATCGTCGTAATTGTATCACTACCGGACTATTTTCTGCATTTTATTCATCACTTAATTTATTAATAACATTTGAATTTCGTTTTTAGAGAGCGTGCACCTATGAATCTTTTAGTTATCAGAACGAGTTCGGAAACCTAACAATTACTTATGCCACTTGTTCCCTTCAATTGGATGCCATTTTTACACTAAAATCAACTAACTTCAAAGGAACTAGCTTGTTCTACTTGTATTCTGCCAGTCCTCGTACGGGATCGGAGGCAGAATGCCAATGGATCAAGATTCATCGTAGGGAAATGGCAATAGAAACAAAAGTAGGTCATTTAAGTTGATATAACACGGAAAACATTTAAAGCCAAATAAGAAAGATAAAGAATTCAGTTTAAATTGATTCTGTAATTTTGAAATTTGAGAAGAATTTCAAGCAGAGTACAATCTTTGAGAAAATCTATAGTGGTGCGTACTGCTTGGCCATTTATGGAGAGGATACCAGTAGACCTCCGGTCTTCAATTCAGAAGAACCATTTCATTTAATAACGGATGTGGTAGAGCTTGATATTGAGCTGTGGAACCCGGATCTAGAAATTCAGCAATATGAGCGAAAGTAATTATAGAAAAGTGGTTGCAGCAATTGATGGATTCTGATTTATATCTGTATATTATATTTATATTTATTTAGTTCGCTGCTCATCGATCCAGGATTAAACGAAAGTGATGGGTATGGTTTTGACGAGTTCGTTATCGAATTATTTCGTTACGAGTTGGCTGCTGCAGATTGTAACACTATTTCCTCAAAATCGGAATATATCGTCGATTTCCGAGTAGGCTATGTTTATTAATTTACATCTGTCCTTAACTTAATAAAAATATAATTTTAAAAACTGAATCACAGATCCCAATCATGGAGAACGTGCTTGTTAGTAATATGAGCGATGGATTCTACTGCTTTCGCGTAACAGTTCTCTAAATCGATCTAGCTTGCTTGATTATCTAACCAATAAACTCTTTCGCCCTCACCCGTGTAGATTACACCTATAGATCCTAGGTGCGTATTTTCCCATTCAGTCATGACTCTTCCGTGCTCGCGAGTAAGCCGAGTAATATCTCTCATTGCTGGCAAGTGTTGAAAAATACAATTTAATTAATTGCGAGCCCTTTATATTTTTTAAGAGTGAAATTAATAGGTACTACTCTTTCATGCAGATACACCTGTGGATGTCGAAAGTGAACCGTGGATCCCAGCTGTTTGCATTCTTGCCTCCATCTTTTTATTGGCTGTGTTCGTCATAGGATCTTATTGGTTTTCTCTCGTGCGAAGGCGTCAAAGAAAACAATCACGTATTGTATCTTGTTTCATTTCCTCATTTGTTCTGTCGTAGAAGTTAGCTGTTATCACTTCTACTTGTCACTTAAGGGCTAGTAACAAACACTTTGTGAACAAGATATTTGAAATCCTATCAGTTGCGAATAGGTGTTATCCTATACTCGCTTGCTTATACTATCCTATTGTTCTATTATATCGCTTGCTTCGAATAATGCTTTATCCCTGTTTATTCCGTTATTTTCATTTAAAGCATCAGTAATTGAAACAATCAACTATTAGGAAAAGATCCAGCCAAGTCGTTTTCGATAGTATTGGTGCACTCGAACCGTGAGCAGTGCGCTCGTCCATTCGTTCTGCATCTAAAGATGATACTGTCAAAGCATCTGGACTGTCAAGTATGGCACAGCTACCGCAGCGCTTTTAATTTTCTTAAATTCTTTATATTCTTCATTGTTAGTTTGAAGATTATGCCGATGACGAGGAGGAGGAAACTGTAGCTATGGATGGTTTTAGTTGGTTCCTTTCCCGTTTTGATCGACCAGGAAATTTCATCATTGTAGTGGAATGTGGTGATTCTTCGTCAAGTTCCGCCAATATATTAACAAATGATCAACAGCAAAAGATCCCCCTTCTTTACTCAATGGCAGTGGAAAACCTTAAAATGTTGGCTTCAACATCAAAATCCAGAAGAATATTGCTTATTCGGTTGGTTGTGGTCATAATATATTATTATTTTGGGAGAAAAATAATGGTATTCTTCTTGCAGCTACGAATGCCCCCTTGGTCACCAAGATGTCTTGAAAGCGACACCAACAGCGGTGGATCCTTTTTCAACGTTTAATTTGCCAATTGATTTTAATAATCTCATAAATTATATGAACCACACATCGTCTGAGGGCATAGGCTTAGATTGACAACTGTATGTTCCTTCCTTTATTTTATCTCATTTTTCGTAGAATGCTGAGTATGATTAAATTTTTTTAAATAGGGAAAAATAGTAAACAACCTTGCACACTCTACACGTAACAGTGAATGGATTATGAAAAATTTCATGGATTATTCTCGTTAAATAAATAAATTTAAATAAAAATAAATTTAAAAAAATTGATCGTAACATTTTCTTGTTATTTCAAAAATGTATTTTTGTTAAATTCCTTATTATCATAGGATTTTGGGTTTGTATCTTGGCGCTATAATAGATCTTGGCTAGGTTGCCATGTAAAAATATTCAATGTGTCAAAACTCAAACCAGGGGAGAGCGATAGAAACACGGTGGATCAAATATTTGCTCCGCCGTGATAGAAATACAAAAACAAGTTTGCTTCATCAAAATAACCAGGGGGAATATAGTTCTATTCCTTGTATCAACCGTGTGGAGATTCACGATAAGTGAACACCCTGTCGTATCGTCCAACACTTTTCAAATCAACGAGTCCAAACTCCAAAGGCAAAGGCTGGATACTATAGAACTGCTGATTAGTAATCTCAACTTCAGTTGAGTCGCATCTGACAAAATAAAGGGTAAGTATTTTTTGGATTAGGATAATACTATTATTCTCCAATTAATTTTATATTTGTACCCTTAGAAGAATATAATGCTCTAATAATTCATTCATTCTCATTGGTTTGCTGTTACAGTTCCATTAAATATGGCCGTGGTTCCTGAGCCTAAAGCTTCTCCATCTCATTATGAAGGTGTTGTTGCTGAGGAATATGGAAAATTGAGAGTTATTCGCCTTAACAACCCAAAGAAGAAGAATGCTTTGAATCCAATCATCTACAGAGGTTTAACTGTTTTCCTGAAAGAGGCAGCTGATAGTCCAGATACTAGCATAGTTGCTATAACAGGCACTGGGGACTTTTATAGGTAATAAACTTTTTCACAGCATAAAATAATTTGTTTTAAACATTTAAAACTTGATTGCTAATATTGGTGTATTTAGTTCTGGTAATGACTTCAGTTTTGCCATGAACAACTCAGAACAGACAACAAACCATCAAGAACCAGATAATGGATCAAAAGTGCTCCAGTAAGATAGTTATATGGAAACCTTTTTCTTCCTATCCAAAATAGTAGCTTAAAATAGATAACTAAATTTAACTTGAGCATTACTTTTGTAAGAGATTTTATAGACACATTGATAGATTTCCCAAAACCTCTTATTGCTGTGCTAAATGGACCTGCTGTAGGAATTGCAGTAACTACTTTAGCATTAATGGATGCAGTGTACGCAACCGAATTGGTAAGATGTTCTTGCGCCCTTGATTGATGAAATATGAAAATAATACGAGAAACACTTGTTGATTCAAAAGTAATTGAATTTTCTCTTTCATATTCAGAGTTGGCTGCACACACCCTTCACTAATCTTGGACTATGTCCTGAGGGATGCTCCTCCTTCACTTTTCCTCGAATTATGGGGCCTTTAAAAGCCTCAGAAATGTTACTATTTGGAAAAAAAATCAACGCAAGGGAAGCGGAACAGCTTGGCCTGATCACACAAATCTATCCCGACTTGGATTCGGTTTGGACAAAACTAAAAGAATATTCGGAATTACCAAGTTTGGTGAGAAAACACTAGTACTCGCTTGTGTTTAATGTTTATTCCTTTAATTTATTTATTCCAGTCCCTTCTGTACGGAAAAAAACTGGTCCGGGGCATAGATCGAGAACAACTTCATAAAATCAACCATGCGGAGATCAAAAGTTTAGTAGAGCTTTCTAAATCCGATCAAACGATGGAAGCTATGGCAAAATGGTTCATGAGTAGAAGATTATCAAAGCTTTAGAGACCTGCTATGATGTTATTATACATATCTATTGTTTTTCTTTTCGGT
The DNA here is from genome assembly GCA_030141595.1 of Chydorus sphaericus. Lineage (NCBI taxonomy): Eukaryota > Metazoa > Arthropoda > Branchiopoda > Diplostraca > Chydoridae > Chydorus > Chydorus sphaericus. Next base: position 6,284,307 of record CM057930.1, read on the forward strand.
GGGTGGATGGTGTGTTGTCAACAATTAGGGTGGACAATTTTATGTGCTGATGAATTATATATGCTATTACAATTTTCGCTACCCCATTGCACAAACTATTCTATCAGCTTTAAGATTAATTTTAGAAAGTAACTTGATACAAAAAAGTAGAGAGCTGATAGCTTTTATTTTTGCAATGCCAGCAGATCTACTGAACAGAAAAGGAAAACATGTAATACCTGTGTTAATATTAGCTTATCAATTTCTGCGTTGCCGAGGTAACAGGAATGAAGCTGGCATTGACTTGCCAATCTGCAGACAACAAAAATTTCAGAATATTCACAGCTCAACAATTTCCGCATCATCCTCCGACAATCGAGGCTTTTTCGAAGCGCTTCCAGCGTCTGGCTGCCCTGACATCGATCGTTTCCTAGCAGATGGCATTTGAACAGGTTCGTCATGCTCAATACCATTGTGGAAAAGGACATCCACATCTTCCATATCAACAGGTTCTGAAAGAATTAAAACATTTAATGGCAACGATGTTGGATTAAACCGCGGATTGCACGAACGATCCAATGCAGCTATGGTTTAGCTTTTAATTACCTGAAATCAGTGCTGAAGATTGGGATGTCGACGGTTGCGGAGCGGAGGATTCCGAAACTTGTTTCGGTTTTAGTTGTGTCGCGTCAGCAATTATTGTGAAATCGGCATTGTCGTCCAAACGTTCTCTTTACGAATAAGTTATTGTTTTACTTTAAAGAAAGATTATTTGTTCCAAATACAATTTCATACATACCTATGAGCAATAGTAATGTTGAGATCATATTCTTGCTGGAAGTCTTCACACCGAAGGCGGGTTCCTTCGCTGATGTGAAAATCCTAAAATGCTCAATGAATTAGTTACAAAGTTACAATACTTTTTCAAGTTCAAGCTTACCGAGAGAAATTTGCTCAAATTCTCTTTTGTTTCATCTTCCTCTGAGGAAATAAGTACGGTTCCTTTGCCGTCTTGAACCATAACATCTGGAGAAATCATGTTCAGTGCCCCGCGTAGGATCTTTTCTTCAAACATTTGCACCGTCATTTGAGAGACATTGAGCATCACAATCACCTAAATACAACGACGAATAAATGAATAAAATTGATCTTTTACTGCTGGGCATTTCATTTCTACTTCTGGTTGAGGAGAGCAGACGTAGCATTTTGGATTGGGGCTATCCAATGACGATGGAGCGATTACTTTATTGAGCGCATTTGGCTTGCTGTTTAGATATATCTGAAAAAAAATCCATGTTACTTAAATTTCCATCTAATGATTTCCAATAATAATTTCTTACATGCCGACATTCTTCCACTTTGTCCTCCAGAATTTTGAAAGCTTCAAAAATAATAAGTCCTGCAATTACAGCATTGGTGCTGGCGATAGCTAAAAACGATAGAACATAAAAATTATACCTTGTATAAAAATTACAAAATTGTTCTAGCTTTCTACCTGGTATTATATTTCCTGCCATGGCTAAAACGAAAGAAAAAAATCGATTTAACCTCTACTAGGTAATTGTTGGAAATGTAGATAATAGAAACAATACCCTTAACGTCGAACTTGCTTTTTTGCGGTATGCCAAAAACATGAGCGCGGAGATTGGCACAAGCCGTAACGAAATTCAAAGAAGCATCGTCATCTTTATCCCAGACAAGGAAGTTCGCATCATTTTCCAGCTTCTACAAAACAGATAATAGAATATCAGACAACATGAGAAAATGTAATATCTACCTTGAATTGCTGATAGAGGGTTTGAATGGACGTAGCCATAACTTGTGCGCACTCAGATGGGCTCCAAACTCTTTGATCTTTAATCAAGCCGTCAGACGTCTCTAAAGAAGCTGAAACGCGCAAGAAAAAAACATAATTAGAATAATAAATGCCCTGGTCGGAAGTTATCGATAAATTACTTACATTCCAATTGGTTGCACTCCAAAAGTTGATCCCAAGATAGCGGAGTTGGTGGAGTCCTCTTGGTCCAAAGTTTATCCATAGACAAAAGGTATTTAATATCATCAGAGAAAAATTTCCCAAAGAGTTTGACAGGATCGTAATCTGATTGCTTGGCCCATGCACGCGTTGAAGTCCGGGTCACGTTGCCGGCAATATCCGCTTCACTCTGTAGGGCTACCGATCCAGCGTCACCTTGAAGATGAAAACGATAAAATTAAAGCACTTGCGGAAACAATATTGCATAATAATAATAAAAAAACATATTATAGGAATTGATATACAAAGATTAAAAGAACAATACCAGCAGCTTCTGGATCGGCTGTATCCGGGGAAACATCTTCATCTGGATCGGCCTCCCCAAAGAGCTGATTGAACAAATGTTTGGCCCAAACTATACAATGGATCGGTTCAGAAGGAGTATTTCGAATAGTACAACCCGGGTAAGATTTTTGTCCCGCTTTAGGATTGCAATCATAACACTCGGAAAGTCCTTTTTTGATGACTGTAACTTGACCAAGATAGCCGGCAGTTCCACTTTCAATCAAAGGAACATTTGACGCTAGACACATTCGATTCACGTGGCTCCTAGCAGCGCGGTTGTCTAAGGCATTCAGAACCAACGTAAACTGTTTGAAGAAGCTAGTGTTGTATTCGGATCTGAAATACAAAACAGTTTATTATATCATCTCTTTCTTTACATAATATTTGTTATAATGGATTGAAACTTATTCTCTTAAAGGTAATTTTTTACATAATCTTTTTTTATTCCAGGAGTTTAAATAGTATCAAGAATATCCTCTTAATTTAAGCAGGGTACATGTAACTTTAAAGGGTTCAAGTACTCAAGGATAAAATTATGTTAACAATAACCTATAGAATTTTTTTTTCAGTTACTGGCTTATTGCAAACAAATATTACTCAAACTAGCAAAACCCCTAGACTTGAACATCCTATTCCCAACTTCACCATTCCATGATTACTTTCCACATAGGCTAACAATCTTAAACAACAATTAATACAAGCTGGTAACATGAAATAAAGAGCTTACGACATGACACTGTCATGTTTGGCTTGAATGTTGACATTGGGATTGAAACTGAGGGCACTTTCTCTGGCAACCACAGCTTTGGATTTTCCAACATGTTCTTTTTGGAAGAGGAACTGTCGATTAAGGTTACTAACATCAATTGTATCCAGGTCAATCTAGAGATTAAAATAATAAATTTAAAAATAGTTAGAAAAAACAGTATTCAAAATAGTTATCACATGAATTAGATATAACTTTGTTGTAAAAAATTTCTTTCATCAGCATTCTTAGAAATAAGCCTTTTATAGCATCTTACCACAACAATATCAGTGAATCCTGTTAAAGTCAAGTTCTTCAGTACTTCACAACCAATACCTCCAGCACCGACAAGTAGAATTTTTGCCTTCTTCACTGCACAACTTAGACTTTGTGGAATATTTTCTGCCATTCTCAATATTATCCCTTCAACATGAACAAATAACCTAAAGGCTAGAAAATGGTATTCTCATCAATTTGTCAGAGCAACGTGTACGCTACCATCCAAGGACAACTCTACTAGCAACGTGAAATCGTGGTGAATTAGGCTAACTAACAAAGGAAATATTTTAGGACGAATTGACAAATTGAATTTGAAGCCTAATTCTACTCCAAGTGTCCAACTCAAATATGAATAACTCAAAACGATGACTTCTGTTCTAGTACCGGTTGTTTGCCTGTTTTACCACTGATTTACCGGTTAACTGCTTGGCTGGTTACGATATTATGGGGCATGGGAATGGGATTTACAAGTAATCAGCATTGCCAGATCTGTTTTAAAAATTTAAACAAAAATACCAATTCCACCTGATTCCACAACTGTATGTCTACGGAATAGGGGGTCTACAGTCAACTTCTACTTCCGCGTTTCAGTCTTATGCCCTTATCGATGTTGGACGATATTTGCGCCAAATAGTGGTTCCACATTTTGGGTTTCGTGGAAAAGAGGTTCCAGTTCCACAAATTAGTTTAATCGTAGTTGTATAGTGTACGCATTGCCTGCTGTGTTTCTCTGTCGATTGGCTGTTTGGGCTTTGACGGCTTCAGGCTTTGTGTTCAACATATTTGGCGGTATTATTGCTACCATTTAAGTTTCATTTATTTCTGGAGTGTAATTGAAATCGATGTAGATTCTCTTTTTTTTTTGTAAACGTGATTATCTTCCACTGAAATGCCTACTCGTGGAAAATCTGAGGGAAAATCTGAGATATACGCTAATCGAACGCTGCTTCAAGATCCCACATTTTCTACAGCAGCGATGGAGAATAACGACGTAACAAGGAAAACGAACTCATCTCCTCAAGAAAAAACGACTAACGAAGAGAAAGAGTCAGTGAAATCCATATCAAGCTCAAAGTCTAGGAGAACCCCCTCAGTTGCTGGCAGTGAAACTACTTCACCAGTACTGGTAAAAGCCGGAAACTATAATACTCTTGCAATGGAAACGACTAATAAATATTCTCTATTTCTATTTAGAATAATGTAATGACTTCCAGATCATCAACCAGAAGAGCTGCTCTTGTTATGGATATATCTTCGGAAGACACTCCTCTTTCTTTTCGCCAGACCACATCTGCAATTGAGAGCAGAAGTAAAAGATTAAAATTGTATCCTACTGAAATTGAAGAGTCCAAGCCTCGAAAGAGGGGTGATGAAGATTCCAACAGTGGTGATGAAAAAGTTAGAGAATTTCCAACCACTAGAGATGAAAGGTACCACATCAATGATACAAGTGATGGTGAAACAACAAAGCATGATGATCAATCAGATGGAGTTCGGAGAAGCACAAGGCCAAGGAAGCAAATCTATGATTTTAGCATGAATGCTAGCTGGATATTTGGAGGGAAAACAGCCAAAGTAAAGACTTGTGAATTTATTACATAACCTAACAATAACCCATCTTACAAATTATTTTCTTGTAGGGTTATCCAAAGATACAACCTGAAGAAAGTAGCCTAGAAGTGAATTCTCAGATCCGAACACGTCGTCGAGGGCCAATTGTAGAAGAAGAGGAAGCGGAAGAGGGAGAAGATGAAGACGAAGGTGTTAACGGGCATGATGATGAAAACGATGATGATGCAATTGGCAACAGATTGAGGAAAAGCAACCGAATTAGGATGACCTCTCCTTTAAAAGGCCAACATCCCTCTCATGGCTTGAAATTTTCTAATGAATCTTCAAAGGTAAGGTTTTCCAACAGTTTAAAGATTATCGCTTGACTTCGTCCCTACGTGCTCACACTACTTACTGGTTCAACTCTTAAATTGCCCATTGATATTTAGGTTAATGATGACATGTATTCGCGCATAAAGAACACAAGACGTAGTCTGCGTTCTTCTAATCGAAATGATTATTCTGGATATACATCAACAGTTAGAAATGCCAGGAAAGCTACGGGAAATATGAAGAGACGCAGTCGTTATGAAACTCCAAGTGATGGTACATATATTCATTTTAATTCGGCATTTCCTCAAAATATACTTGATATGATTATTGGGTGTTCTCTCAGATACTGACCCTGAAATTTCCGAAAGTGAAAGTGATACTCGAGAAGGAGAAGTGGAAGAGACACAAGTGGCAGTCAAGACAAAAAGGTCGAGCGATCGGGGAAATCGCAATGAAGAAACTGAAATGCTGCCTATTGTTGATGGAAAAACAAAGGGAAGATACACCTTGCGGAAAATTCAGCCTATCGATAGATACAGACCACTGGGTAACATTGGTTTGTTTTTATTCCCTAAAAGATTTTTATGAGCTCATTGCATTCATTTCTCGACTTCTAGAAACATTGCCAAGTTCTAGAAGTAGAACTCCTCCTCGCTCTCGTTCTACTCGTCACTCCTCGCGCATTGCTTGCAGTCCAGCTCATCGATCCTCGAGGAAACGTCGTCAAAAAGCCCAAAATGAAAGCTCAACCAGCAGTAGCAGCAGTGATGACGAAAGATTTGAAAGGAGAAAGAATAAGAGCATGATTAAAGCGCGGAACAGGTAAACTCAACTGCTGGGTTTTTATTTGTTTTCTATCTTTAATTAATCTAATATTATTACGATTACTTGAAGGTGTTTACCCATGAATTTCTCTCCGGACGAATTTGGTCAAGGAGTTGTCAAAGATCGAATGAAAATTGGATCGAGCCTTGCAGATGTGGACCCTATGAAAATTGATAATAAAATTACCTTTGAAGAAGTGGGAGGCCTAGAGACATACATACAGAGTTTGAAGGAAATGGTTCTCTTCCCATTGCTCTATCCAGAAGTCTTTGAAAAATTTTCGATTCAAGCTCCACGAGGTGTTCTTTTTTACGGACCGCCAGGTAACTCTCTACATTCAAATCACTAAATGAGATCCATTCCCAACCTTTTTTTTTTGATAAAGGTACTGGAAAAACACTGGTGGCTCGCTGCTTAGCCAACGAGTGCAGCCAAAAAGATCGGCGAGTCGCTTTTTTTATGCGAAAGGGCGCAGATTGTCTCAGTAAATGGGTTGGCGAAAGTGAGCGACAACTTCGTCTCCTTTTCGATCAAGTAATTATCGTTTATTGAATTAGTTTGCAACTAACACAGACATCTCAATTGCTGAATTTTTTTTATTTAAAGGCTTATCAGATGCGTCCCTCAATAATTTTTTTTGATGAAATCGATGGCCTTGCCCCAGTCCGTTCCACGCGACAAGATCAGATCCATTCTAGCATCGTGTCCACCCTTTTGGCTCTAATGGACGGCCTCGATTCACGTGGTGAAGTAATTATTATTGGCGCTACCAATCGTTTGGATGCAATCGATCCTGCTTTACGAAGACCTGGGAGGTTAGTTATTATTCCGTGCCTAATTTCTATCGATTTCCCCTTAACTGAACACAACTATTTTCTCAGATTTGATCGCGAATTCCATTTTCCACTTCCGTCGCTTTCGGCTAGGAAAGAAATTCTAGATATCCATCTGAAATCTTGGATACCATCTCCTCCTGCTAACCTAGTCAATTACTTGTCGCAGAAAACTGTAGGATATTGCGGATGCAGATTTAAAGGTGATACCACGCCTCCTATCTTGAAATTCGAAAAATATATGTTTAAATAATGTTTCTAATTTTGCATGACCGTTTGCAGGCACTGTGTGCAGAGGCAGCTTTGTTAGCCCTTCGGCGACGCTATCCTCAAGTTTACAAATCTCGACAAAAGCTGCTCTTGGATATGTCTCAAATTAAAGTTGAGCGAAAGGATTTTGATGGAGCTGTTCAGAGGCTAGTTCCAGCTTCCCAACGTAGTGCTGTTGCATCGGGGAAGCCGTTATCAATTACGTTGGCTCCTCTACTCTTTGACACGTTACAGGCTCTCATCAAGCACGTCCAAGTCGTTTTTCCTGAAGGCATGAATACTTTGAAAATTAAAGGTGAATTAAAATTTGCATAGTAACATAAGCTAGTATTTTAAATCCTATAATGTACTCATCGTTGGCATTGCATCCTATTCAATGTTCTAGGTCCCGTGAGCGGTGCCAAGAAGCAAACCAGCAATCAACTTTTTCCCAGACTTATGATTGCGGGAGATAGTGCTCCTTACATCACCTCTGCATTGCTTCATCATATGGAACGATTACCCGTTCATCGACTGGACCTTTCCACTCTTAATGGTTTGTCTGTTCGCTCACCAGAGGAAGCTTGTGTCCAACTCTTTCACGAAGCCCGCCGAAACGTTCCTGCTATTATTTATTTACCCCTCGTAATATTTAAAGTGTTACCTCTACTTTGATCTTAAATACGTTTTTAATTTTTAAAAAACCATCTGTCGACTCTAGGTTAGCCGATGGTGGCCAGTGACCAGCGAATCGGTACGAGCTACGTTTTTAACGCAACTGAAAGATTTAGACCCCGAGCTCCCTATTCTGCTCTTGGCTACCAATGATGACGAGTTGGGCGAATATCCAGATGATTTGTGCGATCTCTTTGAAGACGAAGAAATTGAAATATTCAAAACGCCAGCGTTTACCGGTGAAGAACGGCGCAAGTTTTTTCGTCCTCTTTTCTTGAAATGTTTGAAGGAGCCGTTGGTACGCAAGCCGTTGGCTTACAAGACAGAGATTTTACCCCTTGCCCCAGCGCCTCCACCTCGGCAGCTCAACGAAGTTGAAAAAGATCGACTTGAAAAGAAAGAAGAAGCCACCCTTCGGGAGTTGCGCATATTCCTCCGTGAAATTTTAGCAAAAATGGCTCGCAACAAATTGTTTTATATGTTTACCCGTCCGGTCGACATTAACGAAGTACCAGACTATAGGGATGTTATCAGACAGCCCATGGATCTAGAAACTATGGTACGTTTCTTTCTATTTGTTTATTTTTTCCCCCCATTTAAACCATTTCCCTCTCATTATTTTCTTTTCTCTTGACAGATGACCAAAATTGATTTACATGCTTACGAGTCTGCCAAGGATTTTTTAAGTGATATAGAATTAATATGTTCAAATGCACTTGAATACAATCCTGATCGTGATCCGGAAGGTATGTCATTCTTTTTCGCTTTTGTTGTTTTAAGGATGAATAACAGTTTCTCTTAATTTTTTAAATATAGATAAAATGATTCGACATCGCGCGTGTACATTACGAGACACAGCTTACGCCTTAATCAAAGCGAGATGGACACTGATTTTGAGGAGCGTGTCAGGAAATATCTAAAACACGGAAAGCCAGACAGGAGAAGCCCCTCTGTAATGCACCCTTATCAACCCAATCAAATGAAACTAACGGCGCTGCAGCTGTACACGGTCTTCCAAAGGTATATATATATATTTTTTTTTAATTAATTAATTTTTTTTATTTTTTTTTATTGAATCTTTATTGTATTTTCATGCCAACGAGTGTCTACTAACTCCTAACTTAAATTTAGGAAAACGGAATTGCAACAGAAGTGGAGATAAAAGCAGCTCGTTCTCGCCCACGAAAAGGGTCTGGTTGGTCTCGAAGAACCTCCAAGAAATGTCCTGCCAAGAAAAGAAAGGCGGAAGAGGATGCAGAGGAAGCTGTTAACAATGATTTGTCCGCCGTACAAGTGGATGCTTCCGCTACTTTCCGAAAAGATTGATCAAACTTCCGAGTTAGGCAGCAGTAAAAATGTCGCCCAACGAGATGATTCCACCTTGCCTGGTTGAAACAATCGATGATGCACAAACTAGCGATGCATTGGACATGGACGAAACTCAAACTCTGGAACAAACCCCCTGTGAAAACACTGCCATAGCCTCAAAAAAGGCCGTCATTATAGAAATAGTGGTCTCGAGAAATTGTTTGAATCTTTGGTCATTCACACGGAACATTGGCGTCTTGAAAAACTTTTGCGCCTGTACTCTAAATTAGCTCGTCTAATTGATCGCTACGCGAAACTTTGGGATCGCAGCGCATTGCTTGAGGTATTTTATTTCCTTTGTCAAACACTTGAATAACGTTCTTATTCCCAGAAATCTATCTCAGGAAATGGAGCACATGCTGGCGACGTACTGGCGAGACAACTCGATAAAAGAAACCATTGGACGCGATGCGTCATTGATAATAAATATCTCAGGGTAAACTAATAATGGTCTGTATGAATTTCCACACAGACAGGGGAATCGTCAATCCATCGATCGTGTTACTGGAATTAAGGAATTCTTTTTCCAGTGCCTTTTCATGAATTTTAAAAATTTTCATTCTTTCTTTGAAGCGAATCGGTTCAATAAACTGATATTTTTTAAATTGTTGTTTTCGCATTTTCTTTTGATTGCTGGACTGGATAGATGCATGTCTAGAGACCAACCATCATTTCAACGTTGGAACTTAATGAGACATCATTTTTCGAAGAATCGAGAGTGCAAGACGTTTTGTTCGATGGATTCCGTTTGCTTTGAGCCACATCCTTCTTAACATCCGACGTCGACCAGGAGCAAGTCCTTAAATACCTTGCACCTCTTCTCTTGTGAATACACTTTCCGAACAATTTCCGTGGAGATCAGTCGGTATTAACCTCAAATTCAACTTCACTTGTAATTCGACATCAGTTAGAAAAATAGGATGCTCTACTTCCCTCAAAAATCAACGGCTGTTTCCGATTTTATTCTTGCCACTGACTTGCATTTGGGCGCTTTACACCCTTCAAAGGAGGCTCTCCAAGCGGCTTAAAGGTGGAGGTGAGAAAATGGATCCCTACAAGAACAACTTGGCTAAATATGGTTTGGTCTAATGCTTACATCCTCCATCGGTTGGGGTTTTCGATTCTGTAAGTTTTTATTTCCAACCAATTTTAGAAATTTTAGCTACATTTCCGCACAATTGTATAGTTACGTACCTCAACAAACTTTATGCTACTTTTTACTTTTTTGTTGTTTGTGTTTAGTGAAAAGGGGCTTTTTGATCAGTTAGCACCCACTCATGATCTCATTTCATGGCTAGTCATCGTCGTTGGATTGCCTTGCTTGGTATCCCAGTTCTATCAGAACTCGAATTTAAACGTTGCAGGGAACTTACATCTCTTGTTGTTATTGCCACCTGTGCTTTCATGGCTCACCAACAACACGTAACATCATTTTTTTTATGTCGCGCTACTACATATCTTTAATGATGACGCTTCGGCATAATTATATTCGCAGAATGTTTTGCATTAACAGATCTTACACGAATCGTGTAACAAA